>JALGQZ010000002.1:12406591-13006591 GCA_023105745.1 Austropuccinia psidii | reverse complement strand
TCAAGGAACGTTGGTGATTTTAGAGCACTGAATACCTATACTATCCCAGACAGGTATCCAATCCCTATAATTCATGAGACTTTGACACAATTATCCAAAGCAAGATTCATTACTTCCATGGATGCTCTAAAAGGCTTTCAGCAGAATGTTTTGACACCTCATGCTAGGAAATTATCGAGAATAATTGCTCATTGTGGGATTTATGAGTATTTAAGAATGCCTTTTGGTATTAAAAATGCACCCTCTCATTATCAAAGGATGATGAATACCATCTTCCCACATGAATTGTAAGAAGGATGGTTAATCATTTATATTGATGACACTATCATTTGTTCAGAAACCTGGCAATTACATTTAGAGAGACTTTCATTAGTGCTTAAGAAAATTCTTCAAGTGAACATGAAAATATCTCTTAAAAAATGTAATTTTGGGTTTCATGAGTTGAAAGCTCTAGGACATTTAGTCTCAGGACTGAGCCTTGGTGTTGACAAAAACAAAGTGGCTGCAGTTTTACTGAAACAAATGCCCCAGAACAAAAAAGAAATGATGTCTTTTTTAGGGTTCGCCAGTTATTACAGGCAAAACCTTAAAGATTTTGCTATCCATGCCAGATTATTATACAGGATTTGTGATCAACAAACTGTTTTTGAAATGACACAAGAGAGGATTCAAGCATATGAGAAAATCAAGTATGCTTTGACCAATGCACCATTATTATTGATGCCAGACTGGAAACTTCCTTTCAAGCTGCATATTGATGCATGTGGTGAAGGCTTAGGAGCTGCTCTTCATCAGGTTCAAATTGTCAATGACAAACCTTATGAAGGTCCAATTTGTTTTATTTCAAGACAAATTAAACCTACTGAGGCCAGATATAGAGCTAGCCAAATGGAGTGCCTTTTCCTTGTTTGGGCTTTGGAAAAACTTCATTACTATCTTGATGGTAGTGTGTTTGAAGTAATTACTGATTGTAATGCAGTAAAATCACTTCTTAACATGAAAACTCCAAACAGACACACGTTAAGATGGCAGATTGCTATACAGGAGTATAGAGGCAATATGACCATAGTACATAAAGCTGGAAATATTAATAGGAATGCTAGTGGCTTAAGTAGATGGGCATTACCAAATACACCTGATAACCCTGCCTATTTTCCTACAAGTGCAGAACCTCAAATTCCAATTGAAGGAATTAATATCATGGATGTTGGAACAGAATTCTTTGAAGAAGTTAGAGAAAGCTATAAGCAAGATAATAATTGTCATATTCTTACTGCTCTACTTGACAAATATTGCAAAGATGTAGCCTTGGCTAATTCTCTGGATGATATTTGGAAAACATCTTATGATAATGAGGGATTCCATTTGTTTGATGGTATACTATATCATAGTTCTAAACACACATGTGTCATGGTCCTATGTAGTAGAATGTTAATTAACACCATACTACTAGAATGCCATGATAACATATATTCTGGACATCTGTCTGAAGACATAACTACTGAAAGGATTAAGACATGTGCCTGGTGGCCATCTTGGAGAAAAGATGTCATTGACTTTTGGGTACAAGACTATCATTCTCAACAGCCTATCATACACAAACAGATGGACTGGCAGAAAGAATGATTCAAACCCTTGAGGAGATGATCAGAAGATTTTGTGCTTATGGGCTGGAGTCTAAAGATTCTGATGTTTTTACCCATGATTGGTGTACTCTTATACCAGCATTGGAATTAGCCTACAAGACCTCCATCCATGCTTCAACTGGAAAAACTCCTGCAATGTTGGAAAAAGGATGGAACCCCAAACTCCCAATTGATACTTTGAAGAAAGATCTGATTGATATTCATCCAATTGCATCAAGCTTTAAGTTATTCCTTGATAAAGTAAGACATCATGCAAATCAAAGCATGAATGATGCCTTTGAATATGCTGAACAGAAATGGGATAAAAGTCATAAGACCCCAGAATTCAAAGTAGGGGACTTAATACTAGTTTCAACCTTGAGCTTTGATAACATTAAGGGCCCAAAGAAAATGAAATATTCCTTTTCAGGACCATTTATTATTAAAGCCCTTCATGGGACAAATGCAGTACAAGTAGAACTGTCAGGAGAACTGGAAAACAAACATCCAACTTTCCCTGTCAGTTTAATAAAGCATTACACTTCAAGTGATAAGGAATTATTTCCTTTGAGAAATGAAACACCCTTAGAAGCACCCCCACTAGATCAAATTAAGGAGAAAAAGGTACTAAAAGTCTTGAAAGAAAGAAGACTTAGGGGAAAAAATGAAAGAGAATACTTAGTTAGGTATAAAAATCCACAACATGCAGATGAGTGGATTCTAGAAAGCAAGATACCTGATTCCCAAAGGTTTCTCAGAAGATTCAGACATGAGAGAAGACCAATTGCTCAATAAAGTTTGAATTGTGTGCTTTACATACTTAGAAAAGTATAGGTAGAGAGGTTGGACAGTGGATTATACCCCCCCAAAATAACTTGGGGGTATACTACAAAAGACAAATTGTGGTACAATTCTTTTTTCGGTGGTAGGGAATGTGAGCCTGTGAGGTATGTATAACATACCCATAAGGCCACAAATAACTTTATACACAGTTAAAATTGTCTTCAACAGACTTTTTTAATTGAATTTAAAATAAAAAAAAAACAAAAAATAAGTATAACTTTTTTTTGGATAAGCAAAGTTATAAATATTATGTCATTTTTGGATTCTACACCAAAAATAACCTGGGGTACATCCATAAGGTGTTATACCCAAAAACACTTAATTCTTATGTTATTAGAAGATTTAAGAATCTCACAGTACTAATGTAACTTTTTTAACATTTTTTCAATTTGTTAAATTTAAGCTTACATTTAAATTTGCATAAGGTTTATGCAAACTTACCAAAATTTTAGTTAAAATTGAGGTGTGGTGTATATTTACTGAATTGGCTAAGGATTTGCCATACAGAATGTAAATCCTGCATGAGCTCAATTTAAAAGGGTTTAAGGCCATAGTATGGCTTTAAATAAATAAAAGGGCGAAATCCACGCAAAAAGGTGGGACAAAGGAAAAAGACCAAATAGAGCTGGGGTACCCAGCTTTTTGGATCTGCAAGGATTCAATTAAGGTTGTCCACCTGTATTGGAGGAGTTTCAACCTTATTTAAACTTTAAGATTAGACTTTGATCCAACATTAAAGTTTTAACTAGTTTTATCCCAAATTAGACAGGAATTTCAAGCTGCCAAGCGGGTAAATCCCAATATGCAGGCTTGAATACAAGGTTTTAAGAACTGTAAAAGTTTAATTAAGCTTGAACCTTTAAGGCTACAAGCATTAAAACCTTATCAAAACTTAAGGTTTGGTGTGTATTGCTATTTTACGTGGAAAAATAGCAATAACTTCAAAAATTCATTGAAAATCCAATTCTTAATGGATTTGCTTGAAAGCTTCACACAGCTTACAATTCAATATTATCTACATATAAATTAAATTTTAAGTATCTTTTATAAATAAATTTCCTGGGTAATTAGCCTGGAAATTTACTCTTTTAATTAAAGCTCAAAGAAAATTATAATTTCTTTAAAAATTAATTAAAAATTGAGTTTAAGAGATTTCTGCTTGAAACTCTATTTTTAAGTTGTTCATGTGATGAACTTTAATATATATAAGCTTCTTTATATTAAAAACTTAAAATAATTGGTTTAAATGAGGATTAAAGTTACATGGAGTTAAGAATAACCCTGTTAGCTTTAAATTGGAATTAAAATTAAGTTACCTTAAGTTATGAACTTTAATTTTAAGCATGGTTTTTCAGTTTTGACCTGAGCACGCCCTCTATATCCATTATGAATCATGAGAGCTACTCTGAAGAAATAAAAAGAATCTTTTCATCACTGTTTTTGTCCATCATTCATCATCAATCCAATCATATTAGAAATTTAAACAGGTAAAGTTTTATTAAATATAAAATCTTATTATTAAAATAATTCTTAAGTTATTTTATTCTTTATTTATTAAAATCAAATAATTAAAATCATAGAATTTAGATTATTGCTGGAATCACCAATAATATATTTTCTTGTATAAAATTAAATCATCTTAAATATCTCTTAAAATCCACAAATTTCTCTTAAAAACTCTTTAATCTTAGTTTTTATTATAAAAAGTTGTTTTATCTTTAAAATCATTGATTTTTGGCGTTTTTTTAACTTATAATTATTATTTAATATAATAACTGTTGCTGTTTGACTTGTTGTATTAAATAAATATTATAAGTAAGTTTTTCTCTAAAGTTCTATATTTTTTTATCTAGTATTAGATTTTTATATAGAATTTTTCATTCTATAAGAATTAATTCTACACAGTGTGTGTTCAATTCTTTTATAAATGATATTTATGTTATTTATAAGTGGTTAATATTAATATTTTCCACGTGTAATTGTCTCATTAAGAGCTTTACACTTCTTATTGTTATAACTGTCAGTGACTATAACAATAATAGAATAATTATAATTTATTATGATTATTGTTTTTTAAAATTATATTTTTTATATAATTTTTTTTAATAATTAAATTTAAATTTGCGGTTATAATATTTTGTTACATTATATATTTCTACTGAGGACAGTCATAGTACTCTTGATTTTGCTACTATTATCAAGAGTTTCTTAGACAAACCTTACAAATAAATTTATTGTGGTTGTCAAGTCAAGATAATTCATCATTATTAGATAGAGAAATCTAGGTTACTATAGCACATGAGCAGAGAAAGGTTTACAAGTCAACAAAGAAATTCAAACCTTTTTCTTGGAATTTCTGCTTCCATTTACTGCTTCATTTATCCCTGAGTCAATCAAAAAACTCTCAAAGTTGTTTTCAGGATGACCTATGATATATCTTTGAAAGGATAATAAGAAGATATAACTGTGAGAGTAACATTATGATAATAGTCAAGAATGCATGATAAGATGGGTAAAAGGACTATACTAATAAAACTGAGTGATGGTGAGTACTACTGATAGCCCTGTGTTCAGTTTTTACCTGTTGGTCTACAATAATTAGCCCCAAAATAAATAAAGATTATAATTATACCTGTTATATTCTAAGTTTAAAGCTTATTAAGAATTTATACCATGTAAAAATACTACAAAAAGGATTATTTTATTTTCCTTTGGTGAGGAAAAGACTCCTTTTATCTTGTTCAGGGGTGGTTAAATGCTGTTTAACTTGGCACAGTACCAGAGAGTGAACCTTTTCACTAATTTGGACTTGGTTGTGGTCCCAAAAATTCAATATAGACTTTTATTGGGTGGAAATGTGTTTTAAGAACCACAAGTTGTAATTTTTACCCAATACAGGGTGAACGTTTTCACTAATAGATTTTACAAGTGTGTTCTAGTGGTTCTGACACATCATAAACTGTAAAAGAAGTGTCTGTAGGACTCCTATTAGTCATATTATTAGTGATCAAAGAATAAAAATCATTTAATTAAATTTATTAGCTGTTGATTCAGCTATATGGACAGCTGTCCCCAAGTAAGATTCCATACTGGCTGGTGCAGAATTGTAATTTTAAATCCTGAATAAATTGGCTTTTTTGGAGATATAGAGCTTGAAAGTGGCTCATTTTGTATCCTGTAATGCACTCTACACAATGGTTACTCATTTAAAATACCTGAGATGAAGTATGACAAAGTTATACCAACTTCAAATTCCAATGTCAACCTATGGATTTACTATGAATTCTGTATTGAACATGTTTGCTCCATAAATTGTTTTCTAGATGATATATGGGGAAATGGAGGGAAAAATCAAAAGTCCCTGATTTTGCTCTTTCTAAAGAGACCCTACTCTGGTTATATCATGCTAAAGATGTAGAAGTTACATGAGAGGTGAATATTTTATTCACCCTTATTTGGCTTTTTTTTTACCATAACTTCTGTAATTCTGATGCTAGCTCCATTCTACTAGTACCATTGAATATCCCTAGATGAGAGATCCAACTGGAACACACATTTTATGGTGTTATTTCCCTTTCTATGGATTTTAGATGAGAGGTGAAAATTAAGGTTTATGCCCAGCTCTTATTTTGAGCTGGAATGACTTTGTCATTCTTGTTCCATGGTTATGGGAGTTGTATCTTTGGGAAGAGGTGAACTTCCTCTTTTGTTTGAGTTTAATTAGCCATTGAAAAATAGCTATCCCAGATTTCAGGGGTAGCAGGTCCAGCCCAGCTTTCAATTTTCTTCATACTTTGTTTCAACTTGCTATTACTATTTGGCTATCCTCCAAGCTGATCTTCAAGATTTGGGAAACATCTACATGAAATGCATTAAACTGTGTTCAATTTGGATTCCTTAATAATATAAGATTCCAAAATACTCCTCAAGAACCAAATAAACAACTGGAGAGTTGAGCTGAAGTTAATACTATCAAAATATCACTTTTGGTACCAATTTACATCAAATCTTCTTTCTGGCTTGTTTCTTATCCCCTCCAACCTTTGAATTATATTTCATTATTGAAATATTTTGATTATATCTTTATATTACCAAAAATGAAGGAAAATCACAAGATATTTATTTTTTGAGATCCACATTATCCATACCTCTCAGTCCTGAGAATTAAAAACATAAATATTTTTATTCTATCTTTTTCCCTGAACTTTACATTGTCCTCATTGCAATGAATTGAATCTCAATAAAAAAATTTTACCTCCTTATAGTTTGAAAATTATTTTTTGAATCCAGTGTAAAGTTAATGATAACAGATACTCTTTTGAAAAGGACTATTTACTGATTAGAATTTCTGATTCCTCTTATACCTTTATAGTAATTGTATCTTTAAAGAATTTAAGGAATAATGATCACATTCTTTCTAAATGTCCTAATTTGAACACTTTCACATTTCACCCCATTTATAGGCATACCCTAACACCCTTTATTTATTTAAGGCACCTCTTTTTGAAAGTAAAATTCTTTGCCAGAATATCCTATTCACTAGAGATTACTTGGATTAAACTTTATCATGGAAGAGAAAACTAATATTATACCACTGTTGTGAGGAAATCACAAAGAATTGATCTTATAACTCTTCTTCATATTTTAAAGCAAAAAAATTAATCTTGAATATATATTTTCGAGTAAAAATGTGATTCAATTTATATTCCTTTCTCAAAATGAAATTTCTCTTGTATGAAATGTTTTTTCCCTTAAACTTGTTTATATTAAAAGTGGTATCAATCAAGCTTGAGATATGTACTTGTCTTAAGTAAATTAAAAATAGCTGGAAACTAATTCTACATTTTGAAATGGCTCAAAGCTTCAATCAAAATCAAGCACTATCTCATTGAAAATTCCCATTTTCAGTAGGAATTTTTAGATTTCCAACATTTCCTTTCCTCAAATATTGTCATCCAGATTTCTTTTAATTCTGCATATTTATGTAAAAATATTATGTTTTTTTCAAGTTTCACATTTTACTCATTTTTAAGCAATCAAAAATCTTACATTAACATATAAATTGTTCTCCTTCAAAGTTTCTCAACATAAATTTCTCAGCACAAATAGCCTTCTAGCCCAAATAAAGTAAATAATATAGATATCCAGGAGTAATATACTGGGAATATAAGTAATAATCCCAAAAATTAAGTTAACCACCACATAAATGTTATTAAGCTCACAGCATTTATGGATATATTTAAGAAACTTCCTCTAACTTTAAAATATGGATACTCCATTTGGTACAAGAATAATACAAATAATCTGAAAGATTTCACTAATTAATGAAGCTTCAATCAATAATTCATTCTGTATTCCTGTTCTTTGAAAGATTTCCTGGAAACACCCTTTTCCTTCAACTAAACTAAAGCTAATATTGAAAATTTTAAACTTGAAAAATATTCCTCAAATAATAAAGTGGATTATGTTTCTTTGAAAACTTTCCTGATGATATTTATACCTATACACAAAATTCAAATGAAGGGAAAAACTATCACATTTAAAAAAATACGCTTAATTATGAAATGTTTAGCTTATAATTAAATCTGAATTTCCATTCCCTTCAAATTTTCTTTATGATATTTCTTACCATACACCATGCCCAAACGTATGGTAGAATGATAAAATTCAAATAATTATTTGGAATTGATAAAGCTATAATAACTAATTGATTCTGGATCCCTGTTTTTTGAAAGCTTCATTGATAATATTTCTAGCCATACGCGAAGAAATGATGATGCTGAAACTATCAAACTTCAAAAATTTTCCTTTATTAATATATCTTCAAAGAATGATCTCTTTTTGATTAATAATATTTGAAAGCTTGTCCAGAGATTTATCAAGCCATAATTCAAACCAAAATTTATCTTAAAGCTCACAAATCTTGAAGCATTTTTTTCCTTGATAAGCTTGATGTACATTACTTATGTAATTTGCCTTGCATGAGCTTGGATATAATAAGTTCAAGTTTTCTCAGCATTTCACCTCCCATCTTTCACTTATTGGACCATAAAATTTGAGTATGATTTGTAAGCAGAAAATTGAAAAAAAAATTCCTCCTTTTACTTTGAAAAACTATATTTCAAAATCAAAACAATTCAATCTAAATATTAATATCAAAAACCTCAAAATCGGGTTAAAGAAAAGATACTTCTAAGATTTCCAAAAAATTTCATATGGTGCTTTTGAGAAAGTATTTGTACTATATAATCAAGATGAACTTTTTAGATCATCTCATAAGCTAAAAGTGATCCTCAAAATTATCAAAATGATCCTGAAGATTACATCCAACTCTTTTTGATCATGATATTTGGTGATAATTATGAGCTAATATGATTTCAATTAAGTATGGCTTTGGCCCAAAGCAGTAAAAAAAATTAAACTCTCAATATTGAAGATTATTTCCTTCCTTAATTGGAAACATCTTCATAATAATAATTTAAGAAGTATAAGTTTTAGGCCAAAATTATGGAACACCCATTCCCAGGCTCATTTCAAAATAAGCTATGTTGTCATAAACCAAATTTCCACTTTTCTCTTGGGAATATCTGTTCCGCTTAATAATGCTATTCTTAAAAAACTAATAAGCTTTCAAACCCTTCCATTTTAATAATTTTTTTTCATCATTTTAAGCTCTATCATTTGTAGAAATAATCGCTAAACTTGTATTACACAATTTGAAACCTAATTTTATGGTTCTCATTTTCAAAAAAAATCACTTTAGTTATCATACACATCCTCCATATTTCCAAATCTGGGATTATTATTATTGAAGGAAAACTTCAAGTGGCTAATATTTTGAACTTTGAAAACATAATATATCAATAAATCTATTCAATAGCTAATTAACTATCTCATAGAAATTCATTTTACTTACAGATGTACTTAGTAGACAATTCTTAGGATTTAGAAGTGTTTTTGAGTTATATGTGCCATTAAAAATTTAATATCATTCATCATATAGGGCACTAAGGTGTCTCAAATGCTATTTTTGTCAAAATTATTGTTAGATTGAAAAACAATTGCTTTCAAAATTAATTGAAATAAATGGTTTGGGGGTTCTTGAGGTTTTCTTTGACAGGTGTAGTAACCTCATGTGCAAAATTGTTCAAATTCCTCTCAAAAATTCTTCCAACCCATCTGACATTCCCAGGTTGAATCCTGATTGGAGTCAATTTTGAAAATTAACTAATAGAAAAAAACTCAGAGTTCATTTTGACTGCAGAACCCATGATTCCGAAAGGAATGGGGGTATTTTAGAGTATATAATTCTAGATGGATTTCTCAGGGATATGATTTGGAAAGGTTTGGGAGAATATCATCTGTAAGTTTCCCAATCATTGTGGAAACGAAAAACCTCCTTTTTCTTCTGGTTTCAATTAAAGTTCTTTTATGGTTCTGGAGATCATTATAAAATTTAAATTCCATTTTAAGCTCAATATTGTTTGATCGACACAGAAGAATTAAGCTTAAATAATATTTTTTGACATATTTACCAATTTTCAAACTAAAAATTAGTTAAAGATTGAAAATCATTTCCAGTGTTTGAATAACTTTTATTTTCAAGCATGAAATATCATATGTACATTTTTTGAGGGCATTTTGTACGTATTGTGAATCATAGATCTTAACAAAACCACTCATAATAATGGAATTATGGAATTTATTGTATTTGAATACATCTCATCACCAGATTACTGCATTGAAATCTCTCATGAAAAATGATTCTTTCTATTTTGTTTTCAAATTGTGTTATGCCTGTAACTACCCTTGGAAATTCTTGTTTTGATCAGGAAAATTATTTATTTGAGAATCACCTTAGATATATGTGTGATATCCATTTATTCAAATAAAATGAAACAGAAAGCGCAAAAACATGTTGTAGTTTATTATTATAAATTTACTGAAGAAAGGAGCAAAATCATAAAATTCATTCTGATCTTTGGCTTTCCATTCCCTTTTCTGCTTCTTCTTTGAAACAATATTATCTGAAATAACAAAACTCCAGTATTACATCTTCCAAAAAAGGGATACTAATTAATATTTTGAATACAAAATTGAAAAATATCAATTGAAACAAGTTGATCAATTTGTTCATAATTGGGAAATCCCTTTTTCAAATGTGTAATTTGTTTTTTTCTTTATATTCAAAGTATTTTTTTGTTCTCACTTTGTTTTTTCTTTCATGTGTTTTTTTTTGGGGGGGAATTTTTATCTCAATCTTATATCATTCCGATTTTTTTTTAATTTTTTTTATTCTGTTATTTTCTTTAATTTTCTTTAATTTTAAATTTTTCTTTGTTTTAGTGTTTTCATTTTTAATTTTTTTGTTAGTTTCATATTTTTGTCAATGAATGTTTTTCAATAATCTTTTTATTCAATCACTTATTTTGTTAATTTTTTATTTGTCTTTTTTGCAATTTTTATTGTTTGACATTTTTGCATTTTCAGCTTAATTTTGTGTTTATTCTTGTTTCATTTTTACTTTTTTGATATAATTATAATTTTTTCCAATTTTCAATTCTTGATTATCAATTTTTCCTTTTTCTTTGTTTTTATAGCTTTTTGATTTTATAATTTTATAATTTTTTTCTTTTTTTCTTTCTTTCTTCTTTTCTTTTTCTTTTTCTTTTTTTTTGTGGGTGTGAATAAACTATAATCAGTGTTGTTACACTGATTAAAGTCAATGCACACCCACAAAAAAAGATTGCAAAAAAATATAAAAATCATAAAAAAGTCAAAATTGAAAAAAAAATGAAATTATAGGACCATGAAGAAGTATGTTCCCAACTACAAAAAAACTAAAACACAGAGATACAAACAAGGAAAATAATAAAAATAACAAAAATGAAATAATCAAATAAATGAAAATAAATAAGTTCAATGGTAATATATATAAAAAATTAAGAATAAACATAAATATAAATAAGAGAAATGGAATAAGCAAAATATAATAAAAAATATACTTGAAGGGAAATTAAAATTGAAAAAATCAAAAAAATATAAATAAACTCAAATTCAAAAAAATGTCTTTTTTCTATTGCAATACAATTTCTTCCCATGATTATTTCTGATGTTTTAATTTATTTTTAATTTTATCTTCAAAAATAACCAGTGTTCAGTCTTACCAAAACTGCAAAACGTAGAATACGCAAATGAGACATAATATGAACAATAAAAAAACAAAATACATTGTTTGGGAATTTACTGGGGCACTTTTTTGTGAAAGTAAAATAGTTATAGAATAAATCGACTAATAAGGACTGCCAGAGAGGCCATTCAAATATTACTTAAATATCAAAAAATAAGTTTACACAATTTTTGAAAAAAGAATTCAGGTATAGTGTAAAAAGAACTCGTAAAGATTCATAGACAAATTACCAAAAATATTCTGAAAATAACAGTCTCCAATATGTCGAAAAGAATTGATAAAAATATGACATGATTATCAAAATATGATGAAATTTTTAAAAACAGATTCTATATCTAATTCAAATAAATCAGAAGCTTAAATATTGCCCCCCAGGCGTTTGTGGTCATTGTTTTATTTGGAGATGATTTTTTGAAAGATATATTTCTCAAATACTAATGAATTCAAATTGTTAAGAAGGAAAAAATAAATTTCAATAATATACAAAGTTTTGTATAAGAAAAAGCGAGATTGCTTTTGAATTAGAAAGATAAAAACAATAGCTCAAAAAATAACTATGGGAGTAGGTGAGTGTTTTAACTATTAGGTATTTCTCTTGGAAAAAAATCAAGGCCTGGGATATCTCTTTCAAGCTTTTACAAAATAAATGATAATAAGGAAAATTCACTAGTTTAAATCTCAGTGGGTTGGAAAATTTCAAAATATTTCAAGAAATATTTATTGTATATTTCATTTTGAATGAGAAATGAGGTGAAGATGTAGTCTTAATAGCTTTGTTCAGTCAAAATAGTATATTTTCTAAAATAGAGGAATAAAATCCAAGTAAGTGAAATTTATTTATATATTTTCTTCAGAAAGACTTATTATCTGCTAAAAGGAGTTTTAAATAAATAATGTATTTTATATTTTTTCAGTGTGAAGTGTATATGATCTTAATGAGCTCACAAATAAGAATAATGAAAGATCCATAATCCTCTACTTTAATTGAGTAAAGTTCTGAATGAAGAAACAAGTTTCTGAAATTATCTTCAGAAAAATATCAAGGTTAGAACCAAGCTTGGATCTCATGTTGAAAGCAGGTTGGACCTAGGTTGAAGCTGCTATCCCCACAAGCAGTGATAGCTTTTGTTTCATGGTGATTGTGAGATATTTTGGCTCAGATCACTTCTATTGGGAACTTTATTCTACCATTGGTTTATATTATTTTGATTTCATGCTTGTACTCTGTGTTTGAGTCACAGTATGACAAACCCTCCTTCTAAAAAAGGCTCATCACTTATGAGACTCTCTTATTCTATGTAAGGTACTGAGTCCGATTGTGTCCATGTGAAATTTCTTTTACAGGTCTCCTGTGGATATATTCTCCCAGTTTGGTGGTTTATGTTTTAACCCATCCAAAACTTTGGGCATTGGTTTCTTCCTTTTTCTGTAAGAAATAGGAAATTATTTGTCTTCAGAATACCCTAGTTTCATGTATATACTGATGCTGTTATGTATCCTTATTGCATGAATCCTTTGGTAAGCTTTAATCAAAAATAATTCATACATGCTGGCCTTTTCCAGTACTAAACATTCGGGGTAAATATTCACATTTCCAAGACTTTGATGGATTTTAATCTTGGTTTGAATGATACCAAGTGGTTTCATTCTTCCTGTAGCACTCCTAAAGTCTTTGGCTTCTGTGAGTAGCAATACTGCGTGCGACATAAGTAAGGCTTTGTCCAAGTATTTCTTGGCCACTACTGAGAAGTTAGATCCTGTATCAATAATAATAGTATGATTCTTGCTTTTAATGTAAAGATCCATCTCTATGGATATTCCATTTGTGTAACCCTGTCCTTTTTTGGTGTTTCTAAAGATATTTGACCATCTGTGGCTTCATTAAACTTTGTCTCATTGAATTTGGATTGTGCTAGATTCCTTGTAAAGTGTACTGGTCTAATTACCTTTGGCTAATGGTCCTCAGATTCCACTTAATACTGTTCAATGGCTTCTGATTCACTGTATGAAAGATATTTGTAGCCATCTCCCATACTAACAGAGTCAGATATATGACCATCTTGGTCTTTCTTTGTCTCTTCCTCTATTGCAATAATTTCCTCTCTTCCTTTGGGACAATTGTTTGCATAGTGATTAGGTGATCAATAGTTGTGAAATGCTGTTTTTGTGTTAAATTCTTCTTAATTTCAAGAATTTTTGGTTCCCAGGGTTGGATTTCCCTTCTATGACCAGTCCTATAAATATTATATCTACCAATAGATGTTCTAATCCTCAATTCTCAAGAGGTATTTGAAATTTCATCCGATGTGTATTCTTTGGATAATCTGAATTTTAATGCATGATCTAAGAATCCTGGTATTTTAGTCAACAATTTATTATTTCCCACATCTGTTTTTATGTTAGGGTCAATGGCTATTAGCATTTTTGACTGTCTCAGACATAAATAATATGTATCTTTTTCCACTGAATATCTATCATTTTCAAATGACATAGTTTTGTGCCATATCCATGTATCATTACTGTGATTTTGGATTATTTGGCTTCTCCACCATGGCCAATTTCTTCTGCCATGGATTTCTTTCATTTCAGTTTACCATATACTAGCATGGCCTCTGAATGCTGTATTTAGTCTAGCTGTTGTCCAGTAGTCTGGTATTCTTGGTACATCAATGAAGATTTCATCAACATAATAATTTAGTTTCTGTAAGACTTCTGAAGCTCCTCCCCCAACTGAAACCTAACTTAGGTATACCTAGGTTAGGATATCCCTCCGCAAAGTGTCTGTATAGCTCCTGCACTCCTCTCTCCTTTCTTCTCAACTCATCAACTATTTTTTTCTCTTTGTCTCTATCTCTCTACTTCATTAACTATTAAATTTTTATCATTTTTATAGCTACTTGATTCACTTTATACTACTCTATACTCTTTTTTGTACATTTTTACAAACAATTTATCTACTTCAATTTAGCTAGGTAGTGTTCTTACAAGCTATTTCTTTACTTAACCCTTTGCCTAAATTTTTCTACTTGATTCTTACTTAGCCTATTCACATCATATCCTTTCATTTCTGCATCTGTTATCATTTGACACAGATTGTCTATCCTTTAGGTATACTCATTTATATTTTTGTTATTGTGCTATTCTATCCTAGTCATCCCTTTTCTGAAATAATACTTTAATTTTCAATTTGCAAACCTTATTAGCTCCATGTGCTCATATTCTCCTACATCAGATAATTTGGGCCAGCTTGTTTCTTCTGGTAGTTGTTTCAATGCTTTCTTCTCTGAGTAAGTCATATTTTCCCCATTCAGGTTCTGTGATAGTCATCTCTACCTTTTCTGCTTCTGGGAACTTGGTTTAGTGTCTTTTTTTTCAGACATGTAGTTATGTTGTCTTGAGCATCACCTTGTCTCTGTGGATGTATGTTTTGGCAGACATTAAACATTTTATCCATGTCTTGGTTCATATCTTCCATTTTCTCATGGATAAATCTCATGTCCCTTTTAGAGTGATGTTGATCCTCCAAGACTTGGTTTAGTATTTTGTTCTTTTCTTCTGCGGATTTACTCAATTTAGCATAGTTTTCATGGAGAGTATGGATGGTTTTGGTTTGCAAGGTGTTTACCTCTTGTAGCCTGGAGATATACTGTTGGAGTTTATCAAACTATTTCTTAGTATACTCTCAAAATTGGGCCATTTGCATGCACAGTGCACTAATTTTTATGGTTCTCTCAGGGGTAACAATATTGTGTCCTTCCTTAGTGGGGATCTCCTTTCTAATTGTAGGGCTACTAGCTCTACAAGATGTATTTGAAAATATCTCTTTCTTTTGTGTACTTTTCTAACCAAGTCCAGAAATTTCTGGATCATTGATTCTGACTCTTTCCTCCTCTAGCTGAAGGAAGTCCTTTTCTTCACTTCTCCTGGAAACTAACTGGGATTGGGAAGAAGAGTGACTCATGACCACTGATCTTCTGGATTATGAGTTGTTTGAAGCCACTGAGGAGTTGGGTTGACTATCCATTTCTTGTGATCCTGAAGGAATCAGAGTATGATATCTCCGGCTCCATTACTCTTCCATAGCTTGGATAGTGGCTCTATTATCTCTTATCTTGGGTTCCCTTTCATCAAGAAGCTTGAAATTCCTCATGGGCTTCCACCTTTTGGTGATTGCCATGAGCTCTTAGAAGGATTTATATTTGAGAAAAATCTTCTGGTAACTTACTCCCAGTTCTGTCCAATGCAATTCTAGGTTTAATCTTATGTCTCCCATATTCCATTGGAACAGGTCATTGAGGATTTGGTGGGCCAAAATGAATTTTTCTTAGTTCATGCAGGCATCTTCTGGATGGTTGCTGTTGGAAACTGATTTGAAATTTTGAGGAAGGTTCATTTTCCCATATCTTATGACTTTGATAAGCTTCAAGAGATGAGATGGTATCATATCTGAGTTTTTAGAATGAGAGTTATATCTAGCTTATTTAAATCCCTGTTCTACTAAGTACTTATAAATCAGTCTTTACACATACGTTACTTCAAAAAATACTGTTATCCTTCAATATGACTCTTGAAAAGGGTTTTCTCTTCTAATTATAATGTATAAATTTGGTTTTTTGAGAATAACATATTTAAATCTAGTGTTTGGAAAGGCTTTTGCTATTCTTTATTTGGAAGCCACTTTGATTTTATTGATTTCTAGTTGGTTATAAATAGAACCAATGATAATAACTTGTAAGCTGGCTTGACTTAAATTTAATTGAAAATTTTTCACTCCAATTTGGTTGAACTAAAAATATATATATCTTTGTATATACTTTTGCTCAAAAAAGAAGATTTAAGATGATATATTTCTTGGATAACTATGATTGAATAAATCAATAATAACGATTTAGGTCAATTTTGAAAAATTATTTGGTTGAAAAAGTGAAATATAAGAGCTTTCCTTGGAAGAAAATAAACAAAGGATATATACTTTGTATATATTAAAAGAAAAAAAACTAAAAAAAATATGATCTTATATGTTTTGGAAAATTATTATTGAAACTATCAATAGTAAGAATTTAAGTCAATTTTTCATAATAATTTGGGTGAAAAAATGAATTATAAAGGTTTCTCTCAAAAAAAATGCAAACAATATATAATTTTTTAGATATTATTATGAAATTATATATATATATATATTTCTTGAAAATGTAAATATTATTTAAACTATAAATGATAATAATTAAAATCAATTTTTCACACCAATTTGGGTGAAAAAATGAATTCTAAAAGTGTTTCTTGAAGAAAAATTCAATTAATATATACTCTGTATATATTATTATGAAAAAATAGTACATATATAATTATATATTTATCTAAAAAGAAAATTATTATTGAAAATATCAATGGTAAATTTTAAAAGCAATTTTTCATGCCAATTTGGGTGAAAAAATGACTTATAAAGGTTTTATCACAGAAAAATTCAAGTAATATATACTTTTAAGTATATTATGATAAAAAGTTCAATAAAAAATATGAATATATTTCTTTAGGTAAATTATTCTACAAACATGAGTTATATACTTATAACTCTTAAAAATCATGAAGAGAGGAAAAAAAAAATATTTTTTCCGAAGTTTCAAGTATACTGTATTTTTTATTTTCTTTGTTAAGTGAGAGAAGTTGGAAATAGAGAAAAGCCACAGAGTATATTCCCTTCAGGGCTTCCAAGTATTCAACGGGATTCTAAATAAGGAGAAAATAAGTATAAAAACTCAAAAAAGCATAGAGACAAGCTAAAAATAGTGAAAGAAAGCCAATAATTTGTCTAAAATAGGTATGAAACCAGGCCAGGCCCCAAAAATATCAGGCTGACTCTATGATATAGCTTTAAAATGATAATAACAAGTTTTGACTGTGAGTGTGACATTATGATAATAGTGAAAGCTGTGTGATAAGATGAGTAAAAGGGCTATAATAATAAAAATCAGTGATTGTGAGTACTACTGATAAACCTGGGTGCAGTGTTGACCTGTTGGTTTACAATAATGAAATACTAAGATCATACCTGTTATATCCTAATAGTAAAGCATATTAAGAATTTATACCATGTAAGAATACTAAGAACAGGATGATTTTCTTTTCCTTTGGTGAGGAAAAGACTCATTTTGTCTTGTTCAAGAGTGGTTCAAGGTAGTTAACTTCTGCACAGGACCTCAGAGTGAAACCTTTTCACTACTGTGGGCTTGCTTGTGGTCCCACACATTCAATACACACTTCTATTGGGTGGAAATGGGTTTTAAGAACCACAAGTTGTCATTCTTACCCAATACAGGGTGAAAGTTTTCACCATTAGAGCTTACAGGTGTGCTCTAGTGTTTCTGACATGTCAGAAACTGTACAAGACGCTTCTGTAGGACTTCTTTTGGTCATATCATGAGTAATGAAGTAATAAACAGCATTTAATTAAATTTATTAGCTGTAAATAAATTTATATCGACAGCTGTTCCACAGTAAGATCCTCTACTGGCTGCGGTGTAATTATAATTTAAATCCTGAATAGCTTTGTAAGATTTAAATATATAGAGCTCAAAAGTGGCCCATGTTTCAGCCATTTATGAGCTCTAAAAAATGGTTACTCATTTTATATTCTTACCATTAAGTATGTAGAAGGTATATCAATTTTAAATTCCATTGTAAGCTTATGGATTTATTATGAATCCTGTATTGAACTTGTTTACTACATGACTCTTGTTCTAGATGACATATGGGGAAACAGAGGGCACTTTCAGAAATCTCATATTGTGCCCTTTGCAAAGAGACCCTACTTTGGGTATCCCACACTAAAACTGCAAAAGTTAGATTAGAGGTGACTATTTTATTCACCCTTATTTGGCTTTTATTTGACCATAACTGCAGTAATTTTTATGCTAGCTCAATTCTGCTAGTACCATTGGATAGCCCTAGGTGAAAGCTTACATTTGAACACTCATTTTATGAGGTTCTTTCTCTTTCTCTTTGTTTTATATGAGAGGTCAAAATTAAGGTTTATGCTCCGTTTTTATTTTGATCTGGAATAAATTTGTAATTCCTTTTCCTATGGCTATGGGGGTTGTATCTTTGCAAAGAGGTGAATTTCCTCTTTCTTTTTAATACCAGTTTGAGCTACTTAGGATCCAGTCACTTCTATTTGACATTTCTCTCTACCATTGGTTTATGGTATTTTGATTTCATGCTTGTGCTCTGGGTTTGAGTCACAAGCCTTAAGTTGTTCATTAGGTTCTTGAATTCCAGAACTTAATATTTCCACAACCTTCACCATGAGAAAAGTTCCAGAGCTGACAGAAGGTTTTGCATTCAAAGATATCTTGGACCCATATTATTCTGAGCTTTTACCTGTACTCTGTAGGGAGTTGGTACCAGAACTTTGATATTTGGTGATATTCCATGCCATTCTAAGAAATTTTAATATTGGAGAACTTCTGAGATCCTTTCTCATTTCATCATGAGACATACAGTTTCTTCGCTTCTTATTCTACTTTCCACAACCTTTGGTAAGATCAATTACAATCACAGCTACATTTAAGCTTCAATTTTGCAGCTATATGTTGAATTAAAACATAATTTATTTTTTTGAGAACTCTATACAGAAAAACCATGTTTTCATATCAACCAATGGTCTTAGCCTTTTACCTTTAGTCTAATCCAATTCTAGTTCCTCTTGTGTTTTTAAATGAGGTTTTTATATTTCAAAAAAAAAACAATCTTCTCTTTTCCAGATATTTATTTAGAAAATCCATGAGAAAAGAGCTTTATTATTAGACTTAGTCACTTTTCTTCTCAAAAATGAAAATTATTCTAATTTGTTCTTGATTTTATCATTTTTATTCATAAATTTTATAGTTTGAATTATTATGGTTATTCTGTTTTATCTCATTTCTAATTGTTCAGTTTACTTTTATCTTATTATTTCATCTTTATTATTTTTATTATTATCGTGACTTTTCAATATTTTTCTTGAAAAGTTTGTATTTTTTTCATACGCTTTTTTTTGGAACATTACAGTAAGAATTGCTGTAATTTTTCTTTAAATAATTTATAATTTCACCTTATGGGAGAATAGGTGAGAAATTTCAGGTGAAATTCTTGAGCTTAGGTCTGGACCTAGAGGAAATATCAGTTTTCCCACATGGTGAAATTGGAAATATTTTTAGGTAGCATGATCTAAATGGCTCCCAGTACTGGACGTTTGACAAAGTAATGAATCAAAAGATCTCAATTGAATCAAATTATAAAAAACATACTTGTACTCAAAATGGAGGAAAATGATGATGATCTTCACAAAAAAGTAATTAGAAATGGATTTTCATTTTCTACAGTAGGAGGATATTACATATCACTACTGTCCTCAAATAAAAAACAATTAAATCAAAAATCAAGTTTCTAACAAATAATTAATCAAAGAAAGTATTTGGATAAATAATAAATTCAATAAATAGCTTACACAGCCCCCCTTTTTGTAACCCATGAGTTTAATCTCAAATAAGTTATTTGAAAATGAATTGAAACCTTTTTTTAAGTAATTTTAGTATGAAAATACTGTTTTTGAATTATTCATCTTTATTTTTTTACCTTTTTTACTATCTTCCCTTGAGAAACGAAATTGAAAACTATTGGGGTGCAAAAATAAAGGTTTTTTGGAGGGCTACTAGAAAATAATAATTTATATATTTCTATATCTCAAGAATTTTATCTTTAATATCATACTTTTGCTAAATAGATGAAGGTAAAAAAACTCATATGACAGAAGATTTCACAAAAAGCATAAATGGGTTGGTCCTAAAAGATCTAAAATCTTATTTTGCTGTAGTTATTGTAAAGAGGAGGTAGAAGGATATTAATAGACAATAAATTATTCTTTGAAGGATTCAATAAAATACCAAAGCTTTCAAAATAATATATCTTAAAGATCTAACTCTCTATCATTCAATATAGCATACAAATATTCTTTTAAAGACCCGGAAAATAGATTTAATGAGACATAGTTTCAATGAACACTTGAGATATCTCTGAAAATTCAATATTAATAACTATATCTTTCAGTAGAGAAACAGATTTTTTTGGTTAATTTGATAGGAGGAGTGGAGAATTTAGAAAGGAATGTGGATGATGTGTGGAAACTAGCTAGATATTTCTTTTAATTGATATATGCATGACTTAAATCTTACTTCTGGCTCATATCTGTTCCTTTTC
Organism: Austropuccinia psidii; assembly: GCA_023105745.1. Lineage (NCBI taxonomy): Eukaryota > Fungi > Basidiomycota > Pucciniomycetes > Pucciniales > Sphaerophragmiaceae > Austropuccinia > Austropuccinia psidii. The sequence goes on along the minus strand of JALGQZ010000002.1, from coordinate 12,985,699 downwards.
CTGGAGTAAACTGACTCACATTCTTGCTTTAGACCTTTTATTAATCATTTGTTCACAAATATTACTGGAAGTAATTTCCCCCTATTGTATTCTGAAAGTATATGAAGAAGATTTAAATATAACTCAATCACATACGGACTATAAAAGCTATATCATATCAATCTCATTACTATTTGGTTAGTATAAATAGCTAAAAGTACCTTTAAAATTCACAAAATTTTAAATAATGATTATGAATAAATTCTGGGAAAAAATACTATAAAATCGGATAATTTCACCACTTCTATGTTTTAAGGAATCTTGAATATTAAATTATTTAAAAATTGATAGGATAAAGTATAGTATTTACTCAAGAACTTTGGATCTGGAAGCTCCTTCTGACATCTAGCCAATATATACATGGCTTCCCCACCATTTTAAGAAATATGTATGAAGGGGAGATTTTTATACTACTTTCTTAATTCCTTGTAATTAATTGATCTCCTTCATTCGGGAATATTTCTCAATAAATATTACTATTTACTCAATTTAATTACCAAATTTATTGTAAAACTGTTCCTCTCTTTAGTGTATACACATTGTTTAATTATAGTTTATCCTAATCCTTTACTATGAATTTCAATCCGAAAATAAGAAAAATAACTATAAAATATTAAAGAGAGAATTATCTATCAAAGAGCTATAATAAAAAGTATTTAACTTATAGAATAGTTTAAAAGAAGATAATAGTGAGAATATTGAGAGATATAAATTGGTTTTCCTCAAATTTCACATGCATAATTGAACTGGTTTAACATATCATAACCCAATTTCAGCCACAAATTCTAAAACCCCAGTGATCAGCTTCCTTCACCTCATTTTATTCAAATTTGATATAAAAAAGAAGTTATACTTAAACTCAAGATATTTGGCTTATTTAATAGCTAGATTATTTTCTACAAACCCATACCAAGTTAAACTGGTACATCATTTTGACAGGCCAAAATTTCAAGAAATAGGAATCTAAAGAGAAAATTGGAAAGAAAGATTATGCATGTGTAAAAACTTCCAGATCAAGATATCTTTGAATGAAATTACTTAGGGATATTCTAAGATATAAATTTATTTGAACTTTCAATATCAGGAGTATTTTGATTTTATCGTCTGATATTACAAGAAAAAATAACTCTTTCATTGAAAAGTTACAAAAAACATCGGTTTGCCATTTTCAAATACATTTTCCATATATTACCAATGTGAATCTGCAGAATTTCTTTGACCAAATCTCTTGTATTGTATATCCATAATATAAAATATTTCAATTAAATTTGTTTGAAGTTAATCCTTGCTGAGTAAGCTATCAATAATTTATGTTTCATTGAAAAATGAATAATATTTTTTTCATGAGTGAAAAGGGGAGAAATATGATTTAAAGGTAAATACATACGTTAAAGAAGAAAAATTTCAATGACAGATTGATATTAAGATTTTTTTGGATTTTGATACAGGCTTAAGTTTCTGAAAGGCATTTCTCAGTAATTTTACTTCCAAAAATCAAAGCTTTTTATCCCAATTTAATTCACTAATTATTTACCCATAAAAGGGAGGAATGATATATCTATACTAATTCTCAACAAAAATGAAAATCAATTATTTTCTTTCAGTTAATGATATAAAATAAGATAAAAATAGATTTAGATCGTAAATGAAACATTTCTTTACCTGTTGAGGGATTAAGATTTGAGAATTTTGACAAAATACTGATATTAAGGAAATTTAATTGAAAGTATATGGCTTTCATATGTGGCTTTAATTTCTTCTTTCTTGAGATTCAATTTTTTAATTTCATTTACGTTCAATATTGAAGCCTTTATCTAATTTATCTCCCATATAATTTTCCAAAGACAAAACCTTCTAGTAGGTGTACCCACTTTTCTCATGGTTCTTAATAGTGAAAGAATATATATCATTCATTTAGCTTATAAAGGCTTCCGCATTGATATATTATTATTAAATAGGAAGATAAAAATAAATTGAATATCTTGGTATATTAAATTCATTCCTTTAAAAATACAATGCAAAAAATTCAACAATAAATACAGATAATTCATTCCTAAGTTTCATAATCCAAAAGCAGACGACCAATTCCTTCTTAAAATAAGTTTTTCCTATAAGGTGAGGTTATTTTAATTTAATTTTATGAACGATAAAATCATTTTAAAACAGATGAGATTTATTCTATTAGAAGTAAATTAAGTATTGAAAAAAATAATATGGTTATCAAACATTGTATTAATTGACCCTATAAAAGCTCTTTTATATATTTAATAATGAGACATACCCACACATTATTTTGAAGATAACTGAAATTTTTATCAATATGAAAATAATTCCAATCACAGACAATTTCAATGGCTTTATAGATATGGAAGTAGTCCTAAAATACTGGAAAAGAGCTATGATGACGTTTTTATAGCACCCACAGCACTTTCAACTGTTTCCAAGAATTCAAAACTACCCTTCAACTTCAAAAAAAAGGTTTCCTCTGCTTTATACGTCTATAAAACACATTATAAAATGTGTTGCAGATTCCAAATCAACTATTACAATTTGAATAGCTGGCTTATAGGAAAAAATGAGAAGAAATGGCTAAAAAAGGCTTCAATGATGCCATAATGAGGTTTTTAGTTTCCAATGTGTTTCTGAATGCTGGTGAAAGCAAATGATTTTTCTGGAGGGAGAAACTTGATGGCTGTAAAACAATGTTTCTTTCCCCATCTTTTCCTTTTTTAATTAGTTTAAACACGGCTAAACCAATTAATAGAATATTCTAACCACCATTTTTCAATTATTTTAAGCCATGAAAACATTTAAAAATATCATTATAGTCATTTTTTGTAACTCTTTATGATATTTTTTTCCTTTGAACCAACCCAAAACTTAATTGAAGCATCTTTTATTGCTTTAAACTTTGTAGCTTTGTTTCTCAATTCACTGTGGTCACTCTATCACATGTTTTTCATTCAAGATTTCTCTTGGAGACTCTTTTCTCATATCAACCAAACATATTTCTTTTATCAATTAAACCCAAAAGAAATTATCTTCAATTTATTTCTTTTGTAGCCTTAAATATCTCTTGTAGAGTGTTGTTGCCAAATAAGTAAATTTTTATATTATTTTTTCCATACTAATATGGTGAAAAAGAAATAAGTTTGGCCTTCTTTACTTTTAAGATCTTAAAAGTTACTATCTTTGGTTAATTTTACCTTATACAAAATCTGAGGACAGGAAAAGTACTTGATTTTCAATCAAAGTTCCTTATATACACCTTACATGTATCACATTTGAAATATTATTATTAATTTATTTTTTCCTATGAATTTTTTTATTAAAAAATATGCAAGATGAGAGTTTATTATCAAAAAAAGCTAATTCATAATAAAAATTATTAATTAAATATCAATATATACATTTGAAATCCACCTGAATCAAAGGTAATCACCTCTTTATTACTTATATTATATATTATACATGGGTACACTGAAACTCATTCTTCTGATAATAAAAAGTTCTTCTAGAAGAAATCAAAGAATTTAGTGAAGTAATATATCCTTTTTTACAGATTATTTAAAATGGAACCTTACTTGAATTCTTCAAAGAAAGGAAATTTAGAACTTTTCCAATTCCACAGTTTTAATTGTTTATATAAACCTATTTGAACTGTGAATAAAGTAAGAAAATTATAATTATTTGATGGATATTTTTGAACTCCATTTTCCTAGATCTAAATTTCAAGTCTTTCCCAAAAATCACCTTTTAAAAAATAAAATTGAATATTGAGTGTCATATATCTTCATATATGCAGCTCTTGATTTCTCAAACCATAATTGGACTTTATATCCCTTCATTTTTCCTTTCTTTTAAGCTTATTTTTTTTTCTCTTTTTTTAATTGAGCTTTATTTGTGATGTGCTTACTTAATTTGTGTGCCAATTCAGGAATTTCTTCTCTAAGATTATCAATTTTATTCTCCATTATATTTTGTTCCATTATTGTTTCAAATTTTTTTCCTTATTTTTATATCATTTATTCAATAAATCATGTTTCTCTTTTTGCCATCATTTTTTTGATATTTTTCACCTCTGTGTATTGAATATTTAATTATACTTTTTTGATTTAAATATATTAGATATTTGGATTTATTTGAATTTATTTGGCTCCTCTTTGTGTTTGTTTTTATCACTATAAATTTTGAGTTTTGTTTTTTGTTTTCTTTATTATATGTTTTCTTTGTAATTTCACTCCCGTTTTCTTTATATTCTGATATTATGGGCTCTTTCCATTTCTTGATAGCTAGTTGTAGTATTATGGAGACTTATGATTATTGTTCCATTTTTTTCTTTTAAAATATCTTTTCTTTTTTGTAGTTTTTTCTCTTTCTGAATTTTCACTGGATCAATAAGAGCTAAAAGCTCCAAATATTAAGAATGAATAAAATAAATAAATTAAAATATGGAAAGATTAAAAATACAAAAATCATAAAAAGTGAAAAGTGAATATAAGATTAAATATCAAGCTATACGAAAGTATTTATGTATATATCAGGATCATAACAACAAATTAAATAATCATCACATAGTATGTGAGAAACTTAATAACTGATAGAAGCTTAAAGTCAATACTTAATATACAAGATATAAGTGAAATTCAAAACAAATACAAATAGATAAAAGATGAAAATTCAATCAAAAGAACAGAAAATAGAAGCAGAAGTAAATTTAATATGAAGGAAAATATTATGAAATCTCTTCCCATTCTTTCTAAAAGATTTTTACCTTCTCCATAGATATATTCTTATCAATAGTTCTCTCATATTGGTCTATTTGTTCCCGTCTTACTTCTTTTATTTTATTTACACTGTCTCCATTTTATTATACAGTACTTAAACTTATTTTTTAATATTTTAAAAAGATAAAAAAGAGGGAAAACAATCAATAATTTGGAAAAAACTTGTATTTTTTGGACTTATCTGTTTTGAAGCTTGATAGCTATGTAGGGTTTGTGTAGGATTTGTCTATCAAGCTCTTGATAATGTTACTATGAATCAAGAGTACTATGGCTGTTCTTATGAAATATAATAAAATAAGCTATTATAACCACAAATATATGATTAATTCCTTAATTATTTCTTTTACTTTCTATACACTACCAGCTCTTATAACAGTAAGAATTAATTGCCTATTAGAAACAATTACAAGAAGTATTAATAATAAAACTTCTAATTGAAATAATATTCAATTATATTTTCAAACAATAATTATAAATATAGTTCTTGAAGAAAACTATTACTAGAGAAAAACTTAAGAACCAAGTAAAAAACACTTTCTGATAACATGATAATACCTTGGAAAGAATTGGTAGAGTGATTTGATGCATTATTTGTGGATCTGAAAGATCAAAATAGAGCTATATCAGTATAACAACAATATGATAGCTAAACACTATTTAAAATATTTTATTTCCATAATTTCACATCTTTATGATTGATTTGAAAGCTTTGAAATACTTGCAAAAGGATTTTGACTAATACTTACTTTTTGGTACTAATGATATGATTTAATTATAAGATTATCTGGAAAAACAGAAAGAGGGTGCCTGTTTTGAGTCAAAAAAAGGTTCACAGAGGCATGAAATAGAGAGAACTGGAAAACAAATCAGTGAGAAACCAATTATCCTTCTTTTCATATTAATCACAACAGTTTTTTCAGGTAAGATTATCATAATTACTGAATTAAATGATTTTATGTGACTACAAACCCATTTATGCTTAAGAAAGAAAGGAGGAAAACTTCCAATATTATTTTATTTAAAAATGAACATGAGCTTCTCAAGCTTATAAATGTTATCAAAAACTTCATCACAGATTGTATTTTCTGTGAATTTTTGAAGATTAAGTGATTCATGTGGAATCATAAAAGAATTGACTATATGTAAAACTTTGAATTTGAATTATGAAATAAGAGCACTTTTTGGTTTGTATATAAATTGTCTCTTTCTGCATTGTTCCTGGAAGATTCAGAAAGATTTATTAATAATCTTAGTTTTAATGAATTTTTGAAGTTTCTACCTCATTTCTACATAGAAAAGCAAATAGTACAGTGATGGCTGGTTTCCATGTGGTAAAAGCATGGATACTAGTCCAAAAAGGGTTTTAATTAATCTTTTAACATTTCTAAATTGAAATTCATTCATAATTGATATGGCTACAGGAGTCAGCATTGCTCATTACCTCCATGTTCCATCAAAATAGAAGCTTATTTGCTATTTTCCTATGATTTAATGGGACTTTAACTTGGTAACCAAGTTCCCATAAGGTTTCAGTAAACTAATTTGTTCATTATAAGCCATGAATCCAAGCTTTAGAGCTATCCGCACCTCAGAGCACTCAGAAGTTGGGTACCCTGGCTCTCTTTGATGTCTTTTGTCCCCCTCAGCTATTTTCATGTCAAAAATAGTAATTCAGGCTTCAAGACTGATATCCACTATGGGTGTATCAGAAATTTATGTGTGAATAAATTAATTTTGATTTCTAAAAAACATGCATAAAGCTATTCTTAGTGTATATGCAACATGAGATTTCTCACCTTCCCATTTTTTGGCATGAACTTGAGAAAAACAAAACTTTCAACAATTCTTTTATGTGGTATTGATGATGTGATGTTTAAGTATTTTCAATATTACCACCTCATAGGGTCAATTGAAGCTTATTCACTCTATGGATCTACCCTAGATGCATTTTTGTGTATAGTTCAAATCTGGCCTTAAATTCATGGTCTTGCTGCCTCACAAGAAAGTTATTCATCTTTTGTGGAATAAAAAATGAAGAATTTTGAATATATGCATAGCTTATGTATTATTCATAGCTCAGAGTTTATTTTAATATTAATTATGGCCTATTTGAATATGTAAAATATACCTCCAGGCTCACATTTTGAAAATTAAAGGGCTTTTCTTACAGCCAATAAGCATCTAAATTGAAAATTCTAATGCATTACAATTGAAAATCAACAAAGAATTTCCTTAAGATATTTGAATTAGATAAATGATCTCATGGGTCATTTTTATTCAACTATTAAATTATGTTGAAGCTGTAATTAGTGTATATTATTACTGACACACTCACTCAGGAATTCTGGGTTTTTCCATTTATGGTGATATTTGTCTAGGAGATTGAAAACTATCATTTTAAGGTGTGTATTTGAAGCTTTGATAAAAAATCAATTAATTTTCCTGTCCTCAAATCTCTTCAAGGTGAAAATGAATTTAAGAATTGTTATTATGAGGTTTTTACCAGAAAACTTGCAAAAGTAACGGCTTTTAACTACATTAGTAAAAAAGGTATCATAAAAATTTGTTTTTTTTTTCCAAAATGAATATTTCTCCAAAATACTATTCCTGTAAGGCTTGTCTATAAAGCTGTTACTATTTCTCTCATCAATTGATATTAACATAATTTTAATCAAACAATAATACAATATAATAGACTAAAACTATTATTTATTTAAAACTATCATCATCATTAATAGAAATCACTTTGAAATTGATAAAAATTAATATAACATATCAACAAAATTACTTCTTCAAAAATAAAAAATCTATCAATTTTCAAGCAGTTATTATTTTATGATTTTCAAATGTCACTGGAAATGATTATGATAGGAGTTTTCAAAGATTCAAAATAGAGAATTAATTGGGGTTTTCAAAGCTTGAAATTTTTAAGAATCAGTTTACTAAGGTTAATAAGTGCTTCATCATTCAATAAAAGAGATTTGATAATACTCTTCAGATGGTTTTTGTTTCTTTGTCATTGATATTATGAGTATAAGAATGCTCTAAGTGCTTATAATAATTAGAGACTAATGAGATTTATTATAAGATGAATTCCCCAGTGGCTCTTATAGCTTTTATATCACTAATTCCTCTTTCAATAATACTATACTATCTAGAAAGGCTATTGAGATCCTCACAATTAAGATACTAATGTTCTGCTGAATATTATTTTATTTAAGAAATGATTGAAATCCTGGAATTTTAGAACTTTCTCCATGATAGCTAGAAAAATGTGTGCATGAGATCATTATTTATACTTTTTGGGCCTCCATAGCACTTTCCAAAAGTAAGGAACTTAGATATTTTGGCTATGACAAAATGAGCTAGTAATTATTGGTTTTTATGCAGATGTATCATATTCTGGCTCAGGTTCTGACCAGAAATGTCAAGCCATAATTTCCATTTAGTATTTTGTGTGTAAACCTAGAGTTATCCAAATTATTACCAGTGATATGATTTCCTTCTGAGATTTCTATGGTTTTTCTAAGATGTTTTTTCTAGGGGCCAAACTCCCTATCTTGTCTTATTATCTATATGAAATTTATTAGCTGGTGAATTTATTTTTTGAATCATATGACCCAATTTTCACTTTGAAAGGAGGTGGGTAAATGATTTACTTCAAGGTACCTTTTTTTATTTCTAGATTAATTTTCATTGGGAAGCCTTGAAGAGATTATTCTAGTGGCTTCAAAGATTGCTTATAGCTCATAATAATGATATTGATAATATAATAGCTATATATGATTATGTAATATCGATTCTTTAATTTCACGTTATATGAAAAACAAGTTCTCATTAAAGCAAAATAAATTATGGGCCTTATACATATTTTTATTAACCTAAAGTACCACATAGGAAAAATTAAGATCAAGGATTTTTTCGAAACATAAATAAAAGCTTAATTTTTCAAAAAATTAATGGAATTAGGAAAAAAGAAAAATGAACATTTTTTCCAGAAAAATTAAGCAAAAATAAAAAAAATTACTAAAATCGGGAAAATAATAATTTTCAAAAAACAATTATGAATTTTAGTAAAAGTCTTTTTTATTGAATAGCTATTAATCATATTTGAACATTGGATTTCCCATGTATTTTTCCTTTGGGTAGAAATTCTGTAGCTTAATTTCAAAGAAGCTTAAGTGTACTTTCTGAGAGTTTAAAAAATGAAGCTCTGTAACAACCACGAGTTTGACCCTCCTCCTTGATGGTTGCGGCAATCCAACCTGGAGCCAAGTTGGGGCCAATTGGCCACGTCATATCATTTATGGCCCATTGGCCCCCTTTGGGTGTTTAATGGCTCTTACGCCACAACCCATCCCAATGGCCATATCCTGCCGTCATTGGCCCTCTTAGCCAATTCACACCTCACCAACCCCCAGGCCTTCATCATTGATTTTGGGCCTGGGGAGCCCTTTTTGTCTTCTAGGGGTCTCCAGGCCCCCTAGCCACCACCAGTGGATCCAGCCCCCCCTGTTTATTAGGGGGTCTTGGGCCTAAATGGCCTTTTGGGGCCATTTAGGCCCCCTACAGTCCGTACGGTCGGTGGGCCGCGGTCCGCAGGCCTTGTAGGCCCCTTTTGGCCTAATCCAATGAGGCCAAAAGGGAGCAACCACCTATCCCCCAAGGCCAGGTGGGTCCCAAACCACATCTGGGCCCACCTGAGCCAAAATTGGCCATATTTCCCTTGGACCCAAAATTGGCCAAAAACGCCTTGGACACCTTTTTGGCCATAAATCACGTAGGACTCATTTTTGGCCATGGACCACTATGGACCAATATCTCCGTCATGGCCTCTGGCAACCACCAGGGGCCACCAAATCAGTTCATCAAGCTTTTCCCTCAGCTTAAGGAAGATTCTTCCATTCCTCCATGCACCCCGTACTCAAGGTTGCAGGAGTGGTGCATATATGGTGTTATATACCATTATGCACCATTTTTGCTCAGCAATTCAATGGTGACGTTTTCAGGACTCAATTCCACCTTCTCAACTCAAGGCACCAAAATCCAACGCCCATTTCGAAGGAGGACTTTTGGACTCATCAGTTTGGTAATCCATGGCGGCAAGCAGAAGACCATTCAAGGACTCCAACCACCTGGCTATGCAGGAGTTGAATTGGTACTCTCATTCAGGATTCTTCCAAGGTTCATTCTCAGAGGTATTCCATCATTTCAATCAGCTTTCAAGGCATCAAGTATTTCAATACTCCTTGGACAACTCAATTGGTTCATACAGGCGGCAATCAATCAACCTGTATGTACTTGGCCCAATTGGGCCAATTCATATTCCACTGTGGGAATTCAATCACACAGTTCAAATTCAAGATGGCCAGAACTGTATTGGCCCGATTCGGACAATACAGCCGGTGATCCACCTTCAGGATCAATCTTTCAGTTTTTCACATATACTGGCCACCTTTCAGCACCTGGGGACTTTTTCCCAAGTTAATTAATATATTGGATTTATTTTTATCCTTATTTTCTTTTACATTATTAAAGTTAATACTGATAATCTTAAGTCAGTCATTAGCACCCTTTCTCTTTTCTTTCCTCGCCTGTCAGTGGATATTGGTGGTCATATCCTTTACTAATTCCATTGTTCTTTCTGGCAGGTTGAAACAGTGAATTGAGGATTCACTTGGTTGGCTTCTTGGCCTTTGGTTTTCTTTTATCTTTGGCCTTTGGCTTCCTTCTTATTATTCTTTGTTATCTTTGGCATATTTGTCCTTTCCCTTATTCCTGCTTAAGAAATATATTCCATAGTATTTCTTATCAACTTTTGGAGCCCTCCAAGTGAGTTCTTGATTCCTGAGTGCCAGGCCCTCTTGCTTCCATAAGAGCCCCTGTGACATTATATTAATTAACTCATAATTTCTGTTCATTCTATTCATTCATTCTTCATCATTTTATTCATTCATTCATTCATCGAAATTATGACTCTTTAACGCTTATGAAAATTAATGATTCTTTGTCACCTCTCAGTTTTCTCTCACTCATTTCTTCATTCTGAAAATTGAAAGCTGACCCAAATTTTATTTTCTGTTTATCTTTTCAATATTAATCTCAATCATCAATCTCATTTTATCCTTCATTTCAGGTGCCTTGTTATTTTGATTTTCAGATTATTCATCAAATTATTCAGACACATTCTTCATATCAGGATTCAGTTTGATTTTCTCTTCAAGAATTTTGATTCAGGAAGAATTCACTTGATAATTGATTTTATTGACTGATTTGACATAATTGATATTGACTTCAAGAGATTTGATTGACCTGAAGATTTTTTCCATTGATTTGCTGAATTTCACATCAAGATTTTGACATAAATTGATTTTTGACTCAAGAATTCATTTGACTGATTGATTTTCACTGCAAGATTTGATTTCATTGATTTTGATTGATTGATTTTATTGACTTCAAGATTTTCATTGATTTTGATTTTTTGGCTTCAAGACTCATCTGATTTGATTGATTGACGTACTTGAAGAGTTTAATTGATTCATTTATTTTTTCCCCTCAAGATTTGATTTGATTTGATCCTCAAGACTATCTCGGTTTTGCCTCAAGTTTTATTCAGGTTTTTATTCTTTTATTTAAATTTTACTCTTATTTAAATCATGCCACTCCAACACTCACCTCCTGCAAGACAGACAAGATCCCAGGCTCGAACTCAAGCTGTTCTTACTCCTACTCCAAGAGTTCCTCTTGATGGCACCCCAGCAGTTCCTCAACTGAGGGCCCAATTAGATAGAGGACCCCACATGGAAGGAGCAGCACCATCCAGGAAGGAAGGAAGAGTGCCAATAAGATCAAATTCTTTTTCAGGAGTAGTTGGCGGTTTTCCAGGCATGTCAAGGACTAGTTTCAAAGGTCCAGGTGAAGACGGTGAAGAGGAGGAGGAGAATTCTGTGGAAGAGGAAGAGTCTGAAGGTACTGAAGGTGTTCCTGCTCCGGTGGGGGCATCCAAGGTACTGGAAGACCAACTCCAGCCCAGTCTGATCAGCCTGCCTCTCACCAATCTGAACCATCTTTATTGGCCATCATGCAGCAAATGACTCAGATCATGGCTGTAAGTTTTGCCTATGAAACTCTTGATAATAGTAACAATATCAAGAGTACTATGACTGCCCTCAGTAGAAAAATATAATATAATAAAATATTACAACCACAAATTTAAATATAATTATTAAGAATAATTATATATAAAAAAAATAATTTTAATTATCATTATAAAAATATAATAATAAAAAAAATATAATAATTATAATAAATTATAATTATTCTATTATTGTTATAGTCACTGACAGTTATAACAATAAGAAATGTAAAGCTCTCAATGAGACAATTACACGTGGAAATATGAATATTAACCACTTTATAAATAATATAAATATTATTTATAAAAGAATTATAACACACACTGTGCAGAAATAATTCTTATAGAATAAAATTCTATATAAAAAAACTAATACTAGATAAAAAAATTATAGAACTTTAGAGAAAAACTTACTTATAATATTTATTTAATACAACAGGTCAAACAACAACAGTTATTATATTAAATAATAATTATAAGTTAAAAACACGCCTAAAATCAATAAATTTAAAGATAAAACAACTTTTTATGATAAAATTTAAGATTTAAGAGTTTTTGAGAGGAATTTGTGGGTTTGAAAGATATTTAAGATGATAATTTTTATAATAAAAAATATATTATTGATGATTACAACAATAATCTGAATTCTATGACTTCAATTCTTTAATTTACAATTAATAAAGAAAAAAATAACTTAAGAATTATTTTAATAATAAGATTTTATAAATAATAAAACTTTACCTGTTTAAATTTCTAATATGATTGGATTGAATACTGATGATGGACAAAAACAGTGATGAAAAGACTCTTTTTATGTCTTAAGAGCAGCTCTCATGATTAATAATGATTATAGAGGGCGTGCTCAGGTCAAAACTGAAAAACCATGCTTAAAAATAAAGCTCTTAACTTAAGGCAACTTACTTTTACTTCCAATTTAAAGTTACCAGTGTTATTCTTAACTGCAAGTAGCTTTAATCCTCATTTAGTTTAACTATTTTAAGCTTTGAAATAAAAGAAGGTTATTTATATTAGAGTTCATCACATGAACAACTTAAAATTAGAGTTTCAAGCAAAAATCTCTTAAACTCAATTTTTAATTAATTTTTAAAGAAATCATAATTTTCTTTGAGTTTAATTAAAAGAGTAAATTTCCAGGCTAATTATCCAGGAAATTTATTTATTAAAGATACTTAAAATTTGATTTATATATAGATAATATTAAATTCTAAGTTGTGTGAAACTTTCAAGCAAATCCATTAAGAATTGGATTTTTAATGAATCTTTGAAGTTATTGGTATTTTTCCACGTAAAATAGCAATACACACCAAACCTTAAGTTTTGATAAGGTTTTAAGCTTATTTAAGCTTTGACAGTTCTTAAAACCTTGATTTCAAGCCTGCATATTGGGATTTACCCTTTGGCAGCTTGAAATTCCTGTCCAAATTGGGATAAAACCAGTTTAAACCTCAAGGTTGGATCAAAGTCTAATCTTAAAGTTTAAATAAGGTTGAAAATCCTCCAATACAGGTGGACAACCTTAATTGAATCATTTCAGATCCAAAAAGTTGGGTACCCCAGCTCTATTTGGTCTTTTTCCTTTGTCCCACCTTTTTGCGTGGATTTTGCCCTTTTATTTATTTAAAGCCATACTATGGCCTTAAACCCTTTTAAATTGAGCTCACACAGTATTTACATTCTGTATGGCAAATCCTTAGCCAATTCAGTAAATATACACCACACCTCAATTTTAACTCAAATTTTGGTAAGTTTGCATAAACCTTATGCAACTTTAAATTTAAGCTTAATTAAGCTTCAATTTAACAATTTAAAAAAAATGCTAAAAAAGTTACATTGGTACTGTGAGATTCTTAAATCTTCCAATAACATAAAAAATAAGTGGTTTTGGGTATAACACCCTATGGGTGTACCCTAGGTTGTTTTTGGTTTAGATTCCAAAAATGACATAATATTTATAACTTTGTTTATCCAAAAAAAATTTATACTTATTTTTTATTATTTTTTATTTTAAATTCAACTAAAAAGTCTGTTTAAGACAAAATTAACTGTTTATAAAATCATTTGTGGCCTTATGGGTATGTCATACATACCTCACAGGCTCACAATGGCCAATCTTTAAGCAGCTTCTTCTTCTTATTCATCAAGACCACCGGCCTTCAAGACTCCATCTATGAAGGCACCATAATTCTTTTATGGGACTCAGCCCTTCAAAGTCAGAAGCTTTATTCAGTCATGCCAGCTTATCTTTCATAATGATCCGGAAAATTTCTCTCAAGACAGGAAGAAGGTTCTTTATGCCACTTCATTTCTTATTGGCAGGGCTGCAAAATGGATTGAGCCTTATCTTTCTAACCTCACCAATCAAGACTCAAGTTATCTCCTCAATTCTTGGCCATTATTTGAATCCCAACTCTTCACTTTATTTGGAGACCCAAATGAAGTTAGAAAAGCTGAAGCAGAGTTGGATGGCCTTAGGATGAAAGAAGGTGGCCATGTTTCACTATACATAGCCGATTTCAGGAGTTTGGTTTCAAGAATCGGGGATTGGGGAGAAAGAGCTCTCATTCATCATTTCAGGAAGGGATTGCCATCCAGGATTCTGGATCAATTGGCCTCCCATCCTTCAAATATTGATTCTATTCAAGACTTAATGGACGTTACCCTGAAACTTGATACCAGGTACCATGAGAGGCAAAAGGAGAAGAATCATCATCAAGAGAAGAAACCTGAAGCCTCAAAGTCAAGTTCTTCTCATCCTCAAAATTCTTCAAGCTCAGGTCAAAAGAAGAAGAAGAATTTTCAGAAGAGGGACAAGCCCCATTCTTCTTTCTTGAATAAAGATTTCAAGCTCATGAACTCTGAAAAAGAAAGAAGAATCAAGGAGGGTCTTTGTACCTATTGTGGTGGGAAGCATAGTCTTGAGTCCTGTTTCAAAAGGCCTCAAAACAAGCTTACCCAACCGTCAGGCAAATTTCCCAGCCAGGGAAAAGCCTGAGTGAAGATCATGTTGTGTTCAATGGTCTTCACAGTTTTCCTTCCAGAGCACAATTGTGCATTCTGAATACTGGTGTCAAAAATTCTCTAAAATTTTTTGTTTTTTCTTCTCTTTCTGATGTTTTTTACAGTATTCTCATTGATTCTGGTGCTACACACTCATTTATTGCAAAGCAGTTTGTTCACAAGTACTCATTGACTACGTCAGAACTTCCAGAGAAGATTCCCCTTATTATTCTTGACTCCTCTGAGTCTCCTTCCTTATTCGTGACTCACCATACTAGATATATGGTTGAGCTCCCTTCTTTCCCAAGCTTTGAATGGGACCTTTTAGTCATTGATACTCCCAAGGGAGAAGACCTCATATTGGGCTTTGACTTTCTTAATCATTTTAATCCTTCTATTGATTGGAGGCAAGGGCTGATCACCTTTAATCCTGATCATTTGGACTATTCTGATCCTTCCAATTCTTTCTATAATGACTTTTCTTCTGCCAAATCATGTGCAGCTCTGGTTGGTGATTGTAGAACACCATCACTCCCATCTTCTGTCCATATTCCTTCCCTTCAATCCCCACAGTAATTACTATCTCCTAGAGCTGAAGTCTTCAAAGAGATTCAAGATGTTGGAGAAGATAATTCTGTATCTTCACTTCACCTCTTATTTGGGAATATGGACCTTCCTCCTTCATCTTATCATGACTCCCTGGAGGAGCTGTGGGATGAAGAGGAAGAGCCAGAAGAAGTAGAAACCGTGATGAAGGTTGTTCCTTCTGTCTATCACCAATACTTGGATGTATTCTCCAAGGTGAAAGCAGAGAAACTTCCTCCTCACCGCGCCTGTGATCATCATATTGAGCTGGAGGGGTCTCTACCTCCAGTTGGGGTGATCTACTCTTTATCCAAACAAGAGTCAGATACACTCAGGGCCTACATTTCAGAGAATGTAGAGAAAGGTTTCATCCGGCCAAGCTCCTATTCAACAGGAGCACCTGTTCTTTTTGTAAAAAAGAAAGATGGTGGCCTCCATTTGTGTGTTGATTACCGCAAACTCAATGCTGTTACTAGGAAGAACAAGTATCCTGTTCCTCCTATGAATCAGCTTCTCAATGTCTTTAATGGTTCTTCTATCTTCTCCAAGATTGATTTGCGTGGTGCATATAACCTGCTCAGAATCAAGGAGGGTGATGAACATTTGACTTGCTTTAGAACTAAATATGGCAGTTATGAGTACTTGGTTATGCCATTTGGGCTCACCAATGCTCCTGCTTCTTTTCAAAATCTTGTCAATGATATCTTTCAAGATCTTCTCGATGTTTATGTTGTGGTTTATTTGGATGACATTATGGTCTTTTCCAAATCTGAGGAAGAACATGTCACTCATGTGTCCACTGTTCTTTCCAGACTCAGAGCCAATAACCTTTTTGCTAAGGCGTCCAAATGCCTGTTTCATGTTTCAAGCATGGAATATCTTGGTTATGTAGTTTCTTCTGAAGGCCTCAAGATGGACCAAGCAAAAGTCCAGCAGATTCTCAATTGGCCACCTCCAAGAAATCTCAAGGCTCTTCAATCCTTTCTTGGCTTTGCCAACTTCTACCGCCGTTTCATCAAGAATTATTCAAAGAAGATCAGTTCACTCACCAATTTCCTCAAGAAAGATTCCTGTTTTCCCCTCAATGAGGAAGCTCTTAGTCAGTTTTGCCAACTCAAAGAGGCTTTCACCACCGCTCCAATCCTTCTCTACCCACCATTGTAGAGACCGACGCATCAGATTGTGCCTTGGGTGCTGTACTGAGTCAGGTCTCTGACTCAGGAAAACATCCCATTGCATTTGACATCCGCAAGCTTATCCCAGCAGAGCTCAATTATGAAATTCATGACAAGGAACTCCTTGGTATCATCTGAGCTCTCAAGCGCTGGAGGGCTTTTCTTCTTTCACTGACTTCCCCTTTTGAAGTTCTTACCGATCACTCTTCCCTTCAATACTTCATGACCTCCAAAGTACTCACTCGCCGTCAAGCCAGTTGGGCTGAATTCCTTTCTGAATTTCATTTCTCAATTACTTACCGCCCTGGCCGCCTAGCTACTCTTCCATATGCCTTATCACGTCGGGACAATGTTTATCCGGAGAGGGGGGAGGATTTCATCAGCAAGAATCCAATGAACTTTCAGCAAATCATTAAGCAAGATGAAGTTCAACCCTCAAAATTTTTTGCAGTCAAGGTGGAATCTTTTTCAAATTTGATTGATTCCATCCAGAAGAAATTATGGCAAGATCCCCAGTACAGAAGTATCCTTGAAGATTTGGGTAAAGGTAAATCTGTCCAAGATTATTCTCTTGATTCCTCTTCCCAACTCCTTCTCTTCAAAGATCGGGTGGTAGTCCCAAATGACTCCACAATTCAACTTAGTATTCTTCAAAAGCGTCACGATTCTCCTCTAGCTGGACACCCTGGCCAAGAGAAGATTCTCAAACTTGTCAAGCGGGATTTCCACTGGTCCGGAATGACTCAATTGATCAAGGATTATGTTTCATCCTGTCAACAGTGCTCAAGAAACAAGAATATTCACCATAAGAAGTTTGGATTCCTCAAACCTCTTCCAATTCCAAATGGTCCTTGGATTTGTCTTTCAATGGACTTCATCACTCAACTGCCGCTGTCCAATTCCTTTGATTCAATCCTGGTCATAGTGGACAGATTCTCAAAAATGGCGGTTTTTATTCCAACAATGTCTTCAATCACTTCCCTGGAATTGGCCCATTTATTCATCAAGAATATCTTTTCAAAGCATGACCTTCCGTTAAGCATTGTCAGTGATAGAGGTTCACTCTTTGTTTCTTCCTTTTGGACCAATCTTTGTCAGCAGCTCAAGATTTCAAGAGACTTGTCAACTGCTTACCATCCAGAAACTGATGGAAAGACAGAGAGGGTAAGTCAGATACTAGAACAGTATCTTCGGATGTATGTCAGTTATCATCAAGATGATTGGAACACCTGGCTCCCTCTGGCTGAATTTGCCTACAATAACTCTGATCACTCTTCAACCAAGCAATCCCCGTTTTTCACTGTTTATGGAAGAGATCCACATTTTGATTTAGTTCACATCACTCAAGACACTCCTGCTGGAAAGTTATCAACAAAAATCCAATCAGTACAGCAAGATGTCAAGAGAGAACTTGAAGCTTCCATAAACTGGTTCAAGAGGTATGCAGATAAAGGTAGAGCAAGTCCACCTGTTTTCAATCCTGGTGACAAGGTATGGCTTTCTTCCAAGAACATCAAATCAACCAGACCCACCAAAAAACTATCTGAAAGATGGTTGGGTCCTTTTCCAATCTTGAAGAAAGTCAGTTCCCATGCTTACCACCTCAAGCTTCCATCTCAATGGAAATCCATCCACCCAGTCTTCCATATCTCACTCTTGGAACCAGTCAAGACATCAACAATCCCAAATCGACATCAAGAGCCTCCTCCTCCAATTACCATTGAAGAAGAAGAGGAATGGGAAGTTTCTCAAGTACTGGATTCTAAGCTCAAGAGGAGAAAGCTATGGTATCTGGTGGAATGGAAAGGTTTCAGTCAAGACCCAGAAAGATCCACTTGGGAACCAGCCAAAAACCTCAAGAATTGTCCTGATCTTGTCAAAGATTTCCATTCTCTGTATCCTGACAAGCCAGGACCCAATTCTTCAAAAGCTTGATCTTCTATGGTGCTTGGTGGGGAGAGGAATTACCAGAAGTAAGTCCCACTCCTGGTATGCACCTTTAGGGGTATTCTATTCCTCCTTGTTGTAAGCATCACCTTGGCCACTCTGTGAGCACTTTGCAATTTGGACACAGATTCGTTGGCCTGGCTTTCAACATCAATTCCAAAATATGGCCACTTTCATTTGGGCAAATGGACCATTCCTTTCTTATTTTCCTTCCCAAGATATTATGCCTTCAATACATTCATTTATAAAGATTCTCACTATTATGGCACTGGCGGGATTGGTAACTTCCAAAAGTAAGTTCCTCTCCTGGTGTGCACTTCCTTGAGGGGTCTACAATCTGTCAAAACATCACCTTGGCCACTCTGTGAGCACCTGGCATCAAATTCCTTTTCCAGGTCCTTCATCACTTTCAGAATCAACTGTCGTAATCCGTGATGAAGATTGGATTCCTCCTCCAAATTCATTTCTCTTTTATTCTTTGTATTTTTCTTATAACTCTTTAATGCCAAATCTTTACGTCAAATCATGCCTTCAACATTGTCAAAGCCAAATGTCAAGAGAAGACTAAGTCAACCTCAATTCATATGCCAACAAGTTTATCAGTTCAATTTTTCTTTTAAAGATTCAATGCCTCTGGAATCCCTCCGTCAAATCCATCTCAATAGCCTCAACAGGCTTCTACCTCATCTTGGTGCTCAGGAGCTCACCATTCAAGGTAGGGGGGTACTGTCACAACCACGAGTTTGACCCTCCTCCTTGATGGTTGTGGCAATCCAACCTGGAGCCAAGTTGGGGCCAATTGGCCACGTCATATCATTTATGGCCCATTGGCCCCCTTTGGGTGTTCAATGGCTCTTACGCCACAGCCCATCCCAATGGCCATTTATGGCCTCAGGCCATATCCTGCCGTCATTGGCCCTCTTGGCCAATTCACACCTCACCAACCCCCAGGCCTTCATCATTGATTTTGGGCCTGGGTGGCCCTTTTTGTCTTCTAGGGGTTTCCAGGCCCCCTAGCAACCACAAGTGGATCCAGGCCCCCCTTTTCATTAGGGGGTCTTGGGCCTAAATGGCCTTTTGGGGCCATTTAGGCCCCCTACGGTCTGTGGGCCGCGGTCCGCAGGCCTTTTAGGCCCCTTTTGGCCCAATCCAATGAGGCCAAAGGGGGCAACCACCTAGCCCCCAAGGCCAGGTGGGTCCCAAACCACATCTGGGCCCACCTGAGCCAAAATTGGCCATATTTCCCTTGGACCCAAAATTGGCCAAAAACGCCTTGGACACCTTTTTGGCCATAAATCACGTAGGACTCATTTTTGGCCATGGACCACTATGGACCAATATCTCCGTCATGGCCTCTGGCAGCCACCAGGGGCCACCAAATCAGTTCATCAAGCTTTTCCCTCAGCTTAAGGAAGATTCTTCCATTCCTCCATGCACCCCGTACTCAAGGTTGCAGGAGTGGTGCATATATGGTGTTATATACCATTATGCACCATTTTTGCTCAGCAATTCAATGTTGACGTTTTCAGGACTCAATTCCACCTTCTCAACTCAAGGCACCAAAATCCAACACCCATTTCAAAGGAGGACTTTTGGACTCATCAGTTTGGTAATCCATGGCGGCAAGCAGAAGACCATTCAAGGACTCCAACCACCTGGCTATGCAGGAGTTGGGTTGGTACTCTCATTCAGGATTCTTCCAAGGTTCATTCTCAGAGGTATTCCATCATTTCAATCAGTTGTCAAGGCATCAAGTATTTCAATACTCCTTGGACAACTCAATTGGTTCATACAGGCGGCAATCAATCAACCTGTATGTACTTGGCCCAATTGGGCCAATTCATATTCCACTGTGGGAATTCAATCACACAGTTCAAATTCAAGATGACCAGAACTGTATTGGCCCGATTCGGACAATACAGCCGGTGATCCACCTTCAGGATCAATCTTTCAGTTTTTCACATATACTGGCCACCTTTCAGCACCTGGGGACTTTTTCCCCAGTTAATTAATATATTGGATTTATTTTTATCCTTATTTTCTTTTACATTATTAAAGTTAATACTGATAATCTTAAGTCAGTCATTAGCACCCTTTCTCTTTTCTTTCCTTGCCTGTCAGTGGATATTGGTGGTCATATCCTTTACTAATTCCATTGTTCTTTCTGGCAGGTTGAAACAGTGAATTGAGAATTCACTTGGTTGGCTTCTTGGCCTTTGGCTTTCTTTTATCTTTGGCCTCTGGCTTCCTTCTTATTATTCTTTGTTATCTTTGGCATATTTGTCCTTTCCCTTATTCCTGCTTAAGAAATATATTCTGTAGTATTTCTTATGATCTTTTGGAGCCCTCCAAGTGAGTTCTTGATTCCTGAGTGCCAGGCCCTCTTGCTTCCATAAGAGCCCCTGTGACAAGCTCCAAGATTCATCAAGCTTTAGTTTGACACAAACCACATTTGTTGTTAAACACCATGTTATGTTGTGGAAATCAGGTGTGGTGTGTAGGCTAGAAGCTATGAGTAATTGAATTATTTTCATCAAATTTGTCAAATTGCATGTATTACATAATTAAAATTTCTTTTCAATATTATTATTTGAAGTTTAAAACTGTGTACTCTAATTTTTTAATTTAACAAAATATGAGCACATCTAGCATAATGAATGATGAGGTAAATAAATCAAATTTTAAAAGAGAAATTTCTGAGGGAGAAAAAGAATCCTAGCTCAAACTGTATAAGAATCCCTCAGAATTCTTGAATATGTGTTGTGATAATTGAAAACAATACAAATTCTCACTAATTTGGACCTGGGTATGATTTTGAGGGTCTGTGGCTCAATTGATTATGTGGTTTTGATACCACCCAGTTTGGGTTTAGTTGCTACCAAGTGGCTTAAGCTTCCCTCAAGTTGGGAAAAACTTCAAAAAAGCTATTTAATTATTTGATAGGTTCTTCAAACACAGGCTTTTGTTATTTTAAGAATCATAACTAGCTCTTATCAAAGTGATGACTAGTTTATAGGGTCAAAATTACCAAAACCACACCCTTTTATGGTTCAAAACTGCATTAAATTATTCTGTAATTGACTTTTATGTTTTCAATATTTTTATCATGGCCAGTGAAAAAGGTCTTTAATTTTTCAGAAGAAAATTTGTGGCTATTGAATAACTCCCTCTATTCATGTGAAAAGCTTTTTTACTTTCATAACTAGTTTTATTACACCCAAACCAATCAATAAGATACTTCAACCAGCATTTAAAAATGACTCACCCTCTCACCAATATCAAGAAAGTAACTATAGTTCCTTTCTATAGCCTTTATAATCATTTTACCGTTGAGTCATCCCAAAATTGAATTAAAGTATCCCTCATCACAATATTTATAGCCGAAATGGTGGTCCTTTTTGAGAAGGTCTTTTCTTTCAAAATACGTCAAGAGACCCTTCATACATATTGTATTCATGAATTCTTTCTCAACTGATATCTCTTGTGGAATCTGATTCGTCAAGTTTCTATTTTTGATAAAACAACAAATTTTTATGATATCATTTTTTATACCCATAAGGTCAAAAACTATAATCTTGGAATTATTTATTCCAAAACTCTCAAAATTGGCTATTTTGAGTTATTCTATATTATACAGATTTTGAGTACAGGAGAGTTACTTCATTTCAAATCAAAGTACCATATCCACACCCTACAGGGATATCTATATTAGTAATACTTATAAGTTATTTTTACATAGAAAAAATCTCAAAATCTACTATTAAGAAACAGTAATAGGTCAAAGATTTACCAAAAATAGATAATTTAAAATTCTACAAAATTTGTGAATTTCGAAACAATGATAAAAAATATTTTTTACAGAATTAAAATGAGGTTATTGAGATCTATATTTCATACAATGGAGATAATAGAATCTTTATTCTTCCATCCGGTACCCCTTTTATGTTTCTACTTATTATATAGGGGTTTTCTTCTTTCATAAATGAAAAGCCATTCAGTGAAGCTTATTTTCCATATTATGATAAACTGGTTTTAAATCAATTTCAAATTTCATGGTATTATTTTTAATTTGTTTAGTTTTAATTCTCATTTGTAACAATTAGTCTCAAACTTAAAACATACTATAATGCTTCAGCTCCAGGTTAATTTTTTTGAGAGCTAGAAAAGAAAATTTCAAGGCAAAATATCAAAAAATGGATTTTGAAACCCTTTTTAAGTATCTTTTTCTTTAATATTTATCAAAGAAGGAATTTTACAGACTCCTTAGAAATTAATCATTCTTCTCAATAAATCTTAAATATTTTTTTACATACAAAGAAGGGTAAGCGACACCTACTGTGAATATTCCAATTAAGTTCATTCATAAGTGTATTCTTGAAAAAAAAAACTTTAACTGTCCTCAATAAGGAGACAGCATCATTAAGGTAAAGCTTGATTTTCTATATAATTTCAAAGAGCTAAAATAAATATTTAGGATTTTAAGCTCTTTGAAACCTCAATTACAAGTCTCTATTCTGGGATTGACACTTTCTCAGCTTGTAATCCCTTTTCAAATGAGGTATCAACGAGTTTAAGATTCAATCTGCACTTAATTCCTAAAATTCAAGCTTGAATAATGCTTAGGATTTTTTTATCCATGAAAACAACTTCATTTGGGTTAAAAAAGATCCTAAATGTGGAATACACCGAAACCTTTCACCATTTTCCCTTTGTTATTTCATTTTATTTTCATTATTCACTTTTTATTGGTTCAAAGCCATACTACCTCCTTTAATTGGTTTTAAAAAATTTAAAATTATATTTTTAGCATTTAGTATTAATACTCAGCTATCTATGTGAGTAAACACCACACCTTAATTTTAATTGAACTTTGAAGTCAAAAAATTTATGTTGAAAATTCATATTTTATTATAATTCTGTAAAAAATGATGCTTTACTAATTTTTTTATAAGTTAAATCAGTATTCAAAAAAAGCTTATACTTCTGGAAATAATAACATTTGTGTTATACATCCTATAATATGACCTTTGGTTATTATATATGGATATATTGAATATTTCATGATACTTATAGCTTTACTTCTTTTAAGTAAAATTTGAATTAGGTTTTTCACAAATTATTACTACTTTTATCTTAATTTATCTTATATCTTTCAGTTAGATAATAATAATAAGTATTTTTAGCTCAAGAGTACGTTTTACACACCTCAAAGGCTCATATTGAAAAATATATTCAGGTCATTGAAATTATCTTCAAAATGATAGTTTTTGTGGAAAAACTTATTAAATTAATTCAAGAATTGAGCATTGGATAAGAGTCTGTAGAAATCATTCTGAATTAAAAAATTCCCACAAATGGCCAGAGTGAATATATAAGCCATGTGATAAGCTGCCTAGAAATGAAGGATGTTTCAATTCATTTTTGGGGTGGCTCAAGTATAAAAATTATTATAATACTTTTATATATTGTTCAAAGGCTTTCACAAATTTCAAATAGTTTGTTAATAGAGATATTTAACGGTTTAAAGCTAAAGAAAGCTAATTATTATAGCTAAAGATTTTAAAATTCAAAGAGAATATTGATAAAAGTCTTTTTATAGCTTCAAATTTTATTTCAAACAAATATAAAACTATTTCACAAACAATGAGAAGAATATTTTCTGCATAAACGACATATATGGTATCATTGAATCTTATTTCAGTATATAAATGCTGTTTTTTCCTATTTTCAAACACTCATAGCCCTTTAAACCAGCTTTTTTCATAGTATAGCTTTACTTCAAGAAGCTATAACATTCACAAATGATTGTAAGGACCCTCAAAAATAATAAATATTATCTTGATAAACTTACCCCAATGAGGGGTATTTTTATCCCCTTGGAATGCATTTTAAATTCCCTTCTGGATTAAAATTAAATAATAAATTGGACCAGAGTCTATGAATAAGTCCCATGCCAAAATCAATGAAATTTTGAATTAAATCTTTCATTCCATGAATAAAGTCAAGGATATTGTGCAATTTAGCAGCACTTGAGAGAAATTCTTTTTCCCCCTCAAATTTTATTTTTCCAGTTTATCTTTGGTTTAATAAGTCCATTTTTGCCTAAATAGTCTTATAACATCTGCAATTCAATTGAATTTTAAATTACACAACTTCAAAATTCCACACCTTATATGTACATTAAATTTCATTTGTGTAACACCCATTACCAATCTAATTAGATATAGTCCAAGTCTCAATTCTAACAAAAAAAAAACACATCATGGTTAGAACCCCATTTGGTGTAAATGAATTTGGAAAAATTCCGAAATTTTATTTAAGCTCAATCATATTTGAGCTCTTGAGTTCCTATATAAAGGTGAAAAAAGCTAAATTACTGATATATCTTATAAAACATTTCTTTACAAAATCAAAAAAAAAATCAAAAGATTAAAACAAATATATATATATTTGTTTGATTTTTGTAACAAAAATGTCCCTTTCATTTACTGTTATTTTTTCTTTATTTTGCTTAAGAATCATATATTTATGGATTTTTTAAATATTTTTCAAGGAGGAATAAGTTTTCCAAGTTTTGGTTGTATATTTGTGAATTTTTGGTTATCTGAGATAATTTTTTAATACTAACGCTCATATTGTCTTAAATCTTTGAATCATTAATTGAGAAAATATATCCAACATTAATACTAATAAGCCACTTGTTTTTATCACACACTAACTGGACATAAATTTGGTATCTATATTTGAAATGTTAATGCAATACATACTTAATGATGTAGCATCAAAATATAGAAAATTGGAATCACCCTATTTTCAATTCAAAAGAGTCCTAACCATCTTAAGAAGCTCTTTTGAATAGATAAGTTGGACTTTTGTCAAAAAATAACATGCCATCTTCAAGCCCTTTAGCGTGAATCACCTCTTAAATCATAACTCTTTTTTGCTAAATTGGAAAATTTATTTATATTTTTGAGACTTTTAAGAGATCTTATGTAACAAATCTTTTAGGGAATAGAATGGCTCATTTTATTATCTCAAATATCATATAGATTTCATCAAGAGCCTCCCCATTTCCATCAGATCTTGGCTATTATATAAAAAATAATTAAGTTTTTTGGCTTTCATTTCTTTAAATTTGATGAATTATGAAAATTGAATCATTTTTGCTTATAAAATTAATTTTCAAAATTCTTTCTAAGTGGTAAAAATTTATTTCTTGAACTTGGATCATTAAATGCTTGGATATATGGTAATGGATTGTATTTCCTGTTTGAGAAATACTCTTTCATACATATTTAACTCAAAAGGATTATATATTATTCAAATTTAGAATAAACTTCATCATGGCACGGATTTTTTGAATGAAATAAATTTAATCAAGAATGGATGTCTTTTATTACAATAAATTTGCAATGTTGAGGTTATACAAATAAGAAAATATGGGAAAATCTGTCACTGTTATTATTATTGAAAAAGTAGAATTTTCTAAATGTGTTTTCCAAAATAATTAGTTTATTCTAAGTCTTTCTGAATATGGGGTAACTAAATTCATTATTTGGTACCAAAACCAATCTTTTTAGTATATAGATCTATCAAAACTTGTAGGATATGGGATTTCATAACTCTCATCTTAAATATGATACTTAAGTTGAATAAGCATTGGTATTTCAAATTTTACACCCCTCTTATAAGCTTTTACTGATTTCCATAACTATTTATTTTTACTTTTTTGTATTTTTGAATTGTTTTTCACTTCAAAAAATCTCATATTTATTTTGAGTCCTTTTTTAGATACTTAAGAAATATTATAGCTTAAAATGAGCTGCATTATTTTTGAATTACCATTAATTTCAATTAAATCTGTTGGAATATTCCCTATTAATAGATGAAATAAATTCTTCACTTATAAATAATTTGAAAATTAATATAAGCTCAAAAATCACTTTTAAGAATTTATGGAAATCTGCCTAGTTGAAGAAATTTTCAATCAAATATCAATTATTTTGAGCAAAGCTATAAAGGAAAATACTATAATTAAATATATATCTGATTAAATTTCAATTCATTGGTATTTTTAATAAATCTGAACCCGAATTATGAATGGGTACCCAAATTGTTTTTAAATTCATTTTTTTGGAATTGATAACTATAATTGGTGATGAATAATTTTCTTCTGACAATGAAGGAAGAAAATTATCAATCAAATATAAATCAGATATAAGCCTTAAATATAGAAAATATGAAAATGGAGAAATTGACCTGATAGATATAAATCAATAAATAAAAATACAATTCAAAATATTATTTCTCAAACTGGGTCCAGCTTGAATAAAGCCAAAAACTTCTCAGTTTAAATGAACTCTATTTATGATACATTACCTTATTTAATCATTATTCAAAATATTAATCACAATCTTTGATTTTTATAGTTATAGCTCATGAATGGCTCTCAAATATTACTTAATTATGACTTTCATATAATCTTGTGGGTTTAGGGAAAATTTCCATTTGAAACATGATTCTTTGGTAAAAATCATCCTTTTGA
Source organism: Austropuccinia psidii (assembly GCA_023105745.1). Taxonomy (NCBI): domain Eukaryota; kingdom Fungi; phylum Basidiomycota; class Pucciniomycetes; order Pucciniales; family Sphaerophragmiaceae; genus Austropuccinia; species Austropuccinia psidii. The sequence continues at coordinate 12,958,468 of JALGQZ010000002.1, read as the reverse complement.
CTATGTTGATAAAAATAGGTAATCTTTCTAATTTTCAAATTCAATTTTGACCCATTAATAATAACTGGAGTCATATAGTAAGAAAAAATCCTATCATATACCTATAGTTCGATACATTAAGGACTAAGTATGCTCAAGGTTAGAGCTAAAATTAATTTTATAAAATATGATTGAATATTCAATTTCACACTGAAATTAATGAAATTAATTAAAAATGATATTCAAAATACTATCTTTATGTAAATCTTTTTTCAATTCAATTCACTTTATAAAGAAAACTTCAATTATCCTTATATCATTTTCTATAAGAATCATAATCCTTAAAAAATGAAAATGAAAAAAAAAATAGCTATTATTTAGTATAATAACTTAATAAAAACATTTTTCAGAAATACAAATTAATAAATTATCAAATATATGAGTTTACTTATTGATAAAATTTTGAATTCTAGTATATGTTAAAATCTTGATATCTTAATTTAAATTGAAATGGAAAAATTGATTTAAAACTAAAAATTTAAAATATAATTCTTAGTTGAAAATTGAAAAGAAAAATTGAAAAATTATTGATAAATATATATTCTCTTTGTGATGATACTTATTTTAATAATAATTTAATATTGAAGATTTAATTCTATTTATTAAATTCACAAAAAAAGATGAAGTTGGGTCATAGTTTTTTTCAAAAGAATATTGGAACCATGGTATTTTTTTTCAAACAAGTGACTCTTTATAAATAGAGAATAATTCATCAACTTAATACCAAGGAATTTTGAATGAGTTTTTGGTAATGTAATAAAGATTAAAATTTTCAATATTTTATATTATCTGAAATCAAATCGTTAGTCTTTAGATGTATATATAACAATATATCAGATTCTTCAGATCTATCATCAATTTTAATTAGATTGAATCCCACACAGTTTTATTGAGTAGAGGTGAATATAGGAGCTAAAAAAAACTTTGTTCTTATGAACTAATAATTCATTAAATTTCAAAGAGCTAATGGTCTTCAAGACAAGTTTGGGAATACTGTTTTTTCTAAAAAAAAATGATAAAAAATCATGAGAAGTTCTAAATTGTTATTCTTCAAGTTTAAATTATCTTTTTCTACTTTATAATAATGATCTTATTTTTATTAATCCATGATAAATTTTTCACTTTTTATAAATTGATATTTTTCTCAAAAAAACGTTAATTCTTATAAATGTTGTTTACTTGAACTTTCAAAAAGAAAAAAATAATGTAGAAGATTATCAATATTGATTAATAGCTTTTGAGCCTTAATACTTGAAGTAATGAAATTAAGACGTGAAAACCAGAAAAATGGGTTCTGTGCCATGCTTTAAATTTCTAAGTCTTCTTGAATTCTTCTTCATCATAAAAAAGAAATAATAAGTGAAATAGTTTTCAAAGAATAAAACTGATCAATTCTTTATATTATTGATAAACCTCTTATAAATTAACAATTAGCTTGCTCAAGTCATGTTTTTTTATACTTTTCACAAATAAATTTCAAAATCGATAAGTCAATTTCTGGATAACTTTATTCTTCTCTTTTTTGAGATTCAACTCAATATTGCTTTTGAAAACCAAAAATTTAGATTAAAATGGGTTTCTTTTCAATCAATCCAGTTTACCATAACTTACTTTCTTTCGAACCTAATGAGAAAATTAAAGTCTTGAAAAAAACATTTCACCCCGCATGACTTGCCAACAATTTCTGGTGTTTAAGCAGTCTTCTTTCTTTAATTCATCTTATTTATTCAAAAATAATGCTTATTCATAAAGGAAAAAAGCTTTTTTTGATACCACTTTCTTGGAATTTACGGCAGGAGGCCACTCAAGTTTAGTTTCAAAAATGCACTTCTTGCACTCTTACCTTAAAAAACAATTCTTGTGAGCCAAATAGACCTCACCTGCTTTCGAGGCATGAGTACATTGAGGTGAATTAGTTTCTGGTGAGTTACAGATCTATCACAGACATACTATAGTGTCTAGCATCTTTGCCGAAGTCAGCTTATTATTTTCTTTGTGTTACAAAAAAAAAAACTTTTATACCTTCTTGGAAGCTTCCAACCCAATCTGCAAGGAGTAATTATTAATACATCGCTTTCAGAATTCTACATGAGTTGAGGATGAAACAAGAGCACCGTCTTTTATTTTCAAGAAGAGGAGTTTGCAGAGATTAAGAGCTATTACTAGGACGAAGCCACACAAGTTAAACAACCCAAATCGTGGGCAAGACTATGGACCCTTGGAATGCTAGCACTGATGAGAGTTATCGAAGTTGGCACGTAAGAAAGGTGCTTAATCTAAAAAGTTGTAGGCGAATTTGTTTTTTCCCAAACGGCTATCAGCTCACGTTGCGGATGACGTGGATGTGATGGCATTCGGCAAAGTATTTTTCTGAAAATAGAAGGTTCATGGTCAGGCTTAGGTGCAACAAATGTACATCAATCAGGCACTTTAAGATAAAACACCAACTTGAATCCAACGCGGGAAAGCAGAATGTTAACATCCTCCGGATCAACTGAAAATGGTGGACCCCCAGGTCGATCGCCATCTGCAAAGGTGTTTGAGTATTGCTCCTTCCAGTATGTGTCGAAGAAAAGACGGCAAGAAGAGACCAAAAGAACAAAAAGGAAAACGAACCGATGGGATATAATAAAGTGATCAGCTTTCCGCCTTGGTTAATTAGCTCAGCGTATCTCTGGGCCCAATGAAGTCTCTGGGAAGGCGAAATCGCACAAAAAAATCTGTTATTTTGTATTGCAAATCAATTGAACATCAGTAAATTCGAACTCGAGCAGTCTAAAATGCTCAAAATGATGAGGGAAAAAAGAAATTAAACATAAAAAACTGACGAATAGTCATACGCTAAATCGAAAGACCCTGGGGGTATGGCGAACTTGAAGAAGTCTTCGACATGAAAGCTAAACACACAATCTTCAGTGTCGGCTTGGGCCTCGGCCCACTGCGTTTTTGTGGAGAAAACGTAGGATCAAGACTTAGTTCGAAAAGTGCTAGGGCGAAGAACGTTGAACGCCGAACTCTGCTGGGCCAAATATAGCCATAGGTGGATTTCTAGCAAAAAGACGACTGAACTGCTTTGGCCATCTCGATTGCCTTCCTGCTCACATCGATTCCCCAGCACTCCTTGACTCTTCTGGTTAAGAACAGCACGTCGTAGCCCTGCGAAAGCGAAGCAAATCAGAATATTGGAGTCTAGCTTGCACAAATCAGTGTTTGCAACGATTCGTACCCTGCCACAACCAGGCACTAAGGCACGACCAAGCCGAACACTTTCAAAGCCCCACTCTGCGCCGTTCTCGGTGAAGAGCTCTTCCAAAGCGTGCTGCACTTGGCCTTTGTCCCAAGGGATGATGCCTGCCTCCCAAGCATCTTGCCATCCGGCTAACACAATGAAAAATCAGTGTTCGCAAAGCGTAAACAAACACAATCCAGACGTACAGTACCTGAAGGATCGGCGCCAGGGAGCGAGGCGGAAGCCATCAGGGCACGATAGCGGTCCAACGGAGACTGAGATGAGGCCTGATCCAGTCGATGCTGATTCAAAACAATGTTGGCGTCATTCATGGCGAAAAGTTGCAAAGGACACTCCAGGGCTCAAACCGGCAACGTCGAAACGTTCCTTGGAAGGATCATTGCTAACGCATGTTCATTAACATTTTGGGTCTTGCACCAATCAGTTTTCCATAAAAAGTACTTCTGAGAGATTCAATAATTTACACCAAATCTTCAAAACCATAGTTATAGCAAAGGTAATTATAAGATCTGTAAGCTTTCAATTATGGTGAGCTACCAAGCTATAGTTTGAGTAACTCACTGATGGATCTTGAGACTTCCTGCGTCCAAAAGAGTGATGAAAACAAAATTTCAACTGACTCTAAATGGCTTAACTTCTCATGAAATAATCACCACTTGGCTTCAGCAAAAGGTTAACTATGATGTATGCTTTGGTGCAGATGATGCTACACACATTGGATGCCCCCAGAAACTAAACTGAATGGATTTAAAATGATGGCAAGGCACTTAAAGATAGAATCAAAGTCAAAGGATCAGTTCACTGGTAAACAAATGAGAGGATGCCAAGAGGCAAAGGGAACTTATAATATTGATGCAAAAAATGGGATTATTGTGTCCTTGTTAGCAAGAAATGGGTGTCATATTTAGGAAGGAGCCAAATACAAAACCATTATCTGAACTTTATGCACAGATGAGTTGGGAGACACACCTAGATCCAGAGCTGATTGCTGATGATTGGACAGATATTGGTAGTGGTAAATTTTCAAATGTGATTATCAATAATATTTTTTTGAATTTGGAAAACAAATTTTAAATTTCTCAAATTCTGAGCTCTGAGGATGAAAAAGAAGTGCAAATTGACTGAACCTAAGAATAATCTTTGTCAAAAAAGGTTAGATATTCTCAATTGTTGAAAGGTTCATCAAGAAAATAAGAAGCTTGGAATATTGATAATCTAAACCCAACAAGCCATAATGTAAGGTTTGACTATGAAATAATAAGTAAAAGTTACTAATATTTTACTTCTTGTACTCTGAATGTCCTAATTTTTAATGGATATTAAGATTTACAATAATTTTTATAATAAAGAAATATTATAGTTATGATGTAAATATCTATATTATTTAAAATAAAATAAAATAATATAATAAAATGAATATATTAATATTTGATGATTAATATATTTATGGCAATTTATTATTGCTACAAACAAATAATAAATGCATGAAGAATCAATATTCAATAATAAATGACAATTTATAACAGTAATATTACCAATATTAAAGTTATATATGACAATAAGAGAAAATAACCTCCTTTCAACACTTGAGATAATAATTTTGGGTGGTTTTACACCTAATAATACAAATTCAACTTATTTAAATTGTATTTACAACTATTTGTAGGTGGATTTGGAGATTTTTAAGAGAAATTTAACATATGACAATAGAATATTGATGTAATCAATTATAAAGTAGGGATTACTATAAGATACAGCTTTGGTCTTTAATAATAGAAGGGTTTTATATCAAAGAATCAAGAAATTTACTGTTTATTGTATTTGTTACATGTGAGGGGGAAATAGAGGAAGAGGTCCTTTTATAGTAAAGATCATTCCTTCTAGTGACCAGATAGATACCCTCCAGTAGATGTGTACTGATTTTATCCACTGGAATTGATCAATACTTTAAGGTTTGGTGATGATTACATCATCATTGAACCTTCTTATCTCATTATTATGCCATTTTTTAGATTTATCACTATAGCTATAATTTGATGACATCATATGCTTGTAAAATGGTTTATTTTTGTGGTTATGGCAGTTTTAATCATAAAATATAAACACACACCAGTTTTATCTCTTATTTAACTGTTAAACTTAAAGTAAGATTAGATTTATTGATCATAAATGATCCTTTTTAAGCCTTCAATTTCAAGTTATTCATGCTACAGCAATTGAGAGAGTAAATTATGATAGCTTGGCATGTCCTTCTTAAGCTTACAAGAGTATTTCATTACATCACCAAAACTCTATTTTTGGTGATTTTTCTTGGAACTACACTTTTCTGCAAAAATTTACTATTTTAGACTTCAAACCATGATTTCATGGGGTTGAACCTTGAATATCATAATAAGAATGATTTCATTCTTCATGTATGAACTAGTTGCAATGAGTTATAGTTATATATATTTAAATTTCTATGTTATCACAATTATAAAACCAGTAGTAGTAACACTTTAACAAAACAAATAGTCAATATATACAGTATCATGAAGTGAGAAGAAAGAATGGTAAATATACCCAAGGTCTTAACAATGACAGTACAAAACACTACAGATATGATAGTTATAGTCACAATTAAGAATCACTCTACAACTTAAAATAAGAGAAAACATTAGTTTTAATGTGTGTATAAAGAGCTCATCAATAGCACTCATATATCTAGACTGTAAGGTTTGACTATGAAACAATAAGTAAAAATTACTAATATTTTACTTATTGTACTCTGAATGTCCTTATAAATAGAATAAATAAGATAAAAATAATTATAATAATGAAGAATTATTATAATTATGGTGTAAAAATAATTATATTATTAAATAAATATAATAAGATAATTTATATTATGAAAAAATAATATAATAAATAAATATATTAGTATATGATAATTAATATATTTAAAAGCTCTTTATTATTGTTACAAAAAATAATAAAGGCGTAAAAATTGTTTTTTATTAATAAAAATCAATTAATAACTAAACTATTACTAATATTAAAGCTATTTATTAATATAAATCCTATTTATATTAATTGAAGAATTATTAATAGTAATAATAGAGAGAAATTATTATAATAAGAGAAAATAACTTACTTTTGACGCTTAATATAATAATTTTGGAAGTATTTATGCCTAATAATGTAAATAAAACTTATTTAAATTGTATTTACAAATAAAAATAAAAGAAAATTACAGATTTACTTGATTTTATGTGGAAATGATATTTTTAAGATATTTACAACAAAGAAAGAGTACAATTGAAGTAATCAAATCAAAAATGATGATTATAATAAAGATAACTTTTGGTCTTTGATAATATAAGAGATTTATATATAAAGAATAAAATATTTTACCTTTTGATTTAATTTTTTAAGTGTTTTGATACGTCTGAGGGGAAAATAGAGTAAAAAGAGCTCTATTTATAGTAAATACCTCCCTTCTAGAGTCCAGAAGGCTTCTAGTAGACGTTTACTGATGGTACCCACTGGAAATGATCAGTTTTTTGAGGTTTAGTGATGATTACGTCATGATCAAACCATCTTATCTCATTATTACGCCATTATTTAGAGTTATCACTATAACTCTAAGTTTGATTACATCATAGGCTTTTCAGAAGCCTCAAATTCGTGTATTTTATTAGTATTAATCATAATATAATAGTATTCACCAGTTTTATTACTTTTATAACTGGTAAACTTAAAATAAGATTACAGTGAGTGATCATAAATGATCAATTTTAAGCTTAAACTTTGATCATTAATAATTTTCAAGTTATACACGCTACAGCTATTATGAGATCTAATTCTGTAATCTTGTCATTGCATTATTAAGCTTCCAAGAGCATTTCATTACATCATCAAAACACTATTTATGATGATTTTTCTTGTAACTCATCTTTTCTGTCAAAATTCAATTTTTTAAACTTCAAACCTTGATTTCAAGGGGTTATACCATGAATATTATGATAAAAATTACGTCATTTTTCACGTATGAACTAGTAGAATCTGACTATCTACTTTTTTCCAAGTTTGGACCACTTTCACAACAAAGTGGTCAGCAGCTCCAGTGATTTTGTTCAATAAACCCTTACAAGTTATAACCTTGTTTATAGCTTGTAAGATAAAGCTCATATCTGTGTTCTTACAGTAATTATATTGTGACTTTCTTTTTGGGTTTAACTCTCTATCTTGTATATTTCAAGAGATATTAGCTAAAAACCATGAATATATGCATTGACCAAAAAAGTGCATATATTCAGCTTAATTCCTTAAGTATTGACTTTAGAGACTTGTCATATAGTTGTTTTATGTGTAGGGCTTTATGGGGAATCCAATGGTACAGTTTATTTTACATGTTGTTTCATTTTTTTCTGAGTGAAATAAGATTTTATTTCTTTTTTTTGGGTATTATTACTTATTATTCAGTAATTATTGACTTTTCAGATATGCCATAAAAATGACATATATATATTTTACCATGAGTAATCTAATGGTGTAATTTATTTCACATGTTTTTTCATTAGAGTCTGAGTTAATTCAGATCTTGTGCCTATTTATGGTATTTTAACTAGCTTTAAGATAATTATTATGGAATTTTTCTTTGTGACCTTTTTGGATTTGTGATCAGATCTCAAAGGATCACATAGATAATCCACAAGCCTTGTGAGTAAGCGTGAGATATAATTGTAAAGATAAAAATCAAACTATTAATAAGACAATGATAGAATGAGTAATGTCTTTCTAAGTAAAAATTATAGATGACTATTTATACAATATAAGTTTACTTAATAAGTGATGGAAATTAATAGACAAATATGGTTAGACAACCAGAAATTGTTATAGATCAGATCTCTACTTCCCATACTTACTAATCATTGGTTTGAAAGGAATATCTATTCACAACACTCCTCTGATCTCCTTGAGATGCAACTGCTGATAGAATTCAATAGGTTTTTGTAATACCAAAGGTTTGGTTAACCCATCAGCTATCATATCACCCAATGCAACTTGAACTAAATCTAACTTCTTTTTCATGACCAGATCTCAAACATATTTAAATTTTACTTAAATATGTTTAGTGTTTGAATTTAGTGATGCTTGCTTTGATACTGTAGTTGCCCCAGTGTTGTCATTGTACAACACAGGTTTAGTTGAACCAAATCCAATGTCTGCCAAAAGATAAGATGTCCAACAAAGTTGTTTGACAAACACATTCATAGCAATTAATTCTGCTTCTGTTGTTGACTGGGAAAAAACTGACTGTTCCTTACTCCACCAGCAGATGGGGTTCCGTAAAAAGGTAATTACATAGCCTGAGATAGACTTTCAATTGGTTTTGTTTTTAGCATAATTAGCATCAGCCCATCCATCAAGCATAGCATTATCATTATCTTTTTTCTTGGTGAAAACAAGTACAAAAATCATTGTACCTTTCAAATAACAAAGCAGATGCTTGACAGCTGTCCAGTGCTTGCTGGTGGGTTTGGTAGAGTACCTAGAAAACTGGTTTACTTTTAACATAATATTAGGCTGTGTATGTTGGGCGAGGTAGTTTAGACTTCCAATTTCCTGTTGACATGGTGTGATAGAAACTAATTCAACTTCGTTGTCTATCTCCATCATCAGGTTACCATTGCGTGGCGTCTTCACACTCTTTCTTTCATTAATGTTGTTGTCATGAATTAGTTTTCTATTAGATCTGGCTGACTTAATCCCACGGACCCATCATGATACCATTCCAATTTATATCCCAGGTGTTGGGTTGGTTTGGCCTTAGATTTAAGAGTAAATTCCTTACTTAGTGTCATCAAAAATGCCTTTATAATGGAGTCTTCTTTCCCTATTAGAAATCCATTGTCTACATGCATGTTTAAGATTAATGACTTATCATGATTGAGATAGAGGGAATCATCAGATTTGGCTTTTGTCATGCCACACATTGTCACAACACTGAAAAGCTTGAGTTGCCACATATGTGGAGCCTGCTTTGTACCATACAGTGATTTGTTCAATTTCCAAACCCAGATCTCCTTTCCTCCAACCTCATAGCCCTTGACCTGCTTAACATATACCGTAGTATCCATATTACCATGTAAGAACACAGTTTTGATGTTGAACTGATATGGAATGTAGTTTGAATTTGTGACTAGTGAGACCATAACCTTGAAGCTTTCATTTTGTCCTACAGAGGCCCAGGTATCAAATTAATGAAGCAGATGTTTTTGATGACTCCCTAGCACCACCCATCTAGCTTTATACCTATAGACCTCTCCAAATTCATTATGCTTGTTAGTCAACCTCCACATTCCGCTAATCACTTTTCCATTCTTGGGATATGGAACCAATTCCCCAGTATTGTGATTTGTAAGTGAATGGATTTCCACATTCATAGCCTCTTCACAGTACTTGAATTTGATTGGATTGTTTATAGCCTTCAAGTAAGTAATCACATCTGCTAGCAATACTCTGTCTGGAGAAGTGTTTTTTTGTCTGCTCCACTCAACAATGTTCCTCAGGTTGATCTGGTGTGAAATGTCTCTAGGAGCTTGATTGTAGTAAGGTACATACGCGTAATTTCTTTTTGCATTTGATGGGATAGGTTCACTAACATTTTATGCAAGTTGTTGGTTGGAACATTTGATATTGGGTGCTGGTGGTGTGATGGGAACATGGTTCTTGATCACAGGAAGTGGTAAACTAACAGCATCTTGTTTTATGGCTCTGTTTACAAGGATGTTTGGAGGACTGAGGTTGCAGGTGAATCAAACATTGTTTCAGTTTTCCTCATAGAATTACATACTGTCAGAGTTCTTCTCAAATGTCAAAGCTCTCAGGGTGTCTCCCCTGAGTGCAAGCTTTCTTGACGGTTTTTGCACATGTACTGTAGTTTTTAATCCACAAGGTATAAGCCTCTCCAGTCTGATAGGTGCTTCCAAGATCATGTTGTTTTGGGATAGAGCCTTTTATGGTTAATTCATTCCAATGGCCTTATGAGGCAATAAATTTAGAAGTAAAGAACTATGATTCTCAGCTTCATTCCACATACGAATTGGAATTTCTGACTGAGCAAGAAGACACCGAATGTTGGTGAGAAGGGTGTGATTGAACCTTTTGGCAACACCATTGGTTTGAGGTGAGTCAGCAGGTCCTCCCACAAGACTTATTCCCTTATCAAATAGAAATTGTCAAAGTAAGGTTGAGTCAAACTCTCCTCCTCTGTCTGTGTGTAAGAAGGCAGGTCTAACATTCACCTTGTTGAATATTTCATTCACAAATTCCATTATGTTTCCCTGTACCTGAATCTTGCTTGTCATTAGATAAATACAGTTATATCTACTATAATAATCTACGATAACAAGGACATATTTGATGCCTTGATGCGTAGCTGGGGTGATTTCCAGAGTATCCATATTAAGAAAATAAAAATCTGTGGTTGATGAAGGTAGAGCTCGACTTTGAGGACGGTTCTGGATCTTGGCCTTCTGATAAATTTGACAGCCCTTAGAAGGTTTTAATTTGCCTTTGATCTTGCCTTCTTTAAAAAGATGTTTGAGATAGCTGTCACTTGGATGACCTAGGATTGTGTGCGAATCCTTGACCTCAGTGTTTGTCATATAGTTTCTTTATGACTGGATTTTACTTGTGAATAGATTTCCTTCTTGTTTGAAACAAGCTAGAATAGAATTTCCTTTTTTTTTAGTTGGAAGACATTGTCCTTGGTCACAGGTTCTATTCCATAGTGAAGTAACTGTGATACCAAGAGGAGACTAATAGGACCATTTGGAGAAAAATAGACAGGGTGAATTGACATGGTTTTAAAGGTTAAAGTACCTTGATGCGTTATCGCAACAGAATTTTCATAAGTGTTGAGTTTTTGTTGGACGGGGTTACGTTGGTAAGTAGATTAAGTTTATTGACCACAGCTTTACCTGCACCTGAGTCCAGGTAAATCTTGTTGCCCTCATCAAGGGAAAAAAATGGTGTAATCTTGAGTAAAAAAGACATCAGAGTTAGAACTCAAGGTTTTCTCAGGTTCTGTTATCATGTGTGCTGATTTATTCTTCATTGAAGCTTGTAGTTGAGCGATCATGTTTTCTAAGTTCTCAAATCTCTTGTCGGAGTCTGTCTTGTTGCTTCCTTGATTAACTGATCAATTTTTTTCATTCTCCTTGCCCATCTTGCGACTTTTTCCCTTTGGATTATGTCTAGGGGTTTGGTTAGAAGGATTGGTGAACATTGTCTGTTCACCAGATTGCTGTCTCTGTGAATGTTCAATAGCTACTCTGTTCACTATGGATGAAAGAGTGAACGGGCTAATGTCGTACAAGGTTTGAATTAAAACTGTTAGCTCTCTATCACTGTTGTGACTTCTGATGAACATGGCCGCTGCCATGACTGGTGAGATTTTAATTCCTAGTTCTTTGTTGACGGTAATAGAATTGTAACAAGCAAAAATCTTCTGAAAGCTATGTAGGTGAGATTTTAAGGAGGTTTCTGGCTCATAATTCAGGGACATAAGCTAAAAGAACATTTCACAGATAACTACAATAGAATTCTTCCCACAGATTCTTCCCAAAGATTCCCATGCGTCGTAAAAGGATGTTCTGTTGTCTAATAGATCTCCTTCTAGTTCAGTTCTGACACATCCCCACAGTAAAGACAAAGCACTGCTGTTCTTTTGTTTAAATTTTGCATTTTGCTTTTGTGTTTCTGAGGGTGGCATGAGAAGATTGTCATATTGTCTGGCGGTGAGGTAGTTTTCCATCTGGCAACTCCACTGGACCCAGTTTGACTGATCAAGTTTGATCAGCTTGGTTTTGAGGTGAACATCATTGTCCAACGATTCTTCGGAAGGAATGTTGATTGGTACTTCTGTAGGCATATCTAGACGTCAAAATTGTGTTCTATTCTGGTTTTATTTATGTTGAATAAGATAGCAGATTTCAACTAACTCTCACTACCATGCAATTAGTTATAGTTATATATATCTAAATTGCTATGTTATCACAATCATAAAACCAGTAGTAGTAACACTTTAACAAAATAAATAGTCAATATGTACAGTATCATGAAGTGAGAAGAAAGAATGGTAAATATACCTAAGGTCTTAAAAATAACAGTAAGAAACACTACCGATATGATAGTTATAGTCATAATTAAGAATCACTCTATAATGTAAAATAAGAGAAAAGATTAGTTTTAATGTGTGTATAAAGAGCTCATGAATAGCACTTGTATACCTAGATAATCCCCAAGCCTTGTGAGTAAGAGTGAGATAATTTTAACAATAAAAATCAAACTATTAATGAGACAATGATAGAGTAGGTAATGTCTTTCTAAGTAAAAATTATAGACAACTGTTTATACAATATAAAGTTACTTGATAAGTGATGGAAATAAATAGACAAATACGGTTAGACAACCGGAAATCCTTAGAGCTCAGATCTCTACTTCCCATCCTTACTAATCATTGTCTTGAAAGGAAGATCTATTCACAACACTAGTAAAATCTGAATTCATACTTTTTTAATTTTGAGTGGTCAACAGCTATGGCTATTTTGCCCAATATCCCCTTATAAGTTTTAACCTTGATCATAGCTTTCCAAACAAAGCTTATATATATATATATTTATAGTTATTTTGTGGTAAAAATCTTTATTAAGAAACCTTTTATCATGTGTAATGCAAAGGATATGGGCTAACAACCATGAATATATGCACCAATCATAAAAGTGCATATATCCAGGTTATCTCAGTAAGCATTGGATTTACAGATATGACATAAAATAGTCATATGTGTAGTTTTTGATGTGGAATACAATGGTGTAGTTTATTTCACTGTTTTATTAACTTGTTTCTGAGATAATCAAGAATTTATGCCTTTTTATGGAATTTTTACTTATTTTAGGATTATAATTTCAATCATCATTAAAATAAGTTTTTTGAATTTTTTTTGTGACCTTGTTGGATATGTGGTTATATCTCACAGGCTCACATTCCCTTCACCAAAAAGGATTGCACCACAATGTGATATAGTTCATTAGGGTATCATCCAATGCACTACCTCTTCAATAGACTTTGTTAGTCTTGAAGCTCAATAATGCTTAATTTTCTTATTCTTTAGGTCTTCTTTTTCTGGAACTTCTTATAGATTTGTAAGAATTAGTTATATCTTTCTCAAGTAGCCATCATTCTTCTTGAGATTGGTTCCTGTATCTCACGAGGTATTCCCTCTCTTTCTTGTTTCTTGTACTCCTTTCTTTAAGGACTTTCACAATTCTATTTTCTCCTCCTTCTTTTAGAGGGGGAATTCAAAGTGGTGGTTTATTTCTTAGGGAAAATACTTCTTTATCAATTAAACTGTAAGGTCTTATCAGAATTGCAGGGAAAGCTGTGTGCTTGTTCATTAATTCACCTGTTCACTCCTGTGGCATAGAATTAGGGCTATGTAGGGCTCTTATCATAAAGGGTCCTTTAAAGGAATATCTTTATTTTTTGATCCTTTAATGTTATTGAAATTTGAAGTTGATACTAAGACTAAGTCTCCTAATTCAAAATCAGGTTGCTTGTAACTTTTTTCCCATCTTTCTTTTGCATATTTGAAATAATCTTGCATACATCTATTTGCATTATTTCTTGATTTATGAAGCATCATCTTAAACCTGATTTCTGTTGGATGTATATCAACCAAGTCCTTTTTGTGGGTTTCATAACTTATTCTTGGATTACAACCTTTCTCCAACATTGCAGGTGTTTTACCTGTTGATTAATGAATTTATTTCTTACAGTACATCTCAAGAGCTGGTATTAGAACACACCCATCATGGGGAAAACCATCAGAGTCTTTGAATTATAGGACATAAGAACAGAATCTTCTGATCACATCTTCTAGAGTCTGTATCATTCTCTGTGATAGTACATCAGTATGAGGGTGATAAGCTGTTAAGAATAATACTTTTTTTCCAAACAAGTTATGGAGATTTGTCCATAAGGCTGAAGTTAATTTGGGATCTCTATCACTTATAATATTTTGGAATAAGCCTGTATGGCTGATAACTCTATTCCATATAATCATGGCTGTGTCCATAGCTGTTTCATCTTTATGAAATGGTAAGAACATTGGAATCTTTGTATATCTATCAACTAACACTAGGCATGCACTAAAACCTCTATCTCATCCTGGAGGTAAAGCTGTTACCCAATCTATATGAGCTATCCCCAATGGGTATTTTGGCTCCTGGATTTGGATAATCATTATGAATTTCTTTCCTGTGGCTCTTTTTTCTTTTTTGCATTTGTCACAAGTTTGGAAATATTATGAAACATCTTTTCTCCAATTTGGCCACTAAGAACAGGTTTTTACCTTTTTGAGTTTTCTATTTTCTGAGAGATGTCCAGAAGCAACATTATCATGGCATTAATGTAGTCTAGTGCTTATTGAAAATCTATCAGCTAAGGTCATAGCAAATGTATTTTTTGGTTCTATAATAGAGAAATCCATGAAGGTGGTGGAATATTCCTTCATCATAAGCCTTCTTCAATACTCAATATAGTCTGGAGGATAATGATGGATATTTACAGTCTTTAATAAGAATTTGGCATAAAATATGGCAATCTTTGTCTATCTTATAGACTTCTCTAACTTGGTTAGCGAATTCTATACCAATGTTTGTGACACATATTACTTTCATATGATTTTGTTCCTGTGGCACCCATTCTGGGTTTTCAGGTGTATTTGATAAAGCCCATATGCTAAGAAAACTTGTGTTTTTGTGAATATTTCCAGATTTATGGACTATAGTCATATTTCCTCTATATTATTAAATAGAAATCTGCCATCTCAGCATATTTCTATTTGGTTTCTTCATGTTTAATAATGTTCTCAAAGAATTACAGTCTTCAATGACATCAAAGACTTTTCCATTTAAGTAATATTGTAACTTTTATAAATCTCACACTGGGCAAAGGGATTCCATTTGTATTGCTCCATACCTTGATTCTTTTGGCTTAATTTGTCTCTAAATGAAGCAAATCAGTACTTAAACATGCTTCTCATTTATAATTTGTGTTTGGTGTAGTGCAGCACCTAATCCTTCTCCAAAAGAATCAATATACAGTTTGAAAGGTAATTTACAATCTGGAATCAAGAGAAAGGGGGAATATGTGAGGTATTTTTTCATTTCCTCATATGCTTTAGCTCCTTCTTCAGTAATTTCATAAGACGTCTGTTGATCACAGAGCTAATACAAAGATTTGGTAATTTTTGCAAATTTTTTTATATGTTTCCAGAAAATCCTAGGAGTGAATACATTTCTTTCTTATTTTAAGGAATTGGTTTCAGTAGTACTGCTTCTATTTTTTTTATCTATGCCCAAAATCATTCCAGATAAAACATGTACGAGTGCTTTTAGCTCACTATATGCAAAATGAAGCTTTTGTAAAGAAACTTTCATATTTAATTTTACTATTTTGTTGTAAGACTCTTTGAGGTCTTATCAGGTTATTTCCTAAGTTTCTGAGAAAAATATTATTTAATAAATGTAGATAATTGGACATCCCTCTGATAGTTATTCAGGGAGTATGGTATTAATCATTCTTTTATAATGGGAAGAGAAATTATTTATACCAAAAGGCCCTCTTAGGTATTCATATATGCCATAGTGGACTATTACTCTTGTAAGTTGTTTTCTGGAAGTGTCTGTTAAGAAATTTTGATGCAAAACCTTTAGAGAATCCATAGATGTAATGAGCTTAGCTTGTGAAAATTGTGTTGATGTCTCATGTATTCTGAATATTGGATATCTTTCAGTGATGGTATAGGTATTTAAATCTCTAAAATACCCTATCATTCTTGATTTAGCATTATTCCAGGCTATAATAACAGGTGTATTGACCTCTACCTATTCATTATGTCCTACTTTCTTTAATACATCTAGGTCCATTAATTATTTAATGTGTACTTCTAAGGCTTCTCTAGATCTTGGGCTAGCTTGGTAAGCTTTTCTTATTAACATGGGTGGATAGGATTTTGCTACATTGAGAAGAATTTCTACCTCATTTCCAATAATAGCACCCAGTGGCTCTTTGTCAGTTGAAAAGGCACTTTTGTAATTACATAAGAGACCAATAAATTTTTCTCTCATTTTTTATTTTGATTCTTGATTTAATTCTGCCTCTATTAGTGGTTCACTTATGAATAAATGTTTGCTGGGTTTTTATCTCCATTTTTATAGCAGTAATTTGTTTTTTGTTATTTAATGAGCCAAATTTCTGTCTTTCATTGTCCACTATGGTCAAATATCTATCTTTTTGGTTGAAGATATCTATGCCATAGATTGATAAGTAATCATTTCCAATTATGAAATGGTTACTGGTACAGTTCCCCATGAATTGAAATTCCACTTTAATTCTTATACATTGAGAAGGATGTGGATAAACCAATGTTAAGTCAATTATTTGAAAGGGATTGATGCTTTCATTTGCAATACCAAAACTAAACCCTTCCATTTTTATGAGTTTTTCTTACAAATGTGGTATAAGTGTTTTTAAATAATTTTCTCAACACAGGTGCAGCATGCTCCTGTGTCCAGATTTATTTTTGCCTCTTTATCTTTTAACATAACAATACTTCTACTTGATTTTCCAGATGAATAGCCCATTCCTTTTACAGGTTTGGTTCCATTAAATTTGGAATCTTGTATATTTGTAAGGCATGTATCAGATATTCCAACTTGTGGTAAATTTGACTTTACATCCAGTGATTCACATAATAAATCAATATTATTAGTTTTTGCATTAATTATGCTTATTTGATCACTTTCAGAGGTTTTTGGTCCTTCAATATCTCCCTCATAATCAGCTTCTTATTCTTTTCATTGTGATCCCATGTTTCCAAAATTTCATTTATTATTGCCTTTTTAAGAAAATTATTGGCTAAGTGTCAAATACCACCACATTTATGGAATTTTCATTTCTCATTAGTGTTATTGGGTTTGAAAGGGTCTTTTGGTTTTTCTTTATCAATTATTTGTTTGTTTGGGCTTTTTATGTCAAACCTTTTCTATGTTCTGCCTACTTTGGTTCTTGTCACTATGTCTTCCAGTGCATTAATTTAACTTTATGTGGAGCATGGTTCTATGAATTCTATTCTCGGGGAATATTACAGTTCTTCTCTACATTTTTTGAGTATTTCATATGC
Source organism: Austropuccinia psidii (assembly GCA_023105745.1). NCBI lineage: Eukaryota > Fungi > Basidiomycota > Pucciniomycetes > Pucciniales > Sphaerophragmiaceae > Austropuccinia > Austropuccinia psidii. The sequence goes on along the minus strand of JALGQZ010000002.1, from coordinate 12,940,943 downwards.
ACCATTTTCTGTGACATCTCTGGATACAATGTATTCAATCTTTGAAGTTATTTTAAGAACAAAGTTAAAAGTTCATCTTTATCTGGGACAAAGAAGAAATCTTCAAATTAATTTTCAAGCTTATACCTCCAGGAGTAATTTTACCACTTAGTGATTATTTCATTTTTCACCAAAAACCCGTTATTTCTGCCATTTTCTTGCCTTATTCCATAATACTATCATTTTGTAAATTTTCAAAATAATTAACGTAATATTGCACTGAGTCATTCATCTGCCATGGCATAATCTTCTTGAAACATGTAAATTATTTCAACAAATGACATGTGGTGATATTCTTTTTCATCTGTGGATGTTGGCCATTCTTTGAGTTGAGGTTTTTCTTTCATTAAGACTTTATTGTTGTCCTGATGACTTAAGTCTGTTATGAAGGGATTTTTTATTTCCTCTTTTTCCTTAACAGGAATTCTCATGTGGGAAAATGGGGCTGATAAATGTGGAATATCCAAGTTATCCTCATTTATTTTATGCTTTTTTTCAGTAATAAGTCTGACTTCACTTTGAATATCATCTTTAAGATTCATTCTTTCTTCATAACTCTTTTCTATGTTTTTCAAACGTAGTTTTTGGTGTGATGAAGTCTTTTCTTCAAACGTTTCAACAGAAATGGGAATTTTGTTTAATTTTTCTATTAATTTGTTAATACTATGGTCATAATTGATTTGCAAAGTTCTTTCTTTGATATCTCTTATATACCTATACAATTCTTGTTTTCCTTGTATTCATTTTGAGTGTCTTTAATTAAAATATTTGGTTTGTTATTTTCAACCATAAACTTGATATTGTATTTTCTTTCTTATTTTGTACAGCCATTTTAGTTAAAGATAATATACTACTTTTTATTTCTTTTAATGATAAGAGAGTTTCTTTAATGTTTTTTAAGGGTAAGATACTAATTTGAATCTCTAATAAAGTACTTAAAACATCAGGAGAAAAACATATTTCTTTGGGAAAGATGGTTGGGTCATTGTTTTCTACTCTTTGTCCTTGAATTCTATCAAGGTTTTATTTTTAATTATATGATTCTTTTTGATTGAATTAGATACAGCTTTGATTTTTAACTAAATATCTTTTTGAAATACTAGAGTGACTCAAAGAAAGCTCTTGAAAGCTTAAGGATGGGCAAAACCAAATGTAAGACAATACAATCCCTTTCCAAATGGCTAAATAGCTTTGAAAATCAACAAATTGAAAATTATAATAGAATTTATTATGGGATGAACCCAATTTGAATCTTCACAAAAGGTATTTCAAGTAAATATCATGGCTAGGCCCCAAAGTTAAGGGTTTGACTATGAAACAATAAGTGAAAAGTACTAATATCTTACTTCTTGTACTCTGAATGTCCTCATTTTTAATGAAGAATAAGAATCACAATAATTATAGTAATTATGGCTTAAATATTTATATTTTTTAAAAGGAATAAAATAGATATATTAATGTATCTTGGTAATTTATCATTGTTACAAACAAATAAAAAATGAAAGAAGAATTTATATTAAATAATAAATAACAATTTATAACAGTAATGTTACTATTTTTACATGGATTTAAATATTTTTAAGAGAAATTTAACCAATGCAAATAGAATATTTATGTAATAAATTATAAAAAAAGTGATTAATATAAGATAAAGATTCGGTTTTTGATAATATTTGAGTTCTATATTCAATAATGAAGAAATTTATGTTTTATTTAATGGTTTTATTGTATTTTTTGTGTCTGAGGGGGAAACAGAGGAAGAAGAGGTCCTTTTATAGTAAAGATCCTTCCTTCTAGTAGACGTTTTCCAATCTTATCCACTTGGATTAATTAATATTTTAAGTTTTGGCGATGATCACATCATTATTTATCCTTTTTATATCATTACTATGCCTTTTTTCAGAGTAATTACTATAAATCAAATTTGATGAAATCATAAGCTTGTAAAATGATTCATTTTTATTCATTATAGTATTTTCATGAATAAAATACTAATATATACCATTTTTATCTCTTATTTAACTTTTAAAGTTGAAATAGGATTAAAGTTATTGATCAGAAATGATCATTTCTAAGCCTTAACTTTAATCCTTTATAACTTCAAAGTTATTCATTCTATCATAATTCAGAGAGTGAATCATGATAGCTTTGCATGTCCTTACTATTATTCCAAGATTATTTCAATAAAAAAGAAAAATTCTACTTTTGATGATTTTTCTCATAACTCCACTTCTCTGTCAAAATCTACTATTTTATAATTCAAACCATGATTTCATGGGGTTGTACCTTGGATATCATGATAGAAATTATTTCATTCTTAAATTATGATCTAATAGAAGCTGAATATCCCCTTTTCTGAGTTTGGACCACTTTCCATTTTAAGTGGTCAACAGCTATTGCTATTTTGCCCAATATCCCCTTATAATTTCTAACCTTGTTTATATCTTGACAAATAAAGCTTGAATATTTATTCCTATAGTTAATTTGTGGTAAATATATCTATTAATAAACTCTTTATCATTTGTAATTCAAAATATATGAGCTAAAAACCATGGATATATGCACTGATCATAAAAGTCCATATATCCAGGTTATCTAATTAAGTGCTGGATTTACAGATATGACACAAAGGATTAATATATTTATTTTGTAATGGGAAATCCAATAGTTTAATTTATCTTACATTTTTATTTGTTTTTTTAGATAAAATCAAGAATTTATCCCTTTTTATTGCATTTTTACTTATTTTAAGATTACAATTTCAATTCTTATTATGGAAATAAGTCTTATAAAGTTCTTTGTGACCTTTTTGGATATGTGGTAATATAAAAAGGGTTCACACATAAAAAGAAGAAGAAATATTGGTATTTGGAGAATATTAAGAATTGGCAAGTGCTCAGGCATCAGATAAGGTACTACTCCTTTCCCATACTAAACCACAAAGCTAACCTTTGATATTCCTGATTAAAGCAGAAAATTTATCTGAGATAACATGGTTGGCATGGGAAAAGGTAACATGGAATATAGAATTGGAGCAAGAAGAGAATAAAGAAACATTCAAAATGAAACTTGGGAAAGAGAAAAAAAAGAGGAGATTAAGTTCCAACACAAGAAAATATAAGAGAATCTGAGCTTTCAATTTGAAGAAAAAGAAAAGATAGAGAACTTCTATCTCATAGAGAACATGATATTGTAATGAAATTCATCTTGTTAGATAGTCCAGTATCAAACTTGCAAAGAATCAGAAATACCATTCTATTTTTTGAATAGAAAAAGATATGAGATCTCTTTCTAGATTTTACAGAATTCTTAAAATGATAATCATTATTGTTTTATTTTATAGCTGTTATTTTCATCTATTTTTCAATTATATTTCATAACAGTTAAATAGCTGATTTCAGTCCTTTGAAAAGATTCATTATAATATTCTTGTTGACATTGCAAAAAATTTGAGATCTACAGAAAAACATGATCAGAAATCAAGTAATACTAATTATTACAGAGACCCTCAAGAGACATCTCCTACTGAATTATTAGGAAACAGTCAGGGAGATCATTTACAACCTGTATTTCACCATCCACATATCAAAAATAAATACCTATATTCAGAAGTCTCTAGCAAAAAATCCTCTTTTTAAGCCTCAGATACTCATTTATCATTATTATTTCCCAGAATCTCATCTAACGTTTTCTGATACATAAATTTCTTACCATAATCTTCACTTTTGTTTTCTCACTCAAAAAATCTTACCATTTTCTATCCTTACTGCTTTTTTCATTAAAATAGCAGACTAATTACAATATCCTCAAAAACAATAAGAGGTATTTAGTTTGAAAATTTTAATTTTTACCAAAATCCCTCTTTATTTGTACTGACAAATTTATGCTACTAAGGTATTGAGTAACAGCCAGAAAGATAAGTTTAATCCCTTATTTCACAATCTATCTACCAGAAAACAATACCTATATTCATAATTCTTTAGAATGAGCTCCTACTTTCAAGCCCATGTCTGTCATTAATTATAAATTTCTCATCAGAATTATATGAATATTTTTTGCAGACTTGAAATCCTTCTGATAAAGCCCCTAAATTTCTTTTTTACCTCTCAGAAAGCTCTATTATTCTCAATACTTACCTCTCTTTCAATAAAAATCCTGACCCACACCAATAGATTGGTAACTTTATCAACTTTATTTGATATTAAAGCCCTCATTATTAGTACCAACAAGTCTATTCTAATGATTTATTGACTAATAGACAGAAAGAGCATTTACATACCTCATTTCAAGCTCTATTAATCAGAAATAAATACCAAAATTCAGAAGGCTCTGGTAAGATATCCTACTTAGAGAACTCAGTTTCTCATTGATAATCAATTTTTTTCCAGAAAAATATTTCTCTTGATTTTAGAAACAACATTCTTCTGACACATCATGTTCAGTGTGCTTTCTCTAATCAAACAATCTTACTATTTTTCATATCCAGCTATTTTATTCATTGCATATTGTAGGATGGGCATTTTTCATCAATAAAAAATCTTTAGGAATTAAAAAATAAAATAAAATATCCAAAAACTATCACAAATTAGTCTCTATTTTTTTCCAATACATCTAAGCTCTTGATTTAAAAGATTCAAACATACTTATAAATCTTATTCCTCCTATTCTCAAATATATCCATCAAAGAAGATCTTGCAATTAAAGCATTATAAGCTTAAATACATTTTTTATATGATTTAATTTCTAAATACAAATTTAAAAGAGAAATATTCAGTCTTTTTAGCAGGTTTCACTCTATTTTCTGAATTTTCTTCCTCTTCAAAGAATTAACTTGCATATATATCACTTTTTTGTTTCGCTCTACCAAGCTTATATATAATATAAAAACCAACTCTACATTAAGTTCTGGATTTAATTATATTTTACACTGGAGAATCTCCTCAACCAAGAATTGAATGATTGGCAAATATGGTGTGAGCTGCAAAGAATTTCAAAAATAATCTATGATTTCTATGGACTTCAAAAGCCACTTTTTATAGTAGTGGGATTCCCAGGAGAAAGGTTACAACTATTATCAGACAGATTAGATAACAACATAAAAAATCAATTGAGAACTTGAAAGTGAAAGCACCAAATCACAAAAATATCCTATTAAGACAAATTTCTTTGAAGATTACATCAAATATAAGTCTTTCTTTTCCATATTAAGATTTTCATCTTAATTGTGGCCTTCAACAGAAAAAAGTACTGGTAGCCTAATGCAAAAAGGCTTTTAAGTCCAAAAGGTTTACTCTTTTTTTCCCTTACCAATTTTTTGTATTTGATCTTTCAAAGCTTTGTGGTGGTTTGGAGGTTATTTTGAAGTCATCAAAATATTACAATAGAACTTTACCTTCTCTTGATGATGGAATTAATACTTTTTTAATATTCTAAAATTATCTTCCTTTCTAGTAAGTGATCTTTTTCCAAAAGATGGCAGAGGGAAGTTTGAAAATAATATTGTTATTGAATTTTTCTTTTAGGAAGTTTCCTTACATGTATTGTGTTTTTTCTAACTCTTATTTTATTCAATAATCAATTATATTTTATTATTTGAAGTAATTTTATGCATCTTCAATCACTCATATACATTCTTTCTTATTAAATATTGATAAGCTTAATCAAAAAGGAATTATATGAAAAATCCAAACTCAAATTATCAAAATATGTAACTTGGTTGTACTCAGGACCAAAACCTTTTCTTCTGGAACATACCTTCACTGTCCCCCAAAACCAAATATTCTTATTTCTTTTGTTATTCATAATATATATCTTCCAGCTTGATTTTATATCAGAAAAAAAAGATTGTGAAATAATACAAAAAACTGCCTATTTACTTAATTTGACCATATCATAATTTCTTCCTCAGTTGATTACTGATCTCACTGAGTAATTATCACATTCCTTTCAGATATTTCTAATCTTTAGAAAGCTAGTAATTAATTGAAATTAACATGATTTTCATCTTAAAGTAAGGATTCATAGTGTGCAGGCTCCACATAAAATGTGCCAGAATATACTAATCTTTTCGAATGATATAAATTGTTTCTGAGATAATTGGTTTTTTATTTAGAAATATCAATCATTCAAAAAACTTACTTTCATAGCAATAGCCTGGATATCCTGAATGAAAAAAGAGAAAATTCTTGTTTATATCATGAATTATCTTTACTGAAAATAATAAATATGTAAGGCTTAATCCATTTTGTTATTAATTAGTAAATATACTGTTGTTTAAAATAAAAGGAATGATTCTCATTGAGATCTTTGCTTTTTTAATCAAAAAATTCAAGAAATAATGAAAATACTTATCTCTGTATAGCTCAGGATACTTAAAGCTTCTTTTCCTGGCTTTGAAATTCTATTAGACAATTGATACTTCCAATAATGGCTTCAATTAACCTGATAGTATATACAAATTTAGTTCCATAGGATAATAGAAAATCATGTTCTAGTTGTGAACTTGCATCTTCATTACCATTTTATGCAATAAAACACAGAAAAGCTTCAATCTTCAAGGTGGGTGATTGTTGTTGATAAATTGATTTTCTTTTGAAAACTAGAAAAATTCAAATCATGCTTGGAATAATAAGGAAGGAATCCCTAGCCTGTTTATTAACTTGCTAAAGTCTCTGGTTGTGATAGAAAAAATATAATCTTCTCCATAAACTGGGTTATGATGTATACATTGGTATGGTACCAGGAATTCCTGTCTATATATATACCAGAGAAACAATTGGCTAATATCATTGTTTTTTTCATAAACCTGAGCTACTTGTAATTCTTGAATTTTCACTACATAAATAAATAACTTATTGAAATGTGCTGAAATATTCAAGTTTTTTCAATGTATCAGGGTTTTGAAATAGAAAGTTTTGACATTTATTATATTTAGTCTATATTCTTAAGGTGTGAATATGAAACTTTGATTTAAAATCAAGTGCTTTTCCTTTCCTCAAAATTTTAATAAGCTAAAATTAAATCAAAAATAGTAAATCCTAAGATTTTTCAGAGAAAACACACCAAATTGTATTCAGCTTTTTTAGTATTAAACAATGATATTATTATGATTTATTGTTTTACCAACAGTAAAAATATATTCAAAAATACTCTACAAGAGATATTTATGGCTTTGAACAATTTCTTCAAGAGAAATTTCAATTAGAATTAATGCAGTAAATAACTGTATGAAATGAATATGAGAATAGATTCTCAAAAGATAATATTAAAGAGAGAACAAGCCAAAATTGTACCACAGTGGCTTTGGAAACGAAGTGACAAAGCTAAAAGTGATGAAAGATGCTTCAATTCACTTTTGGGGTGGTTCAAGGGTAAAAATGATTATGATGATCTTCTCAGGGGGTTAAAAGGCTTTATATAGTTTAATAATGTTGGCTGTAATCTACTATTGATTGATTTAAAACTCTTTAAACTAATTATAAAAGGAAGATATTCTAACATGAAGTGAAAAGTGAGGAAAATAGGACATTTTTATAGCCACCAATTCTCTTACTACAAAAGTGAAATTTACTCTCAGCAACTGTGAGAGACACACTGACAACAGAAAAGCAAAATATAGCATGATTGAACCCTGGTTTGGACAAAAAAGGGGGTGGATTTAGCCATTTTTGGCTTATTTTAAACATTTTAGTACTTTAAACCTGCCAATTCTATAGTAATACTTGATTTGAAGCCTTCAGAACACTTAAGAATGTTTTTAATAGACCTTAAAACCAGTTAAAGCTGTTTTTACTAAGTTTGTTTTAGCTTAAGGGTAGTTTTACCCCCTTGGAGACATTTAAAACTTCCATGGTTGGTATCAAAACCTCATCATCAATTGAGTCACAGGTCCTGTGACTCAATTTCAGGCCAAAATTGATGAACCTTTTCATGAATTTTGACATCTCATGCCTTTCAGAAAGGAATTTGAGGGAGTATGGAACCTTTGGAGCCAAGAATCCTTCCCTCCCCAAAAAAATTGATGTTTCCATTTTTTTCTTTAATTCCTCATCATGTACTATACTTTAATTTTACACATGTAGTTCAATTGAATAATTACAGTACATGACTGTCATTATTGATTCCTCATATGTAAATTTAGGTACCTCAATTCCTCATAACTTTCCAACTACACAACATGTCTCAGTTTTAACACAGAACTTGATGGTCAAAGCCACATGGGGTGCAATTAAATGAAGTTTTTGAATATTTTCAGATTTTCATACAGAAAATACTAAAAACTCAATCTCAGCTTATTTTGAGTTGAGTTACAGAATTTTCACTGAGAGGGGACCCCACCTGATTTTTTATGAGGAATCCAATGGTAAAATATTTTTTTTTAATTTTTTTTTTCAAAAAAATATAATAATATTTATTGAATTTTTTTCAAAAAATATTTTAATTTTAATTTTTTTGATTGAAATTCATTTTTTCATGCAAAAATATATTTTTACATTTTTTGGATTTTAATGTAAACTTATTGTTAAATTTTCATTATAAGCTTTATAATTATATTTTAATTTTGTTTTTTCATTAAAAATAAAAATATTATATTCAATTATAAATTATTAGTTCAAATTTTTGTGGTCTTTTGGGTATATTAAAATACCTCCAAGGCCCACAATATAACCTGAGATTAGTTGTCTATTTTTCTTCTTAAAGATAATTTCAAAGTAATTTTAAACAAATTTTCTCTTTAAAGCTGTTTTGAAATGAATAAAACTTAAAATAAACTATTCCAGGATCATATTTCTTTCTCAAATAAGCCAGTTTTAATGGATTGTGTTTAAATTTTTTGCTCCCCAAATTCATATGTTTTCAAAGGCATATTTTATTAAGCCTTAGAACCCTCCTCATATATCTCAATGAGTTCTAAACTCACACTTTATAAGTGAATCTTTTCACAAATTTGGGTTTTAGACAGTGTGAGGTAGAATTTATTTATGGAATTAATAGATCATCTTATTAATTCCTATAAATAAAATCAATTTAAAAAAAATAGAATTTTTTTCAGATTAAATGTGTTTTTGGGTTTTTTTCCAAATAATATTTGGAGGAAAATTTATTATGAATATCCTTGTTAATTTTACTGATAAATAGATTAATATACAAACAAATGATCTGAAAGGTTATATTATTGCATAAAAACTGAAAAAACAGCCATTTCTATAGGAATGGTTGAAAAATAGAGAAGAAAATAAATTTTTGAAATTTAAAAATAATTATTTTCTAAATAGATTCATTGTAAAGCTATTATATTAAAAATAATATAACTCCCTTTTCCAGGCTCTTTCAATACTTTGAAAATTTCTATTTATTTTTCAGGACAAAACTGTATAGATTTATGTTTAATTTATATAAATAATTTATGAAATAAGTTGATTTTTTATTATATTACCTCAAAAATATTTTTATCCTCTAAAGAAATCTCTAATTAGCTTTCCCTACACTCATTACTTGTTATAATGTTCATTTTTCCAAATGTGCTTTATATATTTTATGTGTATGGATAGAATAATTTTAATGAAATAGAAAGATTCTTATTTCATGCTTTTTGAGGAATTGATAATTCAGTAATACTAATGAAATGAAGAGATTTACAAAAGAGGGACCTATGTAAAGGGAAAAACACAAATTTCTTATTTATTCAATCATGAAATGAATTTAATTTTTAGTGGTTTCACAGAGCCTTTGGTAAGTATTATCTCTTGATATATATATTTATTGGTTCAGCCACTGCAAAAAAAGCCATCAACATAGCAGGGATGAATATCTCAAATAACCACAAGCCTAGGACTAATTGAAAAATTGTCAGCCTGTGACTCAAAACCAGAGCACAAGCATGACAGCTAAATAACATAAATCAATGGTATAGCCAAGATACCACCAAAACATGGAGCTGAGCAAAATAAGCTCAGAAGGTATCAAAAGAATGAGGAAACCCACCACTTTCCAAATACACAAGTCCAACCATCATAGGACAAATAATAACAAAGTTATTCATGCTCAAAGTTGTTTCTGAGCATAAACCTTAATTTTCACCTCTCATCCAAACTCCAGAGGAAGGGGCTTAAGCCCATAAAATGGTTATTTAAAATGAGGCTCTAAGGCAGGGCTATCCAATTATACTAGCCAAATTCAGCTAGCACAAGAATTACAGAAGTTATGACCAAAATAAGGTCAAATAAGGGTGAATAAAATATTCACCTCTCATCTAACTTCTACAGTTTTTGTGCGAGATACCTAAAGTGGGGTCTTTTTGGAAAGAGCAAAATCAGGGCTATCTGATGGTTTGGTCCATTTCCCCATATCCCATCTAGAACAAAAGTTATGGGGCAAACAAGTTCCATACAGTTTTCAAGTAAAACATATATATGTACAAAAAATCTTGTACAAGGCATAACTTTGCCATACTTAATGATAACCATATCAAATGAGGGGCCATTTTGCAGAGCACATTCAGGTATATACAATGAACCAACCTTGAGCTTGATATCTCAAAACTGACAACATTATGGCAGCTTTAAGCTCAAAATCCCACAGCTAGACCAATACAGTCCTACTGTGGGATATTCGCACATAAGTATGATTATTAGGTGTCAAATAGATGAAGAAGTATGTTTATAATTCAATGCCTCATAATTCATTCAATACTGGGGTCCCATACAGGTTCTGTACCGCATTCTACGCATCATACATGTCAGAAGAGGGCTATGTGGTCCCCAGATGAAAGTTTTCACCCTGTATTGGTGAAAACTGCCCATATGTGGTTTCAAAAACCACATCTGAGCCCAATACAGAGAATACAGGCACTATTAAAACCATAAGCCAGTATATGGAAGTTAAAAATCTTCACTACCTCTACGTGGAAAGTACTGGAGGCCTTTTCACCCAAGTTTAGGATAAAAAGGAGCCTTTTCTCCACCAGAAAAGGTTTCCTCATCATTCTCTTGAATTCCTACATAGTACAACTGTCAAAAACAGTTATACTCTTGGAAAATAATCAGGTATACTCCTAATTTTAAGTATTGTAGTCTTTATTATAATAACCCAATTGGTAAAGCTGCACCCAGGGCTTTCAACAGTGCTCACCACCACTAAAAATCTTTTAGTAAAGCCCTTATATTTGAATTTGAACTTCTCTTTATAATTATTATCCATGTCACAGTCATAGTTTAGGTTGTAAATACTAGTATTATCCCCTCTTCATAGAGTCAGCCCGACAAAAATAGAAATTCAGTAAATAATATGGTTAAGTTCCTGGTTTTATTAATTGTCTTCTAAAATCATTCAATAGAAAATAAAATTTTCAAATTAAGGAAAGTCTTCCTATTCATAATCAAGAAGGCCACTCCCTCAAAATTCTTAAAAAATAAGTTACTATTAGAAGAACTATAGTAATCAGCTTCCAGCTTCAAATGAATAAAAAGAGGAACCATTAAAATGATTTTGTACAAAATTTACTAATGAATTATGCAAATGATAAATGAATTCTATTATTCACAAACCATGTAGTTTATTTCTTATTATATACTGTTGCTATCAAGTAATATAGAATATTATCTACCTGGCTAATGTAGTTAATTGTCTTATCCCAAGGACCTATTTTCTAATATAACTCAGATTTTTATATTCAGAAATATAAATATCAGAATTATTTTAGTATTCTACCAAAGAAAAAGAAATTTTATATTTAACGTGAATCAATTAGCGGAGATCTTTTTTAAAATAATTTAAAAACATTTCCTGCACTGAAATCAAAAACGAATATCTGGAATTCTGTTCCAAATTCAAATCAATACAAAAAATATTAATTTCATTTCATTCAACCTTTTAAACATAGATATTTATCACAAATACGGCTCAGGAAGAAATTAATGATAAATAAATTTTTGACTATTATTTTTATATCAAATGATTTACAAAATTTCATATTGATGAAGGAATTGAAACAGAAAATAGATAGATAAATATGAATAGATTATTTTAATCCTATCAAGTTGATATATTATATCTTAATATTACTCTTCATCTTTTATTTATTATTGAAATCTTTCTTCTAAGCGATTCAAATTAAGAAATGGTAATTAAACCACCTTTCTCATAATTAAGTGTTTTGAGCTCAATAATAAGAAATAGAGAATATTTGGGTATCACAATAATTTAAAAACAATGCTACCAATAAAGGTACTTTATATATGAATTAATATGACTATTTATTACTATAATGATTTCAATATCAGTTTTCACCCTTTCTTTATAGCTCAAGTGAATACCATACGCTAGTTTGATGATTCCTATTATAAAATCATGAGCGCGAAGTATTTTTTTGGGGAAAATAATGCAATATTTATTCATGTTTATAGGTCATCATATGGCATTTTGGTTCTTTCTTGAGAGAAATAAAATGAGTGCTGATAAATCTAATTTTTCTTCAAGCTTTCTTTATATTAAGGTTAATAATTTCAAGAAGTACTTAATTATGGAGCATTATTTAAGTTATCCTTCATTTTAAAAATATATTAATGGATATTATTGAAAAGGTTTTCTAATATTTTGAGAAAGATTCTTCAAAAATCCTGATAATTATACTTCAAGCTGAACTATAAATTCAGTAATAAGAATGAGACAATATAGTGATACCCAAATATTAACTTTCTTTTAAAGAATTATTTCAACATATCATGAGATATATTTAATGATGATAAAGCTACCATGTATCAATGATTTTCTGTTTTATTAATCAAAATTATCATAAAGGTATATCAAAAGAGATTCCAAATGAGATAGGTACTATAGCCAAATATAATATTAAAATCTTATGAGAAATTTTAATATGATTTTTTCCTTATGAAGACTTTGAGCCTCATAATAATTCATTTCTTAAAAAGATTAAATTACAAAAATTTATGTATTTAATACAGAAAACTATCATCTAATAGACTTCAGATAAGAAGAGGTCAATTTTGAGTTTCTGACCAATTTTAACCTGAAATTCAATTAAATATATAATAATTTTGAAAATACCCCCAAGGCTCATTTCATGTGCATTTCCCAGATTTTGAAATTCCTTCATTTTATTTACAATGAATATTCTTCATGCTAATTTTAGTATTACTATTAATAATCTATAAATATACTCTTCTAACCTTAGAGAGGCATCGGCTCTCAGTTTATCTTCTGTATATCCTGTCTCTATAATTTGATCTACTGTTATTAGAGTGAATCATATTTCTAGTCTTTTCAAGTAATGATTTTTTAATATACTTTGATGCCTATACTCAATATAACTTATATATATTTTTCCCTTCTAATTTCTCATTTTTTGACTTCAAATTCTGTTTAAAGTAATACCTATCTACTTTTTAGTTATAGCTGAGCTTGAGAAAATTACGGAAATAAAATTTATAGCTATTTCTTCTGTGTTTTAAGTATAGCTATTTTGGGATCAAAGTTAAATTCCAGTCTTGATTATTAGTAATTCTTGAACTAATTTTCATTCCTTTTCTGGGATCTATGATCTAATAATATAAGGAGTGAATTTTATCAAGGAAATGAGACTTAAATACTAATAGCTTCAATAAGCTCCATAAATTCAATCAGAACAAATTCAATAAATTACACTTGGTATTATAAGCTCTTTTAGTATCATTAATGGAATTTTGTGCCTTAGGTTCTCAAAAAAGCTCATTAAGGGTCTGATTCCTGAGATATATCTTAGATACAAAAATACCCATAAAATATCTCATTAATCCTTTTTGAAAAGAAAATATTTTATAGCTAAGGGGCTCAACTTTTTTTACCTCATAATTCACTCCTCGAAAAAATAGAAACATAGCCTTTATGAGACTATCTTTTTTCAAAATTCCAATGATGTAGTGCCTTATAATATGGTCTAAGGCCCTAAACTTGTTTATTTCAAATAAAGTACAAAATATCAAATGTTATAATTAAAGATAAGACTGTGGCCCAAGTCAGTTAGCTCAAGAATTCTCTGTCATAGACTCCTTCCATTAATGGGGACATCACTGCAACATTCTTTTTCAAAGTTATTAAATAATACCTTAAAAGAAAACAAGATTTTGATTCCAAATCCCATTGAAAAATCAAGCTTTTTCTTTCATAAATTACATTTAGTTTTAACTTAGTACCCTGGTATTGTCACAAGATACCATTCCTCTTCAATTTCATGAATTAAACCTAACCCAAATTATATTCTCATATGGGTTAATGATTTATACCTGTACAATTTATCCTTCCAAAAAACATAACATCCCATCATCATTCATTGAGCCAAATAAAAACCAAATAATTTGAATATGAAGACTACATCCAGGGTTACTCATCCATCTGGTAATTTGATACATGTTTATTACTCAGCAATAATCAATTTTCTTGAAATTAAATAAAAATTTGAGGAGTTTTTTGGTACTTGTGGCTCAGCTTCTATATGAAGGCCCCCTTTATCCAAGCAAAATTCAAAAAAAGAAGTCCAGTCATTGATAAAACCGAAGTTCAAGCAAAAATTGAGATTTGTGATGAACATTCAAAAATGAATATATAGAAGACAAAGAATTAGGGAATTAAACTTGAGCTATGATAACTGAAGAAGAAAAGTGTAAATTTATTAAATCTTTAACTGAAAATCTTGAAAGTATGTGTCCTCGCTTTTTGGAAATGGATAAGCTCTTTGGTCACAGGCCCAATGTGACTCCAATTTCAAGTTATAATTCTCAAAAATAAATGGTTTTAATAATAATTATAAGAATTGAATTGAAACCATAAATATAGCTTATAATCTCATTTTATGAAATAATGAACTAATGAAGTGTGCTTTCTATTTTCAATATTAATGATGGCTTGGAGTTACATCTTGATCTTGATCCTTTGCTTAGGAGTGATGATGATCTAATGCAAATGAAAACCTCAAGGATGGATTTATGTAAGATCTGTCCATGAACTTGTGATACTATCAATATTGAAAAATATTAATATGAATTTTCTTATGGAATAAAATTAATAAACTGTTATTATAGCCACAAATAGATAATCAATTGCTTAATTATTTAATTTACTTGTTATACACTAGGAATGATTATAAAATTAAGAATTAATTGTAATATATATTCAATGAAGAGAAGATTTAATAATAAAACTCCACACCAAAATAGTATTAAATGATGTTACTTAATAATTATCTCTTGCAAGAGTAGCTATCATAAGCTCTTTAAGAGAACTAAAAGCTACATAAGAAGCTTAATATCATGATAAATAACTAACTGATACTCCTAAAATACCTTGAAAAGATTTGTTATAGTGATTTGACAGATTCTTTGTGGATTCAAAGAATCAAAAGCTTTATTAAAGCAATAATATGCTAAATTATAGTATAATACTATTTCAGATAGGAATATTCTTCAATTTCAAATCTCTCTTAATTATTTAATAATTTAGAAATTCCAATGATGGTTCTATAACTCAAACTTATTTTGGTGGTATTAATCATTTCATTATTAAGCTTAATGAAAATTGGATATCTGGAAAAAACAGCATCAGTATGTTTCTTTTAAGTATATAGCAGCTCACAGAGGTATTCTATGGATCCAAATGGAAAAAAAGTGAGTGAGAATCCAGTTACCTTAATTTTTATTGATCAAATCACTTGTTGTCATGTAAGATTATCATAATTACTTAATTGAGTCATTTTATGTGGCTACCAACCCATTTATGGCCAAGAAATAAAGGGGTTGCTACTTTGAATATTCTTTTATTTCAAAAGAAATATTTTTTCTAAAATTTATGAAAGCCATTGCAAATTTGATCACAGGTTGTATTTTATGTGGATTTTTGAAGTTTCAGTCTTTCAGGTTGATGATCAAAAATAGGCTTTAAGTAAAACTTTTAGTTTGAAATATGAAGTAGTAGATATTTTTGGTTTTAGTGTGAATGATTCTTTTCTACATTGGTATTCAAAGCTTCAGAAATATAAATAAAGAATCATTTTTTAATGAATTTTTGAATTTATAACTCCTTTTTTTATGTAGTACAATCAAATAGCATAGTGACAGATGGTTTCCATGAGGTAGTTTGATGGATAATAGTCCTAAAAGTGTTTCAATTACTCTCTTTGGGCTTATCCGCAATACCAAATTAATAATATACATGGTTACAGTATTCATATTTTCATATTACCTCCTTGTCACATCAAAATAACAGCTTATTTGCTATTTTCTCATGATCTAATGAGATTTAGCCTTATTAAAAAGGCTCCCAACAGTTTTTAAATAGCTAATTGGTGAATATAAACAATTTGTCAAAGATTTATGATATTATATTCCTCAGAGTCCACAGAAATTGGGGTAAACTGGCTCTCTTTGATGTATTTTCCCCTTAAGCTATTTTCACATCAAAAATAGTAATACAAGCTTAAAACCTAATATCCACTATGGGTGTATCAAACATTTATGTATAAATAAGGTATTCCTAAGCTTCATAAGCATACATACCCTCAATCTTGGTGTATATTCAATGTGGGAATTTTAAGAATCCTATTATTTTGGCATGAAAATGAAAAAAAACAAAGATTTTCAAAAACCATTATTTGGTATTGATGATGATGTGTTGAAGTATTCTCCATCCTAGAGTTAATTTAATATTATTTAATCTATGAGTTTACCCTGGGTGAAGTTTTGTGTAGAATCCAAATATGGCCTTAAATCCATTCATTTACTTACTCAGAAAAAGGTTATTCATAGTTTTCTTAATTGAAATGATTAATTTTGGATATATACATAAAGTATGGGTTCTGTATATTAAAAACGTTATTTTTAAGCTATCTTTAGCCTTTTTAAGTATGTAAAATATTTCTCTAGGGCCACAATCCATATGTATGCTTGAATATTTTAATTTTCAAATAAGTTATTCATGAGCTCTTCTTTCTTAAGTGAAGTAAATTTACTCCAAATTTGACACAAACAATGAATCAAGCACTTACTCAAAATAAAAATGACAAGAGTGGCTGAAATAAGATGAATATTGATATTTTTCACCAATTTATTCCAGTTTTTTGGAATCTGGCCAGAAGGTTATGTATTAAAAATATCAATCTTCTATTATATTTAACTGATTAAATATGGCTCTTATCTAATGATGCAAGCTATATTTCCTTTTTGTAGTGGGTCAAAGGAACATTTGTTGAGTATAAGGAAAAAGTTGCAAAAAAATGTATTTTGATGAAAAACAACAAAAAATGAAACACAAATTTGAAAATTAAAAATTGAATTGGGAGTTTGAGTCTAAGGAGAAGAAATTTGGGATTAATCTCACTACAGAATCTTTGAAATAATCCAGGCCCATCTCAGATTTGGAGCTTATTCTAGCTTCAGTAAATGGCAATTGATTAATGATCAAAATTCTTAATGTATAAATGCATTAATTTTAATTTGGTGATGCATAAGTAAATTTAACTTATTATTAAAAGATGTAATGGAAATATTAGTTGAGTCCTATAATAATCTCATTGAGATAATGTGTTCTTTTCACATCATTTTACCAGTTTGGAAAGCTTTCAAGTGTGTGTTTTTCTGGTTTTCTTGTTGGGCTTCATTATAATTTCATCTAAATTTTTTGTTTTATTTTTTAAAAAAATCATTTCAAATATAGGTTCTCAAGAAACTTTGGAGCTTTCCAATTTTAATTCAATAATTTTTAATTGATAAATTGACTTTAGAGCTTCAACGCTGGCTTCCAGATATTAATGTGGGTTGTAATTGACTGTTTGGGTTGAGATTAATTTGACATCCAAATGTCCTTTATATGTGTTTTTTTTCAATTATTAGAAGGATAAAAAATCATAAATGTATTTTTTAGGAATTTTCCACTGAACTTACATATTGAACTTTTTATATTGAAATGCCAGTGTATATGACTTTCTAATGCCTTTTTTAAACTTCATGCTTTTTCATTTCATGAGGTTCTCTTAAGTGGAGATTTTGGATTCATATTGAAGGTAGGTTTTTGAATTATTTTAAATTAAATATTAAATTTGCTTTTATATTCTTTCTTCAATTTTTATTTCCTTTTTTTTGAGGCTGGTTCACTAATTTTGAACTTCTAATTCAAAGCATTTTTTTGAATGATTTTTTTTTTGATTTTTCTTTGGAATTTTAGATTCTGGTCCAGTGAACTTGAAATTCCAACTCAAACTATTTTTAATTTTTTTTTAAATCTTAATCTCATTTTTTTAAAAAATCCAATAAAACTCAAATTCATAACTTATTTTCTTCAATTTTCCAAACAAAGATCAAATTTGTATTTTTTATCATTCTTAAGTAATATTTTAATCAAAACTCAGATTCCTCTAAAGTACTCTTCAAAAAAACTAGGTACTTGTAGTTTGGCTCTAAATAGGTCTCATTTTATTTATTAAACCTTTCATATTTCTGAAATTTTTTGGTTTGGGTAAACATTACTTTTCAAGACAAGTAAGCATGAAATTGATTTTTTAACCGCTTCATGTATTATATTTTGTCAAATTTCTATTCAACATGAATATTCCATAAAGCCCATCCTCTTTATCCTAATTATTAGAATAAGCACCAGCCTCACCATCCCCCCCATCATTCAACCAAAGGCTCCAGCTATTATCACTCATTCAATCGCCTCCAAGGCCAATAAACCTCCAATTTATCTAAATCAATAATTCATTTAAAAATAATTGATCATTAATCGCTTATCTCCTCATGATTATCACACCAATACACCCTTTCCTTATCAATCCTTAGGTCCAAACATATTGAAAATCATTTTTGGACATTCCTCATTCATTTTCATCCCTTCTTCTATCACCTTGACCAATATTATTTATTTCTTCATTTTTAATATTCTTTTATTTTCAGTTGAATTTTCTTGTATTTTTATTTGAATTAATTAATCCTTTTTCTAATACTACTACATATAGTTCCATGTCATCTATGGATTCATGGTTATTTTGTTAATTTAATATTACCATTTTGATATTAACCATTATAATATCATATAATCCTACCAAAAGGTACTAATCTGCTTTTTTTGATTAATTGTTTTCTGTGGCTATAATATTTATAAGGGAATTGCTTTGCGATGTAATTCCAATGCATCAAACTTCCTTCCTCTTCAAAATTGAAGAAAACTCCTTCTTCTATCTCTGATTCTCAAAATAATTGTAATTATGTCTTGGTTAGGACTAAACAAAGCTTAGAACATCATCAGCATTATTTAAAATATGATTATCATTTTATACAACCTTCTGACTTCATACTTAAGCTAAAACAAATGTAGGAAATCATTAATATAATAACAAAAATTCAAATAATACAATAGATAATATTAAATACAAAGTACATCATATTCATTATAAAAAACAGCCCACCTCACAACTTTTGAATTCAAAAAAGATCATAAAAGAATTTTTCAAGAATCTTGATTTACAAGAAAGGTGAGAATTTTACTTGTTTAAGACTCCGTCACAGGGGCTCTCCTAAGTTAAGAGGGCTTGGCACTCAGTGAACAGACTGACTAAGGGAGGGCTGAAAAGATGAAAAAAAAGATTAAGGGTATAGAATTCCTGATGATAAGATAAATTCAGTCAAACAACATGAAATGAAACCAATAATAACAAAGAGAAAACCACAAAATAATCCTCAATTACTGTTTCAACCTTTACAGAAAGGGGGGGAAGGCTTTATTAGGATATGACCACCAAACCTCCATTGAACAGGTGATGGAATGCAAATACTGACTTAATAAGATAATTCTATAACATTCTTATTCAGCAAAAAATGTGATTACTGATAAGTCCAATATATTGATTAACTGGGGGAGAAACCCCAGGTTGGTGAAGAGGGGCTGGTATATGCAAGAATCACAATCCTGGAGTTTGGGTGCTGAACCCTGGGGCTGTATGATGCAAAGAGCTTGTTTGAAAAATGAATTTGAATTTTTTTGTATAAATTGGGTTTTAAATGAATTGGGGACCTTTATTAGGTAAACTAATACATTTTTTGTCTTCCTTGGGTGAATACAGGCATCTTCACCTGTTCTGGGGTACTAGTCTGTATTTTGTTGTGAACTGTATTGAGATGTATTCTGTTGATCTTCCATGAACACCCTTTCTGATTTTTTTTGAAGATCTTCAATGATTCATTCTTTCTTATTCCCTTGACCCTGTATTCATGGCTGAGAAAGTATCCTTCTCTTGAAGGTGGTGAGCTCTTGGCACCATAAAGTAATTCAATTCTTGATAATTTCAGATCAAACACTTATTTCCGCTCAATTCCCAAATTTCCTCTTCTGTCATTTCTTAATCAAACAAATTATATCATACTCATTCAAAATTTATCAAAAGGTAGGCACTTGCATTTCATTTGATCTTGGTCCTCTTCCTCCTTGGTTTTTCTTTTCTTCTGCACCTTCTTTGCTTTCTTTTTTCTCCTTATTCCTTTGTTGGGTTTTTTTTGTACCTTGAACTTGATTTTTTGGGCTGGTTGATGTCCATAAAGATGCCCTTATCTTTCATGGTTTCTTCAGAATTTGGTCTTTTTCATTGGGTTTATACTTTTGGTTGTCCCAAATGACTTGATTTATTTCACTAGCTTGAGGCTGGATTATTTTTGGCCAAACTAGTTAATTCTAGTCAATTACAAAAAAGTTAATGATTTTTCAGGGTTTTGAGCCATTTGTAAAAAAACGTGCAACATGTGCAAATTTAATGAACCATAGAAATTGGTAATCTTGAAACAAAAAAGGGAAAAATATTCTCAACAGCTAATAAAAGTTCCCAAAAGGTCTTACTTTTAATCAATGTGCACAATTGGTGAAATATGCATAAATAGATGAAAAGTTCATAAAAGGTTCAGTTTGCTTTGAAAAGTCAATGATTGCATGTAAATGTACAAAAATTCTCAAAACTCTCAAATTGGCCTTAAATTTCCAAAGAACAATTATTCTTTATATGTCTTTCTATTTTCTTCTATTCTTCCATACTTTCAAAGTCAAATCTTGCCATAAAATCATCTGTGACTTGCTGACTTAGAATTGACAATAATTTTTTTTCCTTCCCTGGTCCTGGCCTTCATTTTGACCTTTAATATTAATTGAATCTTAATCAAATCTTTGACTACAATTACTCTGACTCCCCACATTCTGTGCTTTGTGGTACTGGTGTCTTTGTGTCAGGCTGTGGCTCAAAACCAGAGCACAAGCATGACAGCCAGATACCATAAATCCAATGGTAGGTAAATAGCTTCTTAAAGATGAGAAGAAACCAACTGGCTCATAATATAATCTAAAATAAAGAGGAAAACCACTATTGTCCAAAGATATAACTCCCATAACTATAGTAAAAGGCAGAAAAACGTTATTCCATCTTATAGTAAGAACTGATCATAAACTGTATTTTCTACCTCCCATCTAAATTCAAATTGAAAATTAATAACCCAATTAAATTGGTATTCAAGATAAACCTCTCCATGAGGGCTGTCCAGTTATACTAACCAGATTGAGCTGGAATAAGAATTATAGAAGTTATGGTCAAATGAAGACCAAATATGAGTGGACAAAATATTCACCTCCCATTCAGCTTCCACAGTTTTAGTGTTATATACCCAAGGTAGGAACATATTAGAAAGAGAAAATACTGAGCTTCCAATGGTACCATCCATAAAATTGTAACACTTCTAGAAAAGATTTTATCAAGTATAATAACTTAATACAGGTTTTATCAGAAATACAAATTCCAAGAATGAAATTTAAAGACTGTATAGCTCTGCCATATTTGATGAAAGGCATACCAGATGAGTAGAAAATTTATAGAACTAATGAAGGGTTGAAAAATGAACCACTTTCAAGCCCTCTAACACCAAAACCAACAAATTTATGGTAGTTTTAACGTTAGAATCCCACAATATTGGAAGAAACACAATACTGTGTGATCCTATCCCATAGCTATGGATATGAGGTGTCAAAACCATTCAAAGATGTTTTTACTTCAACACCCCATAGTATAACTAAGAAAAGGTTCACTCTATGCATTCTTTACAGCTGTCTATGTATCTGACCTGTGAGAACACATCTGTGAGGACCCCAGGTGAAATTTGTGACCCTTTGTTTGGGAAAAATGACAAGATGTAGTTTCAAAGCCCCATTTGAGGCTCATAAGGGTGATACAGGGCGCCATAAGCCACAGGCCCACCACTGGAAGTGAAAATTCCCTCACTCCTCCTATGTGGTAAGGTCCAGGTGCCTCTCCACCCCTCTTCAGGATAAAAAGGACCTTTATCTTCCTAAAAGAAAAATGTCTATCCTTCTCTTACATTTTATTTGTGTTGAAATTGTGAACAAACAATTATACTCTTGGGAATTATAACCAGGTATGATTAAAGCTTCAATTTTTGTGGTTATCATTATAGTAACCCAACTGCTAATTGCTGAACCCTAGGCTTTCCAAAGCACTCAAAACCACTATTTTCCTTATAATACAGCCCTGATAGCCCTTTGAAACTATTTTTATCATCTTATCTACATTTTTCAGTCATAGTTAAGCTTACATTTACAATTCTTACAGCCTTATCATAGGCTCAGCCTTACACTTTGATACCTTGAGGGAGCGTTCTGAAGAAATAATGGCTCCAACTGAGATTTATGACCTCAATAGGATTTATTATGGCTTCAGATATTTAAAAGTTATTGAGCCACCTTGCAGCAATTGTCAGAAGAAGGGGGTTCCTTGTGTTTAATCTGGCTCTGTCATGTCCACTAGGTGCCAATTGTGCAACC
This sequence comes from Austropuccinia psidii, assembly GCA_023105745.1. NCBI lineage: Eukaryota > Fungi > Basidiomycota > Pucciniomycetes > Pucciniales > Sphaerophragmiaceae > Austropuccinia > Austropuccinia psidii. The sequence goes on along the minus strand of JALGQZ010000002.1, from coordinate 12,918,053 downwards.
TCAGAAAAAGAAATTTTCCTTCAGACAGCCATAGATTTCCGGATAATCCAAGAAGATTATGGAGAAGCATCAAGAAATTATGAAGATCTGGATTGGAAGATACTGTTGATGAACTCCCTACCTCTTATGATGCTTCTGGTCACTCATTTAAGAAGTGTGATAGACAAAAACTAACAATATTATACATCTGCCTGTTCTGTGGTGCAGTCAGCTTGCAATTAGCTTAGAAAATCTCATAGCCCTTCCTCTCTCCACTTTCTGTAACCCAATTGTATTATGCAAAGAATGGAGAGAGTCTTTAGCCTTACTTCCTAAGATTACAACTCAAACTGAGAGTTGATTGGTGAAAGCTTTTATGTGGTACTTACTGCAAGAATTTTGTCTTTTTATTTATTAACTTGATTAAGTATTAGAATTATTCAACAATGAGCCAATACTGGCGGCCACATAACACCTAAAGGAGGCCCCAGAGTTCTCCATTTTATGACCAGGAATCATAAAACTGTTGGAAGATTAAAGAGAAATTTGATTATTTGATCTGATTATGAAGCTTATTCTGAAGGCAGTGATGGACTTTATGGTAAATTCCTTGGTAAATTTCAGAGAAGCTTTCAAGAAATTTTGATGGAGATCACTTCTAGTTGTGCTTCATTTCTGCTATTGGTTATTCTCTTTTTTTTAAGTGAATTTAACCTCCCAAACATGAGCTGGGAGGGTATAAATGTTTATTTGATAAATCAAATAAAAACAAATAATATTTTAGAAGTAAATAAATTAAATTAAATTAAATTAAATTAAGAGAGAAATAGAGTAAAGAGAAGAGAAGAAATGGAAACTGTGAGAGTTTTCTTTTTTGAGGTGAGCTTCTTGTTTTGGGAATAATTGTCTTTAAAAATAGGAAAATCATTGTTCTGCTCATAGAGTGGCCAAGGTGTTTTACAAAAGTAGAGACCCTCAGAGATGCATAACAGGAGGTTGAACTTACTTTGATAGCTCCTACTAACCACCAAGAACTATAAAAAACAATTTTCAACAAAAGATAACTGAGGTAATGAATGAATTGAAGAGCCATAATCTTCATGAATCAAACTTAAAAGAAATTAAAAAGTAAATTTGGCCATATATCCAATTGAAAGGTCTAAATTGAGGGTACCAATGTTTCAATGCCTTATTGATCTGTTCAAAGAATCTGAAAAGCTCTCAAAAAGTGGCCAAGTTGATGCTTAAAACACTTTTTCAGTAGAGTACCTTTTGAAATTTGAATTCCAGGAGAAGACTTTACTTTCATAAAATACAGTCCCTACCAATAACCATAAAGTCAAACTCTTGAGGTATTTGGACAAGGCTTGTTGGGATACGAATAATTAAAGTTGTTGTCAAGTTCTGGTGAGTTGTTAAAGCTGATAGCTTGTTTCTGAGTAGTTCTCTCTGGTTCTTCACTGAATCTTTTCCACTATATTAGATACCATAATTTACCTCTTTTCAGCTTTGATTCCAGCACCTGTGCTACTTCTCATCCGTTAGGACTGATGATGGTGTAAATTGATTTAAATTTGGGATAGCTGAATGGTTGAAAGGCTTCAATAAGGAAATGTGGAAGACGGGGTAAGCTTACTACCCTTTCTTGGGAAATTTGAGGTTATATGCATGGGTTCCAACCTTATCAAGAACCTCAAAGGGTCCTAGCCATCTTTATTAGATTTTCTTGGTGTTTTTTGTGGTCTTTAATTTTTCCCAGGTTGGAAATCAGGTTGACTTTACCTATTTCTATCTTCCTACCTCTTAAAAAACTTCACTTCTTAGATTAATTCTATTTTGACAAATCCCTAGACTTATTGAAGGTTTTTTGATAGCTCTCCACAAGGTTTTTATTGATAAATATTGATTGGGTGAAAGCTAGGATTTCTTTCATAGATGGTAAAAGATTTTGATTGTTTTGTTTATTAATGTTCTGCATTATTGTAGGAAAATTCAGCCTGAGGGAGACAGGTGTGCCAATAATATTGATGATAACTGAAATACAGCCAAAGATACTTTTCTATAATCTAATTTATTCTCCCTGTTTGTTGATCTTATTCAGGGTGGAATTCAATTGGAAGATCTCCTAATATCTCAATCTTCTTTTATAAATTGATTCAGGATGATGAAACAGAGTAGGGATCCTCTATCACTGAAAATAATGATTAGAAGGCCATGCTTGGAAGATACATGGCTGATAAATATTTGAGCCAAGTCCAAAGCAGTCATTTTTGAATAATATGGAATAAAGATTTCTTTTTTTAAGAATATTGCCAAAACTACTAAAATTAAATCAACTTTGTTGGAAGATTAAAATTGAGTGGTAAATTACATGCCTAATGAGCTTCAAGGATCATATGGGATTTGAAGAGTATTGAGTAATCAAAACTTATTATGGTAAATGTTCTTGTTTCTTGAACATTTCTTACATGAGTATACATATTCCTTAATTAATTTATTCATGGAAGCCCAATAAAATACCATCTTAATTAGCTTGAGGGTCTTTCCTTGGCCAGGATGGCCAGCCAATGGTGAATAATTGTAAGGTGTGGATATGAAATTTTGATTAAAAATCAAGTACTTTTCCTGTCCTCGAAATTTGTTTAAGGTAAAAATTGATTAAAAATAGTATGAGATAAGATTTTTAAGAGAAAAACACCAATTCTATTGTTTTTAAATTTATTAGTATAAAATAATAATATTATAAATATTTATTGTTTTACCAACAATAAAAATTTATCCAAAAATACTCTACAAGAGATGCTTATGGCTTCAAAAGAAATTTCTTCAAGAGCAATTTCAATTGGAGTTAATTGAGCGAAAGACTGCAGGGAATTAATATAAGAACAGAGTCTTTAATAAGATTATTAAAGAGAAAACACACCAAAAAGTGACCAGAGTGAATTTGGAAACAAAGTGAAAAAGCTAACAGTGATGAAAGATGATTTAATTCACTTATGGGGTGGCTCATGGGGTAAAAATGATTATAAGAGTTACAAAAAAATGATTATAATAAGTTTTTCCATGTGGTTAGAAGGTTAAAACTTATTTGAAAAGGGTGGTTGGAATTTTTTATTTATTGTTTTAACATTTTTAAACTAATTATAAAAGGAAAAGATTCTAACACAAAGAGAAAGGTGGGGCAAAGAAGACAGTCTTTTGTAGCCATAAATTCTCTTATTCCAAAAGTAAAATTTTCTCTTTTCAGTCGTGGCAAAAACTCTGACAATAGAAAAGCCAATTATGACATCATTGAACCCTATTTTAGACCAAAAAAGGGCTGGTTTTAGCCATTTTTTGCCATTTTCAGCCATTTTGGACCCTCAAATCAGCCATTGCTATAGGATTACCTGGTTTTGAGCCTTCAAAACACGTCAGAATTTGCGTAAAAGACATAAAAACAAGTTAAAACTGTTTTGACAATGTTTGTTTTATCTTAAGGGTAGCTTTACCCTCTTGGCAACAGTTAAACCTGCCCTTGTTCCTATCAAAAACTCATCATCAATTGAGACACAGACCCTGTGACTCAATTCCAGACCAAAAGTGATGAAATGTTTCATGGATTTTGACATCTCACACCTTTCAGAAAGGAATTTGGGGGTCTGGCTCCCCCTCGGAGCAAAAATTCCTTTTCCCTCCCAGAATCAATCTTTCCAATTTATTTCTTCTTTAATTCCTCATTGTGTCTTATACTTATAATCTACATATGTAATTTAATTGAGCTTTTATAGTACACAACTGTAATAATTGACACCTCATTTGTAAAAATAAATTTCACTTATGTAATACACGCACACATTTTGACATTTGAATTGAAAATACTTCAATTCCTCATAGCTTCTAAACTAGACACAAAACCTCAATGTTAACACAAAAATTGATTGTTAACACCTCATTTGATGTGACTTAAGTTAAGGCTTTGAGCATTTTCAAATTTTGTACAGCAAGTACTAAAAACTCAATTTAAGCTTATTGAGAGTTGAGTTACAGAAATTTTACCCAGAGGTGACCCCCCCTTATTTTTTATGAGAATTCCAATGGTAAAATGATTTTCATATGTTTATTTGTAGGATAAAAATTTCTAATAATTTTTATTTAAATTTTTTCCACAAATATTTTAATTTTGGTATTTTTGTTGAAAATTCATTTTTACTTAATTTTTTCAAGTAAAAATGTGTTTTCACAAATTTAAATTTCAATGTAATTTTATTTTTGAATTATAATTCAATTTCTATTTTTGTGTATAAATTTATATTGATATTTTAATTTTTTTTTTGATAATATAAATAAATTTATACTATTTATGATTGTATATTGTTTTATTATTTGTGGTCTTTTGGGTATCTGAAAATACCCCTAAGGCTCACAATAATGGTCCTTTTGAAGAATATCTGGCTGTATGGATGGCCTACTAGTAATTACCCCTCTATCTTTGAATAATAAAAATTTGTATTTAGCTTGAAGAGTCTAAGTTGTAATTGAGTCACCCTTACTAATTACTTCAGCATTTCTTTGCATTTATTTTCTTTCAATACTTTGTTCTGAATATTATCCACTATACCTGAGAAAATTGCAGCTTTGATTATAAAAAACCTTTATTCTTTAAATTAATCTTGTTTCAAGATCTTGATGGAAATTTCGAGGATTCTTGAAAAGAAAATCCACCCCCCCATCAGGATACACATTTTCACAACATTACAAGGAATACAGTAAAGTGGCAAGCCTGCCTTCTTGGTAAGTGATAGAAAAGTGAAATTCAGGAAGAAATTCATCCCAAAAGGCTTCATGGCAAGGGAGAGATTCAGAAGACATTAAATATTGAGGATAAGTAGTGTCTGTTAATACTTCAAAAGTATTTGAAATAGAATTAAGAAAAGCTGTCCAGCTCTTGAAAGCCCAAACTATTCCAAGGAGGTCCTTGTCAAGAATCTCATAGTTGAGCTCAGCTGGGAAAAGCTTGCAACTATCAAATGCAATCAGAGGCTTTCCTGAGTCATTAACCTTACTCAGTAAAACACTCAAGGAATAAACAGAAGTATCAGCTTCTACAGAAGTGGGTAATGATAGGAGCAGTAGTGACAACTTCTTTTAGTAATTGAAATTGACTAAGAACTTCTTCATTGAACGTGCAAGGGATAATTGTTTCGGAGAGAAGTGACAGAAGTGATTTTTTGGAGTAATCTTTAATGAAAAAATAATATAAAATGGCAAAGCCAAGGAAATTTTGAGCTTCCTTGATGTTTTTTGTTGTGTCCAATTGAGGATCTGCTAAAAATTGGAAGAATTCATCCTGAGGCTATCACTGGGAACAACAAGGCCAAGGTATTCTACACTTAAGGCATATAATACGCACTTGGAGTATTTAGAAAAAAATCTATTTTCCCTTGGTCTTTGGATGACAGAGGACACATTTTTGACATTTTCCTCCTCAGAGCTTTAGAACACAATAATATTATCTGAATAAACTACTACAAAGATATCCAAAAATTCTATAAAGATAGAATTTATCAGAGTTTGGAATGAAGAAGCAGTATTTGTAAGGCCAAATGGCATAACCAAATACTCATAGATACCATATTTGGCTCTGAAGATAGTTAGATTCACATCCCCCTCTTCAAATCTCAGGATATTATAAGTATCACACAATTCTATCTTGGAAAAGATAGTAGAGTCGTCAAAGATGGCTAGAAGCTGATTCATTGAGGGAACAGGCTACCTGTTCATCCTAGAAACAGATCTCAGTTTGTGGTATTCAACACACAATCAAATTTCTCTATCCTCTTTATTAACAAAAAGGAAAGGTGTTCCTTTTTAAGAGGAGCTTGGTCTTTTGTAACATTTCTCTAAATTCTCTGAAATGTATTCCTTTAGTGTTTATGATGTATGATTTCATGAAGAGTAGATAACACCAGTTGATGGTAGGGAAATGCAATTTGATATGATGATCACAGGCATGTTGTGGAGGAAGTTTCTTTTCTTTCACCCTAAAGAATACATCCAAACAATGGTTATAGGCAGGAGAGACTACTTTCAACACAGTTTTAATTTATTCTGGCTCTTCCTCCTGCAGGGATTCATGAAAGTATACAGCAGGGAGGTCCTCATCCCCTTGAGAGAGATAAAGTGAAGATATAGCAGCATTTTTTCCAACATCTTCTATCTTTTAATATTTTGATGTAAGTGATGACTGAGAGGAAATGATGGAAAAAAGATGGACAGAAGAAGGGATGGAAGATGTCTCAATTTCACCAACCAGAGTAACACTGTTGACAGAAGTAGCAGATTCATTACTAAAAGAAGGTGTAAGACCATCAGAATCCTTATGACTTTGGTCATAGGTGATCAATCCATCTTTTCAATAAATAACAGGATTTCAATGGTAGAGGAAATCATAGCCCAATATGGTTTCTTATTCATTGGGGGAATCTATTATAAAAATGTCCCATTCAAATCTTGGGAAAGAAGGAATTTCAACTACCCACTTGGTAAAATGGGTGATGAAAAAGAAAGTGGATTCACCGGAATACAAGATTAAAAGAGGAATCTTTTCAGTGAGCTCTGACATAGTAAATTGGTACTTTAGAACAAGATTATTTACAATAAAAGGCTTTGCAGAACCAGAATCAATTAGAATACTATCAAAGATATCAGAGACAGAATATAAAATAAGAAATTTTAAACATTTCTTGACACTAGTATTCATAGTGCACAATTGTTCTCTTTAAGGAAATGGGTGAGAGCCATTGAAAACATTATGATCCACATTCACAATTTTTCCTTCTCTTTATGAAAGCCTCTTGATTACCCAGGCCTATTCTGGGCCCTCTTGAAGAATCTTTCAATAGGGTGCTTACCACCACAATAAGTGATTAAACCTTCTTTAATCCTAATCCCCTTTTCAAAACCAATTACCTTTTTGTCCTTATTGAAGAGAGCAGTATGAGGCTTATCATTTTAAGTTTGAGAATTCATCCCTGTATTGTTCTTCTGGTGAGGCTTCCTGGAAGATTAGTTTTTAGGAGACCTGAAGGAATTGTAAATAGTTCCTTGTGGTTTCTTTTCTTGATTACCACCCTTTTTCTTCTGCCTCTCATGGAACCTGGTATCTAACTCCTTAGTGATATCCATGGGTTCTTAAAGGCTATTGAAATTACCAGGGTTGGAAGCCAATTGGTCCAATAATCTTGAAGCCAAGCCTCTTCTATACACATTGATGTAAGCTCTTTCTCCTCAATCCCCAATTCTTGACATTAAGCTCCTAAATAAAAGTCTAAATTACTACTTTCCTTCATCTTCAGATTTCCCAATTATTTTTCAGCTTTTGTTACTTCATTTAGATCACCAAACCGAGTTAATAATTTGGTTTCAAAGATATTCCATTTATGAAGGAGGTAGGAAGGGTTTTCAGTTGAGATATTTGATAGATGGGGTTCAATCCACTTTTCAGCTGTTCCAGATAGAAAAAAAGTTTAATAAAGAACCTTCTTCATGTCAGAAAAGAATGTTTCTGGGTCATTATGGAAAATTACTTGACAAGATTGGATTAATCCCCTCAATTTATGAGCTTTAGTACCATCAAAAGGGGCAGTTGTCTTCATGGATGGAGTTTTTAATTCTGGGTATTTTGATTTTTCCCTTGGGCAACTGATTGATTGAGCTGTCCCAACAATTGGGTCATTTTCTTCATCATATTGAGCAAATTTTATTCTGCTTTAGTGACAAGAGGCTGATGTCACAGGGGCTCTTCTAAAATGAAGAGGGCCTGGCACTCAGTGAACAGACTTACTTATGGAGGGCTCAAAAGGAAATACTCAAATGATGAGAATAATGGAGTAAGAGGATAAATTCCTAGTCATAAAATAATAAGTATAAAAGATAAGAGAGACAAAGCAAAAGCAATAATAAAGAGCCAACCACAAATAATCCTGAGTCACTGTTTCAACCTGTTCAGAAAAGAGAAAAGGAATTAATAAGGATATGGCCACCAGGACTCTACTGAACAGGTGAGGGAAGGCTAAGACTAACTTAGTAAATAATAAAATAATATTCCAAAATTAAGAATAAAATAATATTAAATAATAAATCAACTATTTTAATTAACTGGGGGAAAAACCCCCAGGTGGGTGAAGAGGGGCTGGTATATGTGAGAAATACCAGCCTTGGAGTTTGAGTGTTGAGATACTTGTCTGTATGCTGGAAGAAGTTGGATGTGGGATTGAATCCTGTATTGGTGAATCCAATACAGGTTATACAGTCAATACAGGTATTTGCGCCTGTATTGATTACAGGCCTGTATTTGGTGAATCCTGTATTTGGGTCTTGCCTGTATGAAAACTGTATTGAGGTTTGAAACTGTATTTGGATCTTGCCTGTATGAAAACTGTATTTGGAGAGTCTTGAATGAAACCCCCTTGCTGATTGGGTTTTGAAGGGTATCCATGATATAATGATTTGCTGATGATGATTGGAAATGCCCCTGCCTCCTTGGCTGTGACATTATCCCCCTCTTGAAAGTGGTGAGCTCTGAGCACCATAAGTATAGTGAGTCTTGATGAGCTTGCAATCAATTCAAAAAGTTCTTTTCCCAATTCCTTAAGATTTTCCCCTTAAAACTTCTTCTTCAATCAATACTCAAACCAATCTTCATTTCACTATTTGTAGGTATTTTCCCCTTGATTTTTGATTCTGAATTTCCTCTGTTTCATTCAAACTGCCTTCAATCTTCATACAAATTTCTTTAATCTTGTCTTGAGTGTCTTCATCAACTTTTCTTGAGTCCTCATGGCTTTTGAAAGGTGGTTGATTTGAGTTTTTTTTGTCCCAAGACCACTTGAAATCATCATAATTCTGAATTTTAGAGTGTTGGCATAAGGTGGCCAACATTTGAAATTTTGGACCAAATGAGTAGTCCTGGCCAAAACCCTGAAAACGTGAATAAATGGGTTTTTTGGCCAATTTGCGCAAAAAATGCGCAAATGCGCAAATATGCCATATTTGGCATAAATTGGTGAAAGTAATGAAAAAACTGAATTCTGGTGAAAAGATGGCCTAAAGGTGGGTTTTGGCCATTTTGCGCATTTTTGCGCAAAATGTGCAAAAATGCGCAAATATGCCATAAGTGGCATAAATTGGTGAAAATGATGGAAAAACTGAATTATTGTGAGAAAATGGCCTAAAAGTGGGTTTTGGCCATTTTGCGCATTTTTGCGCAAAGTGCGCAAATGCGCAATTATAATGATTTTGGCCAAAAAGGCCTTTTGAAGGCTTTTGACAAGAAAAAAGGCCCTTTTGCGCAAGAATGCGCAAATTACCCAATATGCACAATTAAGCATATTATGATAAGAATTGATGAAAAATGGCTGTTTTGATGTTTTGAGGTCTGATATGGCCAATTGTGCTAAAGTGCATATCTTGATGAAATTGGCCAGTTGGGCCATTTTGAAACAATTTCTTCTATGAACTTGATTTCTTTTCTTGAATATCTTCTTCTTATCCCCTCCTTGATTGGTCAATTGCCATAAACACCTTGCTGATTGGGTTTTGGCTTTCAATTTTGATCTTAAGGAATGAGTTCAAGGCTGACATTCATATTTGACTCCACTGCCTCTGGTTCCCCGCCTTTTGTGATTTGGAGATGCCTTGGTTATAAAATTTAAAGAAACCTTGAAGAAATTTTGATGAGGATTATCTGTAGCTGGTCTTTACCATTACTAGTGTTTGCTCTTGATTATTAAATAAATTCACTCCCCAAACAAGATATGGGGGTTATGATTGCTGCTTTTGAAACAAGAAATGAGAAATAAATCATACAAGTAAAAGAAAATGAAATAAAAAAATAAAAAATAAAAATGAAAAAGAATTGAGAGAAAAAGAGAGTAAAGAAAGAAATAAGAAATGCCTGAGGGTTGTCCTTCTTGTGGTGAGTTGCTTGATTTTTGGCCAAAAGATTCTGAAAGATGAAATCAAGCATTTGATGCTCACAGCGTGGCCAAGGTAATGTTTTTACAAGAATTAGACCCCTCAGGGATGCATACCAGGAGATGGAACTTACTTTCATAACTTCCACTCCCCACCAAGCACCATAAAAGAAAATTGAAATATGCCATAAGATGAATTTGATAATGAATGTCTTGAAAGATAATTTATGGCATGATTAAAGAAAGAAGAGAAAATAAAAGAAAAGATTGGGCCATATCTTGATGAAAAGGTCCAAATCTTGAGGGTATGATGTTGCAAGGCCTTCTGAACCTGTCCAAAGAATTGACAAGTGCTCACAAAGTGGCCAAGGTGATGCTTACAACAAATTTGGGTAGAATACCCCCTTGAAGGTGCATGCCAGGAGAGGAACTTACTTTCATAAACTCCAATCCCCACCAAGCACCATAAATCAAACTCTTGAGGCATTTGGGCCAGGCTTGTCTGGATACAAAGTGTGAAAATCCTTGACAAGGTCTGGGGAGTTGGTAAGGTTGGAAGCTGGTTCCCAAGTTGTTCTTTCTGGGTCTTCATTGAATCCTTTCCACTCCACTAAATACCATAATGAACCTCTCTTGAGTTTTGAGTCCAGAACCTGAGCCACTTCCCATTCTTCTTGCTCTTCTACTATTACTGGAGGTGGTGGCAATTGGTGTCGATTTGGGATAGTTGATTGCTTGACTGGTTCTAATAAGGACACATGGAAAACAGGGTGAACTGACTTCCATTGTTGAGGCAACTTGAGGTGATATGCATGGCTGCCAATCTTCTTGAGAACTTCAAAGGGTCCCAGCCATCTTTCTGAAAGCTTTTTGGTGGGTCTTGTTGTCTTGATGTTCTTGGAAGCTAGCCATACTTTGTCCCCAGGTTGGAAATCAGGTGGAATTGCTCTATTTTTATCTGCATACTTCTTAAAACGCTTTATTGCTGACTCTAATTCTTCTTTGACAACTTGCTGTACTGATTGGAGTTTTGATGATAACTTTCCAGAAGGTGTATCTTGAGAAATGTGAATTGAATCAAACCTGGTATTTCTTCCATAAATAGTGAAAAATGGAGACTGTTTTGGTGATGAATGTTCTGCATTATTATAGGCAAATTCAGCCAGAGGGAGCCAGGTGTGCCAGTCATCTTGATGGTAACTGACATACATCCGAAGATACTGTTCTAGAATCTGATTTACCCTCTCTGTCTGTCCATCTGTTTCAGGGTGAAAGGCAGTTGAAAGATCTCTTGATATCTTGAGCTGCTGACACAATTGAGTCCAAAATGATGAAACAAATAATGAACCTCTATCACTAACAATACTGATTGGAAGACCATGTTTGGAAAAGACATGATTAATGAATATTTGAGCTAAATCCAAAGCAGTGATTGTTGAATAAGTTGGAATAAATATTGCCATTGTTGAAAATCTGTCTACAACTACTAAAATTGAATCAAAGTTGCTTGACAAGGGCAATTGGGTGATAAAGTCCATTGATAAGGAATTCCAAGGACCAGATGGAATTTGAAGAGGCTTGAGTAATCCAAACTTCTTATGGTGGATGTTCTTGTTTCTTGAACATTGCTGACATGAGGACACATAGTCCTTGATGATTTGATTCATGCCAGCCCAATAAAAATCCCTCTTGATGAGCTTGAGGGTCTTCTCCTGGCCAGGATGGCCAGCCAATGGTGAATCATGACGCCTTTGAAGAATGTCCAATTGAACTTCATGATTGCTTGGAATAACTACTCTATCTTTGAACAATAATAATTTTGCTTGAGGTTCAAGAGAATAGTCTGGGACTGATTCTCCTCTTGCTAATTTCTTGAGGATCTCCTTATAGTCTTTGTCTTGCCATACTTGTCTTTGAATCTGATCAACTAAATCTGAAAACATTTCAGCTTTTATGGAAAAGAATCTTGACTCTTGAATTTCATTTTGCTTGAGAACTTGATGAAAGTTTTGAGGATTCTTGCTGATGAAATCCACCCCCCTCTCTGGGTACACGTCGTCCCGACGTGACAAGGCATCTGGTAAAGTGGCCAGCCTGCCTGGGCGGTAAGTGATAACAAAGTGAAATTCAGACAAAAATTCAGCCCAACGGGCTTGACGACGAGTAAGGACTTTAGAGGACATAAAATATTGGAGAGAACAATGGTCTGTCAAGACCTCAAAGGAATCAGAAAGAGAAAGGAGAAAGGCTCTCCAGCGCTTGAGAGCCCAAACTATGCCAAGGAGTTCCTTGTCATGAATTTCATAGTTGAGTTCAGCTGGTAAGAGCTTGCGACTATCAAATGCAATGGGATGCTTTCCTGAGTCATTCACCTGACTCAGTACAGCACCCAAGGCATAATCAGAGGCATCAGTCTCTACAATAGTTGGAAGAGAAGGATTAAAGTGAGAGAGGATAGGAGCAGTGGTGAAAGCTTCTTTGAGTATCTGAAACTGACTAAGAGCTTCCTCATTGAAGATAAAGGGAGAATCTTTTTTAAGGAGGGAAGTGAGAGCAGAGATTTTTTTGGAATAATTTTTAATGAAACAACGATAAAAGTTGGCAAAGCCAAGAAAGGATTGAAGGGCCTTGATGTTCTTGGGCTGAGGCCAATTGAGGATTTGTTGAACCTTTGAAGAATCCATCTTGAGGCCATCACTTGAAACAACATAGCCCAAGTATTCCACACTTGAGGCATGGAATACACACTTTGAGGCTTTAGCAAACAGATTATTGTCTCTCAGTCTTTGGAGAACAGAGGCCACATGTTTAACATGTTCATCCAAAGAGCTAAAGAAGACCATAATATCATCTAAGTACACTACAACAAAAACATCCAAATAATCTGCAAAGATGTCATTCACAAGATTTTGGAATGAAGCTGGAGCATTGGTTAAGCCAAATGGCATAACCAAATATTCATAACTGCCATATTTGGTTCTAAAGGCAGTTAAGTGCTCATCCCCCTCTTTGATTCTCAAGAGATTATAAGCACCACGCAGATCTATCTTGGAGAAGATAGTAGCACCGTTCAATACGGTAAGAAGCTGATTCATTGGAGGAACAGGATACCTGTTCTTCCTAGGGAGAGCATTAAGTTTGCGGTAGTCAACACACAAACGAAGGCCACCATCCTTTTTCTTAACAAAAAGGACAGGTGCTCCTGTTGAGGAGGAGCTTGGTCTAATGAAACCTTTCTCTACATTCTCTGAAATGTAGGCCCGCAGTGTTTCTGACTCATTTCTTGATAAAGAGTAGATAACACCAACTGGAGGTAGAAGACCCTCCAGTTCGATATGATGATCACAGGCACAGTGTGGAGGAAGTTTCTCTGCTTTCACTTTGGAGAATACATCCAAATATTTGTGATAAACAGGAGGGACTACCTTCAGCACAGTTTCAATCTCTTCTGGCTCTTCCTCCTCATCCCACTGCTCCTCCAGGGAGGCATGAAAAGATAAAGGAGGAAGGTCCATATCCCCTTGAAAGAGATGAAGTGAAGATATAGCAACATCTTCTCCAACATCTTTTATCTCTTTGAAGACTTCATCTTTTAATGGAAGTAATGACTGAGAGGGAAAAATGGAGGGGTTATGGACAGAAGGAGGAAAGGAAGGTGTCTTAAGTTCACCAACCAGAGCAACACTGTTGACAGCAGTGGAAAAGTCATTACTAGTAGAAGGAATAATACCACTAGAATCCTTATGATTAGAATCATAGGTGATCAATCCATTTTTCCAATCAATAATGGGATTGAAATGGTAAAGAAAATCATAGCCCAATATTAGGTCTTCTCCCTTGGGTGAATCTATGATAAAGAAATCCCATTCAAAGCTTGGGAAGGAAGGTAAATCAACAACCCACTTGGTATAATGGGTGATGAACAAGGAAGTGGATTCACTGGAATCCAGAATGAAAAGAGGAATCTTTTCAGGGAGCTCTGACATGGTCAATGAGTACTTGAGAACAAAATTCTTTGCAATAAAGGAGTTTGTAGCACCAGAATCAATGAGAATACTATACAAAATATCAGAGATTGAAGAAAAAATAAGAAATTTTAAAGATTTCTTGACACTAGTATTCAGAGTGCACAATTGTGCTCTTGAAGGAAATAAGTGAGAACCATTGAACACATCATGATTCCCACTCAGGCTTTTCCCTGCTTGCTAGGGAAGCCTTTTGATGACCCTTGCCTATTCTCAGGCCTCTTGAAGCATTTTTCAAATGGGTGTTTACCACCACAATAATTGCACAAGCCTTCTTTAATCCTCCTCTCCTTTTCAGAACCAATTAATTTATTGTCCTTATTGAGGAGAGCAGCATGAGGCTTGTCTTTGGACACTTGAAAATTCTTCCCCTTCTTATTCTTCTTGTGATAAGGCTTATTTGATGATGAACTTTGAGGGGGCTTGGAGGAGTTGGATCCACTGATTGGAGGCTTCTTCTCTTGATGGCTACCCTTTTCCTTCTGCCTCTCATGGTACCTGGTATCTAATTCCAAGGTGATGTCCATGAGTTCTTGAAGACTATCAAAAGTTCCAGGGTGAGAAGCCAATTGGTCCAACAACCTTGATGCCAAGCCTCTCCTATACACATGAATATAGGCTCTTTCCCCCCAGTCTCCAATTCTTGACATTAAACTTCTAAAATAAGCTATGTACAAGGAAACTTGACCACTTTCCCTCATCCTCAAATTGTCCAACTCTTGTTCAGCTTTTCTGACTTCATTGGGATCACCAAACAGAGTGAATAATTGGGCTTCAAACAACTGCCAGTTATTGAGGAGATAAGAAGGGTCTTCATTGGAGATATTTGAGAGGTAAGGTTCAATCCATTTTCCAGCTCTACCAGTAAGAAAAGAAGTTGAGTACAAAACCTTCTTCCTGTCAGAGAAGAAGTTTGCTGGGTCATTATGGAAAATTAATTGACAAGATTGAATAAATCCTCTCAATTTATAAGCTTTAGTACCATCAAAAGAATCAGGTGCCTTCATTGATGGAGTCTTGAATGCAGGGGCTTTTGAAGTGTCCCTTGGGGCAACTGCTTGAGTGAGTTGTCCCATAAACTGAGTCATTTGCTCCATCATCTTGAGGAAATTTGGTTCAGCTTGAGAGACAGAAGGTTGATTAGAAAGGGCTAGATTTGGAGCCTCAGGAGCTTCAGGAGCACCTGCCAAGGCAGCTGCCACTTCAGCCTCCTCAGATTCTTCCTATTCCACAGACTCCTCCCCCTCCTCATCTTCAGCTTCCCCCAATCTACTTCTAGGCCCTTGAGGAATGCTTGGATAGCCACCCAACAGTCCAGAGAATGATCTTGATCTTCTAGACTTCACACCTCCTCTTCTGGAGGGTGCTGCTCCTTCCATTGGTGGTCCTCTGTCCAAATTTTCACTCAGTTGATGAACTGATGGTGTGCGGTCAAGAGGAGCCCTTGCTGTAGGAGTGAGAACAGCTTGATGTCTTTGAGATCTTGTATTCTTGGCTGGAGGGCTATGCTGAACTGGCATTATGAAAGAAGAATAAATAAAACTTGATGATACTTTGAATAAAAGAAGGCTTGACCAAACAATCAAATGAAAATCTTGATGAACTTGAGAAATCAATCAATAATCTTGAAGTGAATCAATATGAATAAATCTTGAAGAGTGAATATGACAAAGTCAAATTCTTATGAATAATCAATTTCAATCAATAAGTCAAATCAAGTCAATCAAAATCAAATCAATTAAGTCTTGAGGAATTCAATCAATATCTTCAAAAGTCAATTCAATTTTCTTGAGGAATCAAATTCAAATCAATCAATTAAATCAAATCTTGAGGATAAATCAGTTATCTTGAGTAGTCAAATCAAGTCAATCAAATCAATTCAATCAAAGTCAATTCAAAATCTTGAGGTGAAATCAATGTCTTGAGGAATCAATCAATAAATCAATAATCTTGAGAAATTTCCAAAATCCAAAATCACTGAATACCCCAAATCAATAAAATCCCTGAATGAATAATCAATTAACCCAAATAATTCCACTCAAATGACCTGATAAACCTGAATTCAGACAAAAAAGAGAAATGAGAATGATAATGATAAAGTGAAATGGTCAGCAGAAATTTTTGAAATGAGAAAGAGAATCAATTTTCATTTGAATGAAAAGAATGAGATGAAAATTGATGAGAGAGAAAAAATCATAAAAATCATAAAAATCATAAAATCATGAAAAGATCATAATTGAAGAATGAGAGAAATGAATAAAATGAATGAAAGAAAAGAAGCAATTATGAGTTAATTAAAATAATGTCACAGGGGCTCTTCTAAAATGAAGAGGGCCTGGCACTCAGTGAACAGACTTACTTATGGAGGGCTCAAAAGGAAATACTCAAATGATGAGAATAATGGAGTAAGAGGATAAATTCCTAGTCATAAAATAATAAGTATAAAAGATAAGAGAGACAAAGCAAAAGCAATAATAAAGAGCCAACCACAAATAATCCTGAGTCACTGTTTCAACCTGTTCAGAAAAGAGAAAAGGAATTAATAAGGATATGGCCACCAGGACTCTACTGAACAGGTGAGGGAAGGCTAAGACTAACTTAGTAAATAATAAAATAATATTCAAAAATTAAGAATAAAATAATATTAAATAATAAATCAACTATTTTAATTAACTGGGGGAAAAACCCCCAGGTGGGTGAAGAGGGGCTGGTATATGTGAGAAATACCAGCCTTGGAGTTTGAGTGTTGAGATACTTGTCTGTATGCTGGAAGAAGTTGGATGTGGGATTGAATCCTGTATTGGTGAATCCAATACAGGTTATACAGTCAATACAGGTATTTGCGCCTGTATTGATTACAGGCCTGTATTTGGTGAATCCTGTATTTGGGTCTTGCCTGTATGAAAACTGTATTGAGGTTTGAAACTGTATTTGGATCTTGCCTGTATGAAAACTGTATTTGGAGAGTCTTGAATGAAACCCCCTTGCTGATTGGGTTTTGAAGGGTATCCATGATATAATGATTTGCTGATGATGATTGGAAATGCCCCTGCCTCCTTGGCTGTGACAGCTGATTAGGAAGGGTTGTATTGGGAGCCTCAGGAGCTTCAGTATCACCTTCAAAGGAAGCTTCTACTTCAGTATCATCAGACTCTTAATATTAAGATTCCCCAAATCTACCACTAAGTCCTTGAGAAATGCCAGGATAGCCACCTAACAAGCCACAGAATGATATTGATCTTGTAGAATTTGTACCTCCTCTTCTGCAGGGTGATTCCCCTTCCATTGGTGGCCCTCTTTCAAAGTGTTCACTCAGTTTAGTAGCTCATGGTTTCTTGTCAAGAGGGACCCTAGTTGTAGTAGTTTCAATGGCTGTATTTCTTTGAGATCTTGTCTTCTTGGCTGGGGGCTATGAAGAACAGGCATTATTTTCATGAATTTTGGAATAAAAACTTGATGATAATTAAGAACAAAAGATGAATTATTGAGAAAATCAAATCAAAAATGAAACAAATTTTGATTAAAGCTTGAGGAATGAATAAATAACCTTGAGGTGAAGTCAATGATGATAGTTATTCAAGAGTGAAATTGATAGAGTCGAATTGTTATGGAAAATTAATTTATTGGAGAATTTGAAATCATTTTCAACAAGTAATTCAATAAATAAAATTAATGAATTCAAAAAATTCAAATAATTTTCAAATCAGTTCTTGAAAAACTCAATTAATATGAGAAAGCTTGAAGAATCAAATCAATTTACCTTGACGAATTCAAATCACATCAAATCAAAAAATTCTTGACAATCATATGAAATTTTTTTCAAGAATTCAAATCCCAAAATAACCCAATTAGCATGATATGCTGACATTTCCTGAATTTCAAACAAAGATATTTCAACATTAATAAAACATTTAAGAAAAGAGGGAAATTTTAGGAGGGAATTAATAAATGAGAAAGGAGTCAATTATTAGATAAATGAAATGAGTAAAATGAAACTTGATGAGGAAATCATAAAATTGAAAAAAGTTATATAAAATTGAAAACCATAAACATCTTAAAAAATAATAAAAAATAGTAAAAAGATGATAAAAAATAATAAAAAATAATAAAAAATAATAAAAAATAATAAAAAATAATAAAAAATAATAAAAAATAATAAAAAATAATAAAAAATAATAAAAAATAAGAAAAAATAAGAAAAAATAATAAAAAATAATAAAAAATAATAAAAAATAATAAAAAATAATAAAAAATAATAAAAACTAATAAAAAATAATAAAAAATAATAAAAAATAATAAAAAATAATAAAAAATAATAAAAAATAATAAAAAATAATAAAAAATAATAAAAAATAATAAAAAATAATAAAAAATAATAAAAAATAATAAAAAATAATAAAAAATAATAAAAAATAATAAAAAATAATAAAAAATAATAAAAAATAATAAAAAATAATAAAAAATAATAAAAAATAATAAAAAATAATAAAAAATAATAAAAAATAATAAAAAATAATAAAAAATAATAAAAAATAATAAAAAATAATAAAAAATAATAAAAAATAATAAAAAATAATAAAAAATAATAAAAAATAATAAAAAATAATAAAAAATAATAAAAAATAATAAAAAATAATAAAAAATAATAAAAAATAATAAAAAATAATAAAAAATAATAAAAAATAATAAAAAATAATAAAAAATAATAAAAAATAATAAAAAATAATAAAAAATAATAAAAAATAATAAAAAATAATAAAAAATAATAAAAAATAATAAAAAATAATAAAAAATAATAAAAAATAATAAAAAATAATAAAAAATAATAAAAAATAATAAAAAATAATAAAAAATAATAAAAAATAATAAAAAATAATAAAAAATAATAAAAAATAATAAAAAATAATAAAAAATAATAAAAAATAATAAAAAATAATAAAAAATAATAAAAAATAATAAAAAATAATAAAAAATAATAAAAAATAATAAAAAATAATAAAAAATAATAAAAAATAATAAAAAATAATAAAAAATAATAAAAAATAATAAAAAATAATAAAAAATAATAAAAAATAATAAAAAATAATAAAAAATAATAAAAAATAATAAAAAATAATAAAAAATAATAAAAAATAATAAAAAATAATAAAAAATAATAAAAAATAATAAAAAATAATAAAAAATAATAAAAAATAATAAAAAATAATAAAAAATAATAAAAAATAATAAAAAATAATAAAAAATAATAAAAAATAATAAAAAATAATAAAAAATAATAAAAAATAATAAAAAATAATAAAAAATAATAAAAAATAATAAAAAATAATAAAAAATAATAAAAAATAATAAAAAATAATAAAAAATAATAAAAAATAATAAAAAATAATAAAAAATAATAAAAAATAATAAAAAATAATAAAAAATAATAAAAAATAATAAAAAATAATAAAAAATAATAAAAAATAATAAAAAATAATAAAAAATAATAAAAAATAATAAAAAATAATAAAAAATAATAAAAAATAATAAAAAATAATAAAAAATAATAAAAAATAATAAAAAATAATAAAAAATAATAAAAAATAATAAAAAATAATAAAAAATAATAAAAAATAATAAAAAATAATAAAAAATAATAAAAAATAATAAAAAATAATAAAAAATAATAAAAAATAATAAAAAATAATAAAAAATAATAAAAAATAATAAAAAATAATAAAAAATAATAAAAAATAATAAGAAATAATAAAAAATAATAAAAAATAATAAAGACTAATAAAAAATAATAAAAAATAATAAAAAATAATAAAAAATAATAAAAAATAATAAAAAATAATAAAAAATAATAAAAAATAATAAAAAATAATAAAAAATAATAAAAAATAATAAAAAATAATAAAAAATAATAAAAAATAATAAAAAATAATAAAAAATAATAAAAAATAATAAAAATTAATAAAAATTAATAAAAAATAATAAAAAATAATAAAAAATAATAAAAAATAATAAAAAATAATAAAAAATAATAAAAAATAATAAAAAATAATAAAAAATAATAAAAAATAATAAAAAATAATAAAAAATAATAAAAAATAATAAAAAATAATAAAAAATAATAAAAAATAATAAAAAATAATAAAAAATAATAAAAAATAATAAAAAATAATAAAAAATAATAAAAAATAATAAAAAATAATAAAAAATAATAAAAAATAATAAAAAATAATAAAAAATAATAAAAAATAATAAAAATCATAAAAAATAATAAAAATCATAAAAAAGAATATAAAGACTCCTATTTATGAATTAGTAGATAATTAATGAAACAATAATAAACAAAGAAAGAAGAATTTGAGACTTTATTAATATAATTTCACAGGGACTCTTCTAATGGAGGAGGGCCTGGCACCCAGTGAACAGAGTTACTAAGAGAAGTCTCACAGAGAAATTCTCCAAAGATAAAAAGCAAGATTATGATTCTTGACTTCCAGATTATAAAATAAATGCAGTGAAAAAACATGTAATGAAAAAATATGGTAAAAAACAACTACAAAAGAATCCTGAATCACTGTTTCTACCTGAAGAGAAAGGATAGAAGCGTTGATCAGGATATGGCCACCCAATCTCCATTGAACAGATGATGCAAGGCAAAAACTTGCTTAATAAAATAAGGATATAAAATTCTTATTAAGAGATGAAATATTATTACTGATAAATCCAATAAATTGATTAACTGGTGGAGAACCCTGAGGTGGCTGAAGAGGGGCTGATATATTCAAGAATCGCCAGCCTGGAGTTTGGTTGCTCAACTGTAAGGTTTGACTATGAAACAATAAGTAAAAATTACTAATTTATTACTTATTGTACTCTGAATTTCCTTACGAATTGAATAAATAAGATTAAAAATATAATAATAATAAATAATTATTATTATTATGGCGTTAAAAAATTATATTATTAAATAAATATAATAATATAATTTATATTATGAAAATATAATATAATAAATAAATATATTAATATAAAATAATTAATATATTTAAAAAGCTCTTTGTTATTGTTACCAACAAATAATAAAGGCGTAAAAAATTGTTTTTTATTAATAAAAAACAATTAATAACAATAATATTACTAATATTAAAGTTATGAATTAATATAAATACTATTTATATTAATTAAAGAATTATTAAGAGAGTAATAATAGAGAAATTATTATAATAAGAGAAAATAACCTACTTTTAACACTTAACATAATAATTTTGAAATATTTTAAGCCAAAAAATATAAATACAACTTTTTCAAATTGTATTTACAATAAAAATAAAGAAAATTACAAATTATTCTGGATTTTTACGTGGAAATGAGTTTTTATAGAGATTTTTAACAAAAACAATTAACAAACTGATTTAATCACGTCAAAATAGATGATTATAATAAAGTGGTCTTTGGTCTTTAATAATATAATGGTTTTATATATAGATAATAAAGAATATTACCTTTAATTTAGTTATTTTAATGTTTTTGATGCGTCTGAGGGGAAAATAGAGTAAAAAGAGCTCTATTTATAGTAAATACCTCCCTCCTAGAGTCCAACAGGCTTCTAGTAGACGTGTACTGATCATATCCACTGGAATTGATCAATATTTTAAGGTTTGGAGATGATTACATCATTATCAAACCATATTACATCATTATTACACCATTATTTAGAGTTATCACTATAACTCTAAAGTTGATGACATCAGAGGCTTGGCAGAACCCCAAATTTCGTGGATTTTATTAGTTTTAATCATAAACTAATAGTATTTACCAATTTTATCACTCTTAAGACTGTTAAACTTAAATTAAGGTTACTGTGAGTGATCATAACTGCTCAAATTAAGCTCAAACTTTGATCCTCAATACCTTTTAAGATTTACACGCTACAGCAATTCAGAGAGTTAATTCTGATAGCCTGGCATAACCTTATTATGCTGCCAAGAGCTTTTCATTACATCATCAAAACTCTAATTTTGATGATTTTTCTTGTAACACATCTTTTCTGTCAAAATTCAATATTTTAAACTTCAAACCTTGATTTCAGGGGGTTATACCCTGGATTTGATAATTCATAATAAAAATTACATCATTCTTCACAAATAAACTAGTAGAATCCAACTGTATACTTTTTTTTAAGTTTGGACCACTTTCACAACAAAGTGGTCAACAGCTCTGTTGATTTTTATCAATATTTCATCATAGGTTTTAACCTTGTTTATAATTTGTAAAATAAAGCTCATATCTGTGTTCTTACAGTAATTACGTGGTAACTTTATTTTTTGTTCATCATTCTATCATGTATAGTTTAGGAGATATTAGCTATGATCCTTGAATATATGCGTTGACCAAAAAAGTGCATATATTCAGGTTAATTCCTTAAGTATTAGCTTTGGAAATTAGCTTATTAATTGTTTTATGTGTGGAGTTTCGTGGGGAATCCATTGGTACAATTTATTTCACATGCTGTTTCATTAGTTCTTGAGATCAATAAGGTTTTATGGTTTTTATAAGGTATTATACCTTATAATTCATTAAATATTGACTTTACAGATATGCCATGAAAATGGTATATGTGTATTTTTCCATGGGGAATCCAATGGTATAATTTATTTTACATTTTGATTCATTGGGTTTTAAGTTAAACCAATTTTTGTACCAATTTATGGTATTTTTTGTATATTTAAGTAATTATTTTTAATGTATAATTATTCTAAGTAATTTTAATATAATTATATTAAAGGTATAATTATTCTGAGTCTTTTTTGTGACCTTATTGGGTATGTGGTCATATCTCAAAGGCTCACATCAACCCTGGGGCTTTATGATGCAAAGAACGTGTTTGAAAGATGAATTTGAATTTGGGTTTTTATCAATTGATTTTAAAATGGATTAAACACCGGTATTAGGGACACCAATACAGGTTTTGTCTTCTTTGGGCGAATGCAGGCTTCTTCACCTGGCTTTGGGTACATGTCTGTATTTTGGTGTGAGCTGTATTGAGCTGTTTTTAGTTGATCTTTCATCAGCCCCCTTGCTGATTGGTTTTGGAAGATATTCCCTATCCCCATGGCTGTGACAGACTCCTAGAACTGAACACTCTTCCAAACCCTTATTGCCTTATCTTTAAAACCCAGACACAATTATGATCAGTTGTGGTTTATGTAGTGTCACTGTTTGATAATATTAGTCCAATCTTCCATGTCTAAAAGTATTTTAGAGCTGAGTCCGTAGCGCTCAAACATGCCAAATTTTTGGATATTAAATCCTGAGTTTTCCTCAAAAATTCCAAATTTATTTTTTTGGAATTTTTCAAATTCCACACCTCTTGATATGTGGTTTCTTTAGTACCAAAAACCCATATTTTTTGGCCCAAATCAAAAATGTTGATAATAAAACACCAAAATTGAAACAAAATAAGCTTGGTATAAAGCCTATCTAGTTTTTATACCTCATCCAATTTTTCTTAAGAAAAATCACTAAAAATTTAATACACTTTCATTTAATTTACCAGGTTATATAGCTTGAAATCCTCTTTTATCACATTTGAAATAATCTCTGTTTCACAACCTTATATCAAAAGATCCTAAGACAGTTAATCACAGAAGATTAGAATATGACCTCCTTTCAGAAAAGTATGCATACTCAGTGGAACTTGAAGGAGACATTTTGATACTTGATCATTTTGATAAGAAGCATTATTTTAAACCTTGCACATTTATTATTCCATAATATATCTATCAAGAGATTTCAAAAATATACCAAAATACAACCTTTAACAATTCTGTCTGACAGCATATTACTATTTAAAACAGCTTCTTATAATTATCTAAAATGATTAAGTATTTGAAAATAATGCCAAATTCAATCAAAGAGATGTGTCACCACAGCCTTTAGTGGTACGTTTAATACTAGGTATCAATGGAACTGGTGCATCAGGTGAAATAGTTGAAAATAATTTTTGGAATTAGTCAACATTAAGCTATATTCTATACACAAGGGGTGATACAATATCTATTGGTACATAGTACTACCTACCTTACATGTTTGAGTGAAGATGAGAAAACATATGGATCACAAGTGATTAAGGAGGAATGTTCTCTGGAATTTATTGGATTCATTTATGGTAGCTTAATAAAATTATTTTTGAGTTGTATTGTTATTTTATAGGCAGCTATGTGATTTCACTCTTGGAATAGATTTTCATAGAGTACTTCATTTGTTTTTTCTCATTTTTTCAGCTATTAAATGACTATTCATTTGTTTTGTAATGTAAGGAAATTTTTTCAACTGACTAATTTAAGAATACCTGGGCCAGTTCATGGTTCAGGTGCATACCAATGAGTCGATATATATAAGCTCCCAGAAAAATATTCCTCTGCCAATTGGTATCTGAAAGATTATTCAGCTTATTCTAGCTCATAAAGTACCAGAAAGTATGAAAATCTATTACCCAAATATAATACTTAATCACTGTTTAAGTTTGTAAAAAGTACATATTTAACATTCCATTACTATCATTAAAGGAAACTGGATATTTTCTCAAGAAAGATACAACCTAATGAGAGAAATAGAAGATGTTCAAGGTTTTGCTAACCAGGTTTTGGAATGTATTATTTTGCACAATTTATTGGTAGAAATTTGTGATTAATGGTTTAAATTATATTATTAAAAGGATCCACAAGATCTTCAAGAGGCTTTAAAAGGGGCAAGGAGCCTTTCTGATCATAAGAATATGTGTTAAAGGCTTTTCAATTTACTTTGTAGAATTATTATTTTCCTTAACCATATTGAATACACTAATTCTTACTATTAAACTTCTTTCATGGCTTTATCATTTAAAATTCATTAATTTGGAATTAATTGGAGAAATGGAAACAAAAAACAATATCATTGGAAAGGAAACTTATTCTTTTTACTCAACTATAATCCCTTGAAAAAGAAAAATAGAAGTATTCTTTTATCTAAATCAATATACTAGCCTCTGAAAGGTATTTGGATTATTTTTTTCTTGATTTTGTTACTTCTAATTTTTGATTTATGAATTAATTGAAATTTTTTGTTAATTTCAAACAACTCTAATACCCTCTGAAAAATTCTGACTAAATTTAGCTTTTAGTTTGTTTAATTTTTCAATTTGATTTTATACAAAAAATATAAAAAAAATAGAAAGGTATTCTTATAGCTGTGATTGTCTTTCCTAGGCTCTGAAAGTATTTCTGACCAATTATTAGTTTTTAAGCTTTTGAATTTTTATCTACTCCCCTCAAAAAAGATAACAAAACCAAAAAAAACAAGAATGAGTTTTTCTTCTTTAACTCACTCTCCTATCATCTGAGAGGCTGTGCAAATAAATCTGTTTTTTTGTTCTTAGTTTGCAATTAATTTTTTTAAAAAAATAAATAAATAAAATAAATAAAAAAGTAAAAATTAGTTTTCTTCTCTTTTTATTCCTTCCCCTAGCCTCTGAAAGGCTTTATGACTTTAGTTTTATTTATTTTTCAATTCAATTTTTGAAAAAAAGTTAAAAAATAAAAAATACTCAAAAGTAATTTTTTCTGTCTCCAATTTACTCCTCTAGCCTCTGAGAGAGGCTGACTGACTCTTTCTTTAAAAATTTTGGTTTTTCAATTTCATTTTACAAAAAAATACAAATAAGTGAGCTTTTTGTAGTCATTAATTCTCCTACCTTAGAAAAGGCTGTCTGACTAATTTTCTATCATTATTTTAGTTTTTTTAAAGAAACATCAATTTTCATAAATAAAACTTCAAAGCTTTTCTTTTGTTTATTTTAGTCTCCAGGCCTCTCAGAGGCATTCCAGCTTAATTTTTATCTTATTTTCAATTTTTATCAAACCAAAACTACCCAAAAGGAATTTTTCTTTTATTTTTTTAAGATTGCTGAGATTCTCACAGGAATTCCAGCTAATTATTTTATTTTTTTCATTTTTTTCAATTAATTTCAATTTTTTTAAAAAAACAAAATTGAGAGTATTTTTCAGTTTTTTTCATTCTCCAGTCCAGAAAGAGGCATTTTGACTCTTTTTTGTACTTTTGTAATTACCTTTAAAATGCTACTTTCTTTATAGAAATTCCATATTCCAGGAAAGGTCATATAAGTAAGATGTATTAGGAAATTAAAAGGAAAAAAGCTTCAGATTCATAATTTGAGTATGGGTTGAAATAGAGAAATGAATAATTGTAATGTTTATCATTCTCCATATGCTAAATTTTGATTTTGAATAAGACAAAGCTATTTTAATATGTGTTTCCCAAAATTAAATTGCATTATTTTATATGTGTATTTTAATTCTTATATTAGTTAAACCATTCCTAATTTATACTTTTTGTAAAAAATATGATTTATTAAATTAGTAATATGGATATCTCAGATAATGAGACTAGTAGTTTGACTGGTTTTGGCTCAGCCTCAAAGTAGATTATTAAACAGAATATAAGTAATTATTAATCCAATGTATCATATCATCTTTAGTTTTCAAAATTCATTTTTTCTATACTTAGAGTGTTTTTTAATATCTCCAATGTCTCTTCTTGGAATCCCTTTCAAAATTATTCAAAAACCAATCTACATTAATCAAAAGAATTTTTTCAACCACATATTAACAAGTGTGATTTTTTTGATATGAATAATTAATTCATCAACATTTATGAAAAAGGGAAGGTGGATTTTAGTCCTAACAAAGCTCCTCTTAAAATCATTTATTTCCTTCCCTTTTGATAGGTTTCCAAAGAAAATATTCACAAATGGAACCCTTTCTCAACAGCTTCATTCCAAGAGAGAACTTATATTAAATCAGTTCAGATCAACAAGAAAATTATCTCAGGAATAATTTTCCCTGTTTTCTGCAGAAAATCAATTACAGGAGGAGAAGATTTCAGATTCTATGGTCCAATAAACAAAATAAAAATGAAAATTAAAGCTTAGCTCACAAGAAAACCTCAACCTGAGAGAATTGGTAAACATCTCAGCAAAAAATTCAGAAAAATGCAATTGGGATCTTTGTAGAGTCTCAAGAAGAAATTTTAAGCAAGAAATTACCATCATTTTTCTTCCTTCCTAACATTTACTGATGGTGGATTTTCATACAAACCTCACAATAATTATAATCATTCAAAAGTTTCAATTTGTTTATTAATTGAATTAAATAAAAAAATGGTAAAATGGGCACAAACCCTAAAGACATTGTTCAAAATGGAAAGTGCCTTTTTTGCAATTATAATTTCTCAATTGATTTTATCCCTTGTTATTGGATCAGAAAAAGAATATTGATGGAAAAATATTTTGCTCACTAAGCCAAAACTTCATTGATATTGATATGAATACTCTTCTTGTATTATTAGCACAAGCTTCATCAAGAGTGCAAAAATGTAAGGTGTGGATATGAAACTTTGATTAAAAATCAAGTACTTTTCCTGTCCTCAAAATTTGTTTGGGGTAAAAATTGATTAAAGATAGTATAAAATAAGATTTTTAAGTGAAAACACACCAATTTTATTTTATTTTAACTTCATTAGTATAAAAAAATAATATTATAAAGATTTATTGTTTTACCAATTATAAACATTTATCCAAAAATACTCTACAAGAAATATTTAAGGCTACAAAAGAAATTTCTTCAAGAGCAATTTTTATTGGAATTGATTGAGCAAAGGACTGAAGGGAATTGATATAAGAACAGAGTCTTTAATAAAATTATTAAAGAGAAAACACACCCAAAAGTGACCAGAGTGAATTTGGAAACAAAGTGACAAAGCTAACAGTGATTAAAGATGATTTAATTCACTTATGGGGTGGTTCAAGGGGTAAAAATGATTATAAGAGTTACAAGAAATGATTATAATGATTTTTCACGTGGTTAAAAGGTTCAAAATAATTTTAAAATGGTGGTTGGAATCTCTTATTGATTGGTTTGACAGTGTTTAAACTAATTATAAAAGGAAAATATTCTAACATGGAGAGAGAAGTGGGTCAAAGAAGACAATCTTTTATAGCCATCAATTCTCTTACTCCAAAAGTAAAATTCTCTCTTTTCAGTCTTGGCAAGAACTCTGACAACAGAAAAGCCAATTATGATATCATTGAACCCTGGTTTAGACCAAAAAAGGGCTGTTTTTAGCCATTTTGGACCCTCAAATCAGCCATTGCTATAGTATTACCTGGTTTTAAGCCTTCAAAACATGTCAGAATGTGTGTAAGAGACCTCAAAGCCAGTTTGAACTGTTTTTACAATATTTTTTTTACCTTAAGGGTAGTTTTACCCTCTTGGCAACAGTTAAAACTGCCCTAGTTGGTATCAAAACCTCATCATCAATTGAGACACAGACCCTGTCACTCAATTCCAGGCCAAAAGTGATGAACGTTTTCATGGATTTTGACATCTCACGCCTTTCAGCAAGAATTTTGGGGGTCTGGCTCCCCCTTGGAGCCAAGATTCCTTTACCCCCAAGAATCAATCTTCCCAATTTCTTTTTTCTTTAATTCCTCATCATGTATTATACTTATAATCTACATATGAAGTTCAATTTAGCTTTCACAGTAGACAACTGTAATAGTTAAAGCCTCATATGAAAATTGAAGCTCACTTATGTAATACAGGTGCACATTTCAACATTTCAATCAAAAATACTTCAATTCCTCATAACTTCTAACCTACACACAACACCTCAATATTAACACAAAAATTGATGGTTAAAACCACGTTTGATGTGAATTAAATGAAGGTTTTGAGGAGTTTAAAAATTTTTACAGAAAATACTAAAAGCTTAATGTAAGCTTATTGAGAGTTGAGTTCCAGAACTTTTACCCAGAGATAAACCCACCTTCTTTTTTATGAGGAGTCAAATGGTGAAATAACTTTCATATGTTTATTCATAGGATAAAAAGTTATAATAATTTTTATTTAACTTTGTTTCAAAAATATTTGAATTTTGGTATTTTTGTTGGAAATTCATTTTTACTTAATTTTTTCAAGTAAAAATGTGTTTTCACAAATTTAAATATTGATGTAATTTTATTTTTGAATTATAATTAAATTTTATTTTTGTGTATAGAGTTATATTTATATTTTAATTTTTGTTTTGATAATATGAATAAATTTTTTTATTCATAATTGTATATTGTTTTATTACTTGTGGTCTTTTGGGTATCTGAAAATACCTCTAAGGCTCACAGGAAATTTGTTAAAAACAAAAAGTTTCTGATAGTGAAATTTGTGATGAAATTTTCATTGTAACTAATCTTTAAAAACAAAAAGATTCAAATTTTTATATCACAGCCCAAAGCTCTTATTTTAATAAAATATTTAAAATAACATATTTCATATTTTCATGTCACTTTCCAAAAACTCAGTTGTGATAAAATAGCAAAAAATTGTACATTTTCTGTTTTTTATATTTTTCATTGATTTATTTATATACATATAAAAGTAATAATTCACAATATATTCAATCAATTTACCCCAAATTGGAATTAACAAAATATTTCTCTCATGAGAAATTAATTATTCATCTAATAAGAAGACCGAATTCGTCAGAAAATATTGATTTATAGAAATTCTCAATGTAATTTATTAATTCCTTAATTTTTCTTAATAATATTAAGAATATTTCCCAGTTCATGTATTTTTGTATTAGATTGTAACACAGAAGCTTCTAAATTTATCTCTTTGTTTAACTTTTGTAAATACATCTCTTCATTTCATCACTATTCCTCAAATTTATGCTGTGATTGAATCTGTCTTTCTTAAAACTCAATATATATCATATTTTTCTCTCTTTGATTACCTAAATCTTCTTTATCACACTCAGTTGTGATATTTTACCACTATAATTTTGTCTTCTCACTTTCTTTCAGATCTAAAACAAAATTCCTCATCTAAGCTCTCAAATTCTTTCAAAGTGAAGCAAAACTCACTATCAGTCTGTGACTCAAAACCAGATCACAAGCATGACAGCCAAAATACCATAAACCAATGGTAGAGAAAAGTAGCACCAAAAAAAGTAACTTAGACAGAATAAATCATGGATTATATTGAAATAAAGAGGAAGGAAACCTTTTTCCAAATATATAGCTCTATTAACCATATGAATAAGGAATGGAGGAGCAATTCCAGCTCAAAACAAGAACTGAGCATAAACCTTAATTTTCAACTCTCATCTAAAATCCAGAGGAGGATGTAAGACCCCATCAAATGGGTGTTCAAATCAAAGCTCTCAATGAGAGCTATCTAATGTTACTATTCAGATTGAGCTAGCATCAAAACTTCAGAGGTTATGGCTAAAAATAAGCCAAATAATGGTGAACAAAATATTCACCTCTAATCTAGCTTCTATGGATTTGGTGTTAGATTCCTACATTTGGGTCTCTTTGGGAAGCAAACAATAATGTCTTTCCAATGGTTCCATTAATTTCCTCATAGCTCATCTAGAAAAAATGCTATTCAGAAAACAAGTTCAATACAGGATTCATAACAAATCCATAGATTGATAATGGAGTTTAGAATTGGTATAACATTTCCATACTAGATTCTAGCTATATCAAATTAGTAACCATTGGGTAGAATTCATTTAGGGCTAAAAAATGAGCCACTTTTGAGATCTCTGCCTGTAAAACTGACAAATATATTCATTTTTTAAGATTATAATCCCACACTAGCCACTATGGGATCTTACTGTGGGACAGTTGGCCATATAGCCGAATTAGAAGCTAATCAATTTAATTAAATGCTTTTTACTCTTTAATTTCTCATAACTTGTAAAATAACAGGAATATAGGAATTTTTTGTACAGTTTCCAATGTGTCAGAAGCACCAGAACAAACCTGTAAGCTCCATTGGTAAAACCTTTTACACTGTATAGGTTAAAAATGACACCTTGTGGTTCTAAATCCACATTTTGGCCCAATACAAGTCCATATTTAGTTTATAGAGCCACAAACCTGTGAAGAGGTAAGGAGCCTACCAATACCCGGAAAAAGATAAAAAAAGGCTTTTCCTCACCAAAAAGCCAATCCATCATCCTGTTCTTAGTATTATTATGTTGCATAGCTTCTTAAAGAACTGGTACCCTTACAATTAAACAGGTGTAATTCTAATTTTAATTATTTAAGGATTTATTATTTTAACCCAAAAGGTAAACACTGCACCCTGGGCTATCAGTAGCACCCACCATCACTAAAATATTCAGGATAGCCCTTTTAAACCATCTTATCATTATTTTTGTGTCACACTCATATTTATATCTTTTTCTTATTATTGTAAAGCTATATCATAGAGTCACCCCAAGGGTTTGGGGCCTGGCCTAGCTTTTTACCTATTTTAGATGCATTTTTAGCTTATTTTTACTTTTTTCACTCATTAATATGTTTCTTAGATTTTCTAGACCTTCTTTGTTTCTTATTTAGACTTTTATTGAACCATCCTAATCCTTGAAGGGGATTCATTATTTAGTTTTTCTCTATTCCAATTTTTGTTACTTAAATAATAATGATAATATAAAAGAATATAATAATAAAAATCAAAAATACAGTATACTTCAATTTTCTGGAAAAATATTTTTTTCCTCTCTTCATTAGTTTGGAGAGCTATAAATATGTAATTTATATTCATAAAGCCCTTTATTAGAAAAATAGCCATATTTTTTTATTGAACTTTTTTTCATAATATATACACAGCATATATTACTTGAATTTTTCCTTGATAGAAACTTTTATAATTCATTTTCTCACCAAAATTGGCTTGAAAAATTGAATTTAATGATTATCATTTATAATTTCAATAATTATATTCCAAAAAAATATATAATCATATATTTTCAATTTTTTCATAATAACATATACATAGTATATATTGTTTGAATTTTTCTTTAAGAAAAACTCTTATAGCTCAATTTTTCACCCAAATTGGAATGGGAACTTATTCTTATCATTATTATTGATAGTCTCAATAATAATATGACATTTAAAAGAATATATAGTTATATTTTTTTATTGATTTTTTCAATATATACAAAGTATATATTTTTAGAATTTTTCTTCAAGAAAGACCCTTATAATTTATCTTTTCACCCAAATTAGTGTGAAAAATGAATAATAATGATTATTATTCATAATGTTAATACTAATACTTATTCAAAAAAAGAAATATATTCATATTTCTTTTACTGAAATTCTTTTTGAATAATATATTGTTTGGATTTTTTCTTTAAGAAAAAATTCTATAATTCAGATTTTCACCCAAATTGGTGTGTAAAATTGACTATTATCAATAATGATAAGCTCAATAATAAGACTTATTCAAAAACAAATATAGTCATATTTATTTTACTTAAATTTTTCTTGATATATACAAAGTATATATTGTTTAAATCTTTCTTTAATAAAACCCTTATAGTTCATTTTTTCCATTTAAATTTTTTTGGAAAGTTGATATAAATAATTATTATTGATAGTCTCAATAATAAATTTTCAAAGATACATTATAGATCCTTAGCAGAACAGATATTAAAATAAGCTAGATAAGACTCTAATTCTTGAAATCAGAGATGATACCACCTCATTTCAAAGACTTTGTATTTCCAAGAGATTATTCCTTACAAAGAGAATCAGCCATCAGGAGTAAGAGAGACTTGTGAGGGAAAGAAGTTGAAGTTGATCAGAGTCATATAGTATTGCAAAATGAACCTTCGTTAACCTTTCAAGATTGTTTCCAACAGCAACCCTTAAGGAGAGTCTTTCATAGAATCAAAAGATTCTATTCTGAGCCATCAAATCCTCAAAAAACTTCTCCAATGGAGAATGGCAGACAGGTAATTCAGCCTGGAGTTCCACTGGAAAGAACTTGTAGGAAGTATTATGAAGATTTTTCTTAAAGAGATATTCTTCAAAGACCTCATGGAAATCACCAAAATGTCAAATTATAACAGGAAGTTCAAATTTGTCAAAGAAAGGGCAGCCAAGATTACAGACAATCAAGCTACTTCCTGAGACATAGAAGAGAAATGGAACCAGGGAGATAATAATTTGATTTTTTGGGCTCACAAGGAGTGGTAATACAACTCAACTTCCTACTGGCTTCACACCACTCAGATTCAAGAAGATCAGTGACCAAGAGTAACAATTCTTCCTAATCACAGGTAGTATCCAAGAGAGGTATGGGATCATAGGAGAAGAAAAATACTTCTTTCAGCAAGAGGCAGAAAGCTTCAGACCCTATGATCCAGTGATTTTTCAACCTGCTTAAAGAAGTAAAAAAACAATTAGTAGCTGTACATACTTCTAATTAAGCTTGCAGCCCTAAAATAAAGAATGATATCTTCACTCAGAGTGAAAATAATGTTGTGATCACTGAAAGCACTACAAGAAGTAGTGAACTATGGGTCAAATGTCCCAATTTGAAGAAGAAACTCAAAGAAAGTTTTAAATTCTTCATGAAAAAACTTAAAGGTTACCAGAGTTTCATACCTTACAAGCCAAAAAAATCCATACTCTTCAAGAGTTCTATACTAAACTAAGTAAAGCCCCTGATGTAAGATGTGTCTATGAAACTCCTGATAATATTACTATTAATCAACAGTTCTGTTACTGTTCTTATGGGATATAATAGATAAACTTATTATAACTACAATTAAATAGTTAACTAATTAATTATCTCTTTTAATTGTTATACACTACTAGTGATTATAACAGTAATAAGTAATGGTCTACAAGAATCATTTACAAGAGGTATCTCATAATAAGAATTCTTTATTAGAATAATATGAATTATTTTAATTTATAATTATCTTTTTCAAGAGTAATCATAAAGATAATTCTTGAAGAAAAATATTACTAGAGAAAAGCTTTAAGAATTAAGCAAAAAAACTCACTAATACTCCAATAATGCCTTGTAAAGAATTGGTACAGTGATTTGATAGATTAATTGTGGATTCAAAAGATAAAAATTGTATTATAACAGTGATACAATAACATGATAGTCAAATACTATTTTAAATAGTATATCTCTATGATTTCACGTCTTTCTTATTGACTTTGAAATAATTGAAGCACTTAAGAAAAGGATTAACTAACACTTACTTGTTGGTACTAATGGTATGATTGAATAATATGATTTGAAATAAGAAGAATAAGGAGGCCTCTTTTAAGTCAACAAAAGCTCACAGAGGCATTCCATTGAGAAAAATTAAGAAAAAATAGTGAGAAACCAATTATCCACTTTGGATTATTGATTTAATCATCTGTTGTCACATAATATTATTATAATTACTTAATCAAGTCATTTTATGTGAGTTTCAATACATTTATGGTTAGGAAATAAAAGAGTAACAGCTTTAAATCTTCTTTTATTTATAAAGAAACATTAATCTCTCAAAGTTAGCAATTTTATTGGGAATTTAATCACAGAATGTATTTTCTGGGAATTTTTGAAGATTCAGTGTTTCATGTGGAATCATCAAATATGGGCTGGAAGTAAAACATTTGATTTGAATTATGAATTAATTCTTATTTTTTGTTTTTATATGTATTATCCCTTTCTCCATTGTTCCTCAAATTTTAATAAAGATTCATTAAGAATCTTATTTTGAATATATTTTTGAAGTTGATACCTTATTTCTATATAGAATTGCAAATAGCACAGTTGTAGCTGGTTTTCATGAGGTAAATTCATGTATACTAGGCTAAAAATTGGTTTAATTAATCTTTTAAGGTTTATCCAAGGAACATAT
Source organism: Austropuccinia psidii (assembly GCA_023105745.1). Lineage (NCBI taxonomy): Eukaryota > Fungi > Basidiomycota > Pucciniomycetes > Pucciniales > Sphaerophragmiaceae > Austropuccinia > Austropuccinia psidii. The sequence goes on along the minus strand of JALGQZ010000002.1, from coordinate 12,883,315 downwards.
TTAATAATTAAAATAGTGACAGGAGTAAGAGTAGCTCATTACCTCCTTTTCACATCAAAATAGCAGCTTATTTGTTATTTTCTTATGGTTTAATGGGACTTTAACTTGGTAACCAAGTTCCCAAAAGGTTTTATTGTACTAATTGGACCGTTATAGGTTATTGATCCAATATTTAGAGCTATCCACATCTCAAAGGCCTCAGAAGTTGGGTACCCTGGCTCTCTTTGTTGTCTTTAGTCCCCCTTAGCTATTTTCATGTCAAAAATAGTAATTCAGTATTTAAGACTGATAGCTGCTAAGGGTGTACCAAGACTTCATGTAATAATACTTGAGTTTTGAGTGCCAAAATAATGCATGAAACTAATCTTAGTGTATATGTAACATGGTATTTCTCACATTCCCATTACTTTGGCATGAAATTGACAAAAACAAATAATTTCACAATTCTTTTATGTGGGATTGATAATGTGGTATTGAAGTATTTTCCATATTACCACCTCAAAGAGTTGATTTAAGCCTATTCACTCTACGTAGCTACCCTAGGTGAAACTTGGTGTAGAACTCAAATCTGGCCTCAAATACCTTGATTTAATTACTCACAAAAAGGTTATTCATTTTTTCTTAAATAAAGAATGATAAATTTTGGATATATGCATGACTCATGGGTTATGCATAGTTCAGAATTTCTTTTAATCTCAATTGTGGCCTATTTTTTTATGTGAAATATACCTCAAGGCTTACAACAAAAGATACCAACAAAAGACTAAATCAAGTCTTGGAGGAGAAATATCACTGAAAAAGGGACAGGGAATTCCTGGATCAAGAAATGAAAAAAACATTCAATGTCTGCCAAATTGTAAACCCATAGAGACAGGGCCTTTTTTGGAAACAAACCACACCTCCAGGAGGACATCAAACCAGATGACCTAATGGATAGTAAGCATAGATTCTCATCACAATAACAATAGGGGAATAATATGACTTACTCAGAGAAAGAAGCCTTGAAGAAATTTCCAGGAGCCACAAGTTGGCCCTAATTCTCTGGTGTAGGAGAATATTATCATATGGAACTCATTTATTATATTTATTGACAATTCATTGATGTACCAATAATACCAGACTACTGGATTACAGCTGGACCAAATACAGCATTCAAAGCAAATTCTAGCATATAGTATACTGAAATGAAAGAAATACATGGTGGAGACGCCAAATAATCAAAACATACAGTAATGATACATGGATATGGTAGAAAAATCTGTCATTTCACAATTATATATATATAGTGGAAAAAAACAATATGATTGTTGTCTGAGAAAGTCAAAACGGCTAACAGTCATTGACCCTCACATAACAACGCAGATGATAAATCAAGAATTGTTGAACAAACTACCAGGAGACTTAGAGAATGCAGTAAAATTCAGCTGCTCAAAAGGATAAACCTTGGATGAAATATCAAATACCTTGCAAGAGGTAAGGATTAGAACATCTATTGGTATATTTAATACCCATAGTACTCATTATAACAGGGAGAATCCAGCCCTGGAAGCCAAAGAAAATCATGATTCAGAATCCAAAGTGACAAAAGCACATCATAACTGTGGATCACCCAATAACTATTGAAAAGTTTTCCCAAAGACAAGGAAAATATATTTTCAAGAGAGGAAGAGACAATAAAATACCAAGAAGGTTATGAATATTATTCAATTAGTGCAGGGAAGGACTGTGGAGATAATTCACATATTCAATCAAACCCCATTGAAAAATATTTAGTGTAATTTGAGGACACTGAAAAAAAGGAAATTTTATGAGTCTACATAACAAAAAGGAAACCAATGACCAAACATTTGGATGGATTGAAACATAAACCATAAGACAGGGAGAATGTGTCCACAAGAAATTTGTTGGAACAAGGTCACATAGACCACACTAAACCAAGTAGCTCACAGAGGAAAGGAAATTCTCATCAAAGATGAACCTTTTTTTTGGAGGGACAGTATGTAAGCATGTGACTCAAAGCCAGAGCACAACCATGATAGCCAAAATACCATAAACCAATTGTAGAGTAAAATACCACCAAAATAGCACATAAATGGTATCAAAAGAAAGAGTAAAGCTACCTATTTCTAAATATATAACTCTAATAACCATATGATAAGGAATTAAAGAGTAATTCCAGCTCAAAACAAGAAATGAGCATAAACCTTAATTTTTACCTCTCATCTAAAATCCAGAGGAAGCGGCAAAACCACAGTAGTTGGGTTCTAAAATTGAAGCTATAAATAGGTTCTATATAGTGGTACTAGATAGCTTGAGCTAGCATTAAAACTACAGAATTCTTGGCTAAAAATAAGCCAAATATTGTTGACCAAAATATTCACCTCTTATCTGAATTCTACAGCTTGATCTGAGATACCTAGAGTGGTGTCTCCTTGGAAAGGTAACAATTAGTGATTTCTTATGGCTCCATTAGTTTCCTTGTAGCTCATCTAGAGCAAAATTCATTGATAAAACACGTTCAATACAGGATTAATAACAAATCCACAAAGTGATACTGGAATTTATAATTGGTATAACTTTTGCATACTTAATTCTAGCTATACAAAATGAGTAACCATTGGGTATACCTCATCAAGGGCTACAAAATGATCCACTTTTGAGCTCTATATCTAGAATACTGACAATAATATTCAGGCTTTAAGATTTTAATCCCACACTAGCCAGTATGGGATCTTACTGTGGGGACAGCTGTCCATATAACTGAGTTAGCATCTAATTAATTGAATTAAATTCTTTTTATTCTTTGATTTCTCATAACCTGACAAACAATACTCATACAGGAATTTTCTGTACATTTTCCAATGTGTCAGAAGCACCATAAAATCCTGTAAATTCCATTGGTAAACCTTTCCACCCTGTATAGGGTAAAAATAACAACTTGTGGTTCTAAAACCACATTTCCACCCAATACAAGTCTGTATTGATCTTATAGAACCACAAACCAGCCCACAGTAGTGAAAATCTTCACTCTGTGGTCGTGTGAGGAGGTAAGGAACCTCTCACTACCCCAGAAAAAGATAAAAGGAGGCTTTTCCTCACCAAAAAACCAATCCACCATCCTTTTATTGGTATTATTATGTATCATAGCTTCTTAAAGAAGTGGTACCCCCAGAATTAAACAGGTATAATAATGATTGTAATTATTTTAGGGTTCATTATTGTAAACCAACAGGTAAAAACTGCACCCAGGGTTATTAGTAGCACTCACCATCACTAAGATCTTTATCATAGCCCTCATAAACCATTAGGTTATTATTTTTGTGTAACACTCAGAGTTATAGCTTTTTATTATCATTGTAAAGCTATATCATAGAGTCACCCTCACACTCACTATCTTTTTTTCATGAATAAGTGAAGCAAAGTATGGTGATGGAGATTTTTCAGATTTTCTATAAGTCCCATTTTGAAATCAAGGCTCTTGATTGAATCAAATTCTTCATCTTTGGGTGATGCATTTTCCAAGGCAATATGCACCATAATGTTAGATACAGATAAATATCCTCAATATAAAATATGTTTTCTTCTATCTCACTGATTTTTTTATGAGATTCATTTTTTTATCTCATTCAATGTGGCCAATTTATCTCTCAAAACCATTATTTACTGAATATTTCCACATTTCAAATTTAAAATATAATAATTACTTACTAATGTTCCAGTGGTAAAAGTATCATCAATTCTTTTATCATCCTCACCTATTCCTGCTAATTCCATTAGTGTAGTATTTAAATTAATCTCCTAAAAACCATACAAAAAAATAATTTCATATCTTTAAAAAAAACTAATTGTTACTTTAGCCTCCTGTCTATCAATTTTGCTTTATGGTGATGTAAAATAAAAAGTTGAAATCAGTGCAATATTTGGTTGGCTTCAAAATTATTCATCCATTCTCCAATGATAAGGACATATTTATTCCAGCTTTTTCTTCATTTTGATTATAGATTTTTCCAAATCTTGTTGAATTTTTATGTTTTTTTTTCAATAATATTTCTTCATCTATATGTTCTACATCTTTCATTAAAGATAATAGCTGTGAGGTTCAAATAATTTTTTCTTTTTGATTGACCTCATTTCCAAGGTTGAACTTGCTGTTGTGATGATTGGGATTTCCCTACTTATTTTTTCCAGATACTCCAAAGTAAGACTCATAATCCTTCTTTACTTTGAGCCAAATTATTATTGTTAAGTTTCCTGATTCTTATTCTCCATGTGCAGTCACCTTGATTGAAGTATTGGATAAGTTGAATGATCTTCTCATCAAGTTATGTATTAAAAAGAATTTTTGAAAGCCAAATTGATAGAAAATATGGTGGAATATATTTTTTAATAAGGATTTAGATATGTCCCTGACTTGATTTTACTGTTATTTCCTGTAAAGAAAATGTTGGGTCTAAATCTAATTCAATTTTTTGGCAAAAAGGGGAAATTAAAAGCTAACTAAGTACAAAACTCCAATTGGAAAAAATACAAAAAATTAATTCAAAATTTTGTGTAGAAAATTTAGGTTTCTGTAAATTATCTTCATTTTGAGCACTAATATTGAAAAATTATACAATAAAAGACAAGAAAGGAAAAACAATCAAAGTTTATTAAGTAGAATATTGAAAGGAATTGAATTTTTTCCAAATTCTAATTCCTCCAAGTCTGAAGGTAAGTAATATTTGTTTATATTGCTCTTAATAATTACTACTTAGCTTGCAGCTTATAGTTTTATACTTGCATAAGCCTGGAATAACCCCCAAATTAATATAAAATGATAACCTTTAATATTTTGATAGTTCATTTATTTTGAGATTAATTTTCCAAAATGGCTAAGGATGGAATTAAATCATTAATGGATGTGGCTAAACTTTCAAATTTCAGTAATCTCAAAAGGACTTATAATTACTCCAAGAAAGAACTCAAAAAAATTTCAAATTCTATTTTAGCTCCACATTTATTTTTCAATAAACCAAAAATAATATATTGATAATCCAAATTCATGGACCTGATGTATATTCTCTTTAATTTCCAAATATAACTTTCAGCCCATCCCCACCATATTCATCCCACCTGTAGATGGATTTTACTTCCCTCAATTCAAAATTTAAATTTATTTTCTGAAGAAGCCTGTAATAATCAATATACTCTGGAATACTTTATTGATTATTCAGCACATTTACAAGCCACCAACATATATTTTCAAACATAAATAAGTTACTACTTTCAGAGGTTCCTTCCAGATCAATGAATCATTATTAAATGTGGGTCAATTATCTTCAAAAATTACTCATACTGAAATCAAATTAAAGTTCTATGGACACTAATATCAGATTTAAAAGCATGAAAATAGAGCTAAAAAACTATAATAAGTTTATTTTTGTCATTGAAATGCACTTCAATTCATAGTACTTGCAATTCCTAACATAATCAATTTAGTAATATCAAGTTTTATAGCTTATTATCTTTCCATTAAAAAGTGATTGGCTTTATATTTGAATGCATATTTACATTCTGCCTGCATCACTTCTTAAATCTCTATTTTTTAAAAAATTTGTGGCCAAACTATCTTTCTTTTTTTGAATTGATTGATACACCAATAACGTTTTTAGTATAAAAGACAACATCCCCATAGCTAAATTCAAACAACATTCCAATATTCCCAAAAGAAGCTCCATTCGCATTTGATTCTAACCTTTACAGTGAGACATCCGATTTTATGGCAGGATCCTGTTGTCTGTTTTGTGAGTAAATTTATAATTTTTCATTGTCTTTAATTTCAATACCAAATTGGGTTAATTAATCATATATTTTGCAAAAAAATTGAAAAATTTTATCAGATGAAAAAGGATCTTGATTCATTCAAGTTCTAAATGTAACATGAAGAATTTCTTGTAAAGTTATTGATATATATTTTTTTTGTTATCATATAAAACAAGACTATATCATGTTCAACTTATTAATGACTATCATAATACAAAGCATCCATACACTTTAAGTATTTTGTAGTCCAAATTTATGATAATTTTAGAATGTATTTGGCATTTTATTCATGAAAATATTTTTAGATTATGTGAATAAGAAATTACCTTAAGCTATTACTAGTATATTCAAATTTCATGCAATTATACATGCACTTACTGAGGTGTACATCAAAAATTATCCTTTTTTGAAGCTGAAAGAGAGCTTTGAATACCCCAAATCGTGGTATTTTTACTCAAAGCCGCTTGTTTTCTGTACCTCAAAAAATAAGACCTCTTGAGTTGTGGTATTTGCCAAATCCCAAAGTCTTGATTTGGTATTTGGGAAAAAAACATGGAGTTTAGTATCTTTTAAACCTGCTATTCTTGAGATATGGTCTTATGGTCTCAGTGTGGTGCATAGTATTCTATAGAGATATATCCCCATAGGGATACCAATTTTCAATGATTTTTCAAGATTTATTCTGTTTCAAAAAAAAGAAAAATAATGATAAAAAACAACAAAATATGAACTAATTATTTTAATAAATTTGACAGTGTTCCTTCCAAATATTTGATACATTAAAGCTTTCTTATGTGTTTGTAGGATTGTGCTTCTAATTGATAAGTGTTAATTCTTCTTTCTCAAGAAAAAATTTTCTTCTGATGGTACACTGCCTTCTGTGATTGATAAATTCTCATGTGTCATCACATGTAGTGCAGGAAACATCATGCATGAAGTTTTTCAGAATAGTGAAAAATCTATTTAATTTGACTAAGCAGGTTCATAAAAGACTCTCTGGAGTTTCATTTCTGGAAATCTCTCCTTTAATGTGGTTGATATATACATATCATCAAAGAAGAGGCTTGAAGAGCTGTACCCAGAAATTGTTGATGTGTTGAAGCTTCCAAGGTGTATTTTCTGTTTTATCTTGAAATATTTCTTGTAATTTTCTTTCTGATGTACCATAATTTCCTATTCTTTAGTGATAACTTTAAAAATCTCTTAACCTAAAACTTGGGTCTATAATAGGGGGGAAATTAATTGGTTTCTTATGTGTCACTAGTTTGATAATTTGGGGGTCATTGCAACCGCAGCAGATTCAATTTTCTTAGATTTTTGCTTTAAAGATTTCTAGATGTGAGAGAAAGTAGCTTAAGCTTAAAACTAATGAAAATAGAACAAAGAACATATATTCACTTTATTAATGATAACATATGAAGTGGAAATTCAGGATTGGCTCTTGGATATTTTGACCCACAAATGACTGAGCTGGCTGTGTATAGTTGAATGATGAATTCAATCAACACCTTGACGTTCCCCAGCTTAAGAAAACAAAGTAAGTAAGTGTGAGCCTTGAGGTATTTTTGCCATACCCAAATAGGCCACAATTATCTTTAAAATAAATTCTGAACTATGCATAACCCATAAGTCATGCATATGTTCAAAATTCATCATTTTTGATTTTGGAAAAGATGAATAGCTTTTTATTGAGTAAGTAAATCCATGGATTTGAGGCCAGATTTGGACTCTACACAAATATTCACTTAGGGTAGCTCCATAGGGTTAATAATCTTAAATCAACTCTTTGAGGTGGTAATATGGAAAATACTTCAATACCACATAAAAGAATTGTGAAAATTTTTGTTTTTCTCATTTTCATGCCAAAATAATGGGAATGTGAGAAATCCCATGCAACAGATACACTAAGAATAGTGTTATGCATGTTTGTGGAGCTTAATATTATGGTATTATTACATACACTTTTGATACAACCATAGTGGATATCAGTCTTGAAGCCTGAATTTCTATTTTGACATACAAAATAGTCAAGGGGGACAAAAGACATCAAAGAGAGCCAGGGTACCCAACTTCTGAGGCCTCTGAGGCATGGAAAGCTCTAGATCTTGGATAAATGGCTTATCTTGGCCCAATTAGTATACTAAAGCCTTTTAGGAAATTGGTTACCAAGTCAAAACTTCATTATATCATAAGAAAATTTCAAATAAGCTGCTATTGTGACAGGCCAAGGAGGTAAAGAGCAACTTAGACTCCTGTAACCATGTCAATTCTTGATAAATTTCCATGGATAAACCCTCAAAGATTAATTATACCTCTTTCTGGACTAGTATCCATTGATTTACCTCATAGCAACCAGTAATATAGTATTATCTACAATTCTATGTAGAAATGAGGTAAAAAATTCAAAAATTCATTAAAAATACAATTCTTGGTCAATCTTTATGAAACTTGCAGGACCAATTGATAAAAGTATAATTCATATAAAAACCAAAAATATGCATACTTTTTAAGTAAAATTGAAAGTTTTACTTATAGTCCATTTTTGATGATTCCACATGAAACACTGAATCTTCAAAAATTCACAGAAAATACATTCTGTGATTAAATTTCCAATAAGATTGATAACTTTAAGAAATTAATTTTTTTCTGTCATAAAAGAAGATTTAAAGTTGTCACTCCTTTTATTCTTAACCATATTTGGGCTGGTAGTCATGTAAAAGTTTCAATTAAGTAATTATGATAATCTTACGTGACAACAGATGATGCAATCAATAATCCAAAAAGGTTTATTGTTTTCTCACTCACTTGTTTTTCAGTTTTCTCCATGGATCGCCTCTTTGAGCTATCTTAGACTTAAAAGAGGGCTCTTCTTGCTGTTTTTTCCAGAATCAACACATTATTCAATTATACCTTTACTACAAATAAGTAAGTATTGGTTAAAACTTTTCTTAAGTGTTTTAAATCTCTCAGAATCAATACAAAAGACGTGAAATCATGGAAATCAACTATATTTTTTTTAATACTGTTATAAATACATTTTGACCCTTTAAATCCACAATTATCCATCAAATTTCTCTGCTATTATTTTTAATAAGTTTGGAGTATTAGTGAGTTATTTATCTTGATTCTTAGGGTTTTTCTCCAAGAATTCTTATTATAATTATTCTTGCAAAAAGATAATTTTATATTAAAATAATTTTATTATTTTAATAAAGAAGTTTTATTATTAAATACTTCTTGTAATTGATTCTAGTAGACAATTACAGCTTACTGTTATAATCACTAGTAGTGTATAACAAGAAAGAATAATTAATTAATTAATTATTTATTTAATTGTGGTTAGAATAATTTTTATTATTTTATTTCATAAGAACAGTCATAGTACCGTTTATTAATAGTAATATTATCAACAGTTTCATAGATACATCTTACATTTGGGGTCCTGGCCATGTTGTTTGAACCTTGTACCCTTAATAAATATCTTTTTAAGATTCAAAATATATTAATTTAATGATTTTTTTCTTTCAATTTAAAGTTAAAATTATTTTTATTTTTTGAACTTTTCTTAAAATCCTTTTCATTGAGGAATTTGGTTTAATTTTGTACTGTTTTTACACATGGCTTTTTCACATCCAAAAACTTATAAAATTATTCTTTGAGTTACTCTGAATTAATTTTGATTCAAAATCTTAAATTTTAATTTTTTTTCTTTAAAAAGAATAATTTTTTCTAATATCAAAAAATAAAAACTTATAAAAAATCCTAAAAATATTTTAAAAGTATAAAAAATAATTTTCTTTTATCAAATTTCCTCTCTAGTGTCTTTAATACAGTATATTACAGCTGGTAATAAGCTCAGTAAGAGATATATTCCCAGTCCAGAATCTGACAACAGTATTGAAGTGCACATTGCTAAAAGTGGCACTTTATTTAAAACAGAACAAGCCAAAAAACCATTAAAAGCTGTGTTTTTTCTGTTTTCAATTCTTCTTTTTATCTTGAATTGACTTGAAAAATGGTGCATACCAGAAATGGAAGCAGATATTCAGTCCAACCTGATGGACCTGTACAGGGAAGAGGTAAGACCAGAACAAGGTCTGCCAAGTCTTACTCAATAAAGACATATCTGGAGGATGCCAGAGCTTCCCCCCATTCCCCAAGGTTTGTACCAACAAGCTTTTATGCAAACTCTGAGCCTGAACCAATTGAAGGTAATATTTTAAGGGCTGAACCACTTCCAAGTGGCAGAAATAGAAATATATCAGCCCAAATACAAAAATTGGTTCAGAGCACCAAAAGAAGAGGAGTGGGAAATATGCCCAAGTCTTTGTCAGGGGGCCATGAACTCCTACTTACACATCAAGAGTTTTCTGGTTCAGGAGAAGACCATAGAACCCTTAGGAGGGTGGAGCCCATTGTCTTGCAAAGACAAGGTCAAAAAGATAAAGAATTGGTTTAAGAACCAAAGTCTTTTTTTCATAGACCTGAAGAAGGAATTGGAAATTACTTAAGATTTGGAAGAAGGCCCAGTGGCATCTACCAGCTCCAAACCACCTCCAGAAACATCCAAAGAGAAGCCCAAAGGACCTCATAAGAAGTATAAAGGTCCCAAGAACCATTAGGGCAAGGGCAAAGGCAAAGCAAATTGGCACAGACCTTACCCACAAGGGTACAGGATCCCCAAATTGTAGCCTTCAGTCGTGGATGGTGTCTTCAATATGGCCAGGACTCTTATGGAATTCACAGCCAAAGAGCAGGAAAGGATGAACAGGATCTTTCCACGTAAATAATACAAGATATAAAATTTGTGGAATCTAGTATTTATGTAGAACTTGGTAAATTTGATGCAAATTTAAATAAAGTAACATCAGATATAAGTTAATCAAAAATAAATGACAAAAATTATACTGAATGGTATAAGTTTACACAGGTCAAACTTGACTCAATTACCAATACATGTGACAGAATAGAAAGCAAATGTAAAGCCCAAAATGATTAAATGGAAGATCTTTCCATTTTAAACATTAATTATCATCTTAGAATTCTAAAAGATCATGTTTTGGAAATAATTAATAATACTGATCAGTTTGCCACAAATTTGGCAAGAAGTGACAGTGAGAGGCAGAAATTAAAGAATGAAATCATTGCAAATGTAGAGCAAATTCATAAGAATTTTGAACCACATATTACAAGACATTCTAAACCTTTGACTGAAGAGAAACTTTCTTTAAAAGGAAGTTTGACCCCATTTTTAGGAGAAAATCCTATTTGTGCAAAACATATTGGAAAACTGAAAGAATGGCCAACATTCTCTGGTGAAGGAGAATACAATCATATTGGGTTCATAAGAACAATTGATATGTTGCAATAATATTTTCAAATTCCTGATGAAAGCATAGTGGGCAAGCTACACTCTTTGTTTACCAGAACTGCAAATAAATGTTATTACAAAATGAGACTGGATCATGGTAAACATGATTGGCCTTGGTGGAAATCTGAAATAATCACCAAATGGGCTAACAATTCTTGGAGATTTAAAATTGAAAATGCTTTTGAAAGTGCCATTTTTAACTCAGAAAATGATAAACCACTTACTTGGTTCCTCAAACAGAAAGACAGACTATCTGCCTTACACCCAGATATGTCTGACTCTATTATTAATATGAAAATATTAAGGAAATGTGGAGGAGAACTAGAACATGCTATTAAGTGCAGATTTGTAGAGCCCTGCTCAAAAGAAGACTACATCAATTCCATTGAAGATATCATTACTAGGACAATAATTGGTAAAACGTGGATTAGAGTCCCTATGGAGTCCAAAATGGTCTCTAAAGCTTCCAAAGAAGATAAGAGGCCTGTAAGACCTGTCTTGAAGTTTCATAAATGTGGAAGCACTTCACATTTGGTCAACACTTTCACCAAAAAGACAAATATTAATGAATTTGAAGTCATTGAAGAAGTCCAGTGTACTGAAGAGAAAGAGGAATCTAACCTAGATTCTGCAGTCTCTGAGGATACACCAGTAGAGGACTATCCCATTGAAAACATTACAGCTTTCTTTGAGGTCACAGAAGTTCATAGTCACTTGCCACAGTACAGTGAGGACTGTCATAACCTGATCAATATCCAGGATGCCGGAATGTGTAAAACCAAACCTGCTAGAGGTAAAGGATACATTGCCGGGGCATCTTGCATTACATCAATCTTTATAAATGATACTGAAGCCAAAGTAAATTTGGATATAGGGGCATTTTGTACTTGTGTAGGAAACAATTATCTTCAAGCCATACTCCCTGGATGGAAGAACCATTTACTACAAATACAGGGTGTACAACTTAGTAGTTCCAGTAATAATATGTACCCTTTGGGCATATTGGACACTAATCTTGTCTTTCCACATCCGGCAGGAAGGGTAATAATGAAAACTGAAATAGTAGTAATGGACAATTGCACATCTCAGCACATCATTCTTGGAAATGATTACTTGAATATCTATGGTATTGACATCAATAACCACAAAGACAGATATTTAACAATTGGAGAAAATAAAAGACAAAAATTTTCTTTTTCCAATATTCCAAAACAAATATCTATGATATCTTCTGTTAAAGATACTTATAAAGATTAATTTGTGGATAATCAAATTGTTGAAGCACAAATCAACCCATCATCATCACCCAAAATGAGGCATGATCTAATTGATTCATTATACACATAAGAATGCCTTTGCTTCTGATAATGAACCATTAGGTGCTATTAAAGGGCATGAAGTTGATATTACTCTTAATATTGACAGACCATACCCTCCAGTACTCAGAAGACCAGCTTATCCAGCCAGTCCCAGAGCTAGAGAAGCCTTGGAAAATCATATCCAAGAGTTTATCCAACTTGGTGTACTAAGTAAAGTAGGCCATAATGAAGAAGTTGAAGTGATAACACCTGTTATTATTGCTTGGCATAATGATAAATAAAGGATGGTTGGAGATTTTAGAGAATTGAATACCTAAACAGTTCCAGATAGGTATCCAATTCCTAGAATTCAAGAAACCTTGACCCAATTGTCTAAATCCAAGTATATAACATCCACGGATGCATTGAAAGACTTTAATAAAAATGTTTTGACACCCAAAAATAAGAAATTAGGTAGACTTATCACTTAATGTGGTACTTATAAGTATCTTGGAATACCATTTGGTATTGAAAATACACCATCTCATTATCAAAGAATGATGAATACCATCTTCCCCACAGAATTATCTGAAGGATGGCTTATCATTTATATTGATTATATTATCATATGTTCTTAATCATTGTCTTTGAATCTTGCAAGACTTTCAAAAGTACTTGACAAATTTACAGGAGTGAATATTAAGATTTCACTCAAGAAATGTAAATTTGTCTTTGAAGAACTTAAAGCTTTAGGACATATTTTTTCTGGTTTAAGCTTGGGTATTGACAAAAATAAAGTTGCAGCAGTGTTACTTAATCCAATACCCCAGAATAAGAAAGAAACGATTTCTTTTCTTGCCATTGCCAGTTATTACAGGAAACACCCAAAATACTTTGCAATTCTAGCCAAGTCACTCTATAGAATCTGTGATGAACAGACAGTATTTGATATGAAACAGGAAAGAATTGAATCTTATGAGAAGATAAGGAAATCTCTTACAGAAGCACCTTTACCCCTCATTCCCGACTGGAATATACCTTTTGGATTTTACATTGATGCATGTGGAGATGGATTAGGGGCAGCCCTACATCAGGTCCAACTTATTGATTAAAAACCTACAGAGGGACCAGTTTGTTACATCTCAGGACAAATCAAACCAACAGAAGACAGATGGATTGCTTATGTTTGGTATGGGCACTTGAGAAATTACACTATTATCTTGATGGCAGTGTTTTTGAAGTGATAACTGACTTTAATGCTGTGAAATCACTTCTTAACATGAAAACTTCCAACAAACATATGTTTAGATGGCAAATAGCCATTCAAGAATATAGAAGTAACATGAATATAGTTAATAAGCCAGGAAAAATTCACAAGAATGCTGATGGACTTAGAAGGTGGAAATTAGCCAATACTCCTGATAACCCAGCTTATGTACCTTGGGAAGCAGAACCAAAGGTTCCAATTGAAGGAATTAAAATAACTGATATTGGGACTGAATTCTTTGAAGAGGTCAGAGAATCTTATAAGCAAGACGAGAATTTCCATATCTTGACTTCCTTTTTAGATAAAGACTGCAAAGATACATCTTTAGTCAATGCACTGGATGAAGTTTATAATAATTCCTATTCTGAATGAAGATTTTACTTGTTTGATGGCATAATTTACCACAGAACCAAACATTCTTTTGTAATGACATTGTGTAGCAGATTGCTTATAAATACCATTCTCCATGAATGCCATGATAGCATCTACTCTGGACACCTGTCAGAAGACATAATACTTGAAAAAGTGAAGAACTGTGAATGGTGGCCACCTTGGAGAAAAGAAACTATTGAATATTGCCATTCCTGTGATAGATTCCAAAAAGCAAACAGTATTACAGGCAAGAAATTTGGACTGATTTTTCATATTCAAGAACCAAAATCCCCTTTGGAATTTGTTCACATGTATTGGGTCACAGCACTTCCTCCAGGTGGTGACAAAAGTTTTAATTCTTGTTTAGTCATTGTAGACAGATATAGCAAAACTCCCATATTCTTACCATGTCATAGAGATGAAACTGCTATGGATACAGCTCTCCTTCTATGGAGTAGAGTTATCTCCAATACAGGGTTATTTAATAATATTATAAGTGACATAGATCCCAAATTCACATCTGCACTTTGGACCAATCTTCACAGATTTTTTGGGACTAAGCTATAATTCTCAATAGCATATCACTCTCAAACAGATGGACTAGCAGAGAGAATGATTCAAAATTTAGAGGACATGATCAGGAGATTTTGTGCTTATGGGTTAGAATTCAAATACTCAGATGGCTTTACCCATGACTGGCTTAATCTAATACCTGCATTAGAATTGGAATATAAGACATCAGTCCATTCTTCCCCATGTCAAACTCCTGCTATGTTAGAGAAAGGATGGAATCCAAGACTCCCAGAAGACACACTGAGGAAATACTTGATTGAAATTCATCCTACAGCTTCCAGCTTCAAGATAATTCTTGATCAAGTGAAACATCATTCAAAACAGAGTATGAATGACGCTTTTGACTATGCAAAACAGAAGTGGGACAAGAGTCACAAAGTACCAGACTTAAAAGTAGGGGACTTAGTTCTAGTTTCAAATTTTAATTTTAATAATATCAAAGGCCCAAAGAGACTTAAATATTCTTATGTAGGACCTTTTGTTATTGTTACCTTACATGGAAACAATGCAGTTCAAGTGGAATTGAGTGGTGAATTAGAAAATAAACACCCCACCTTTCCAGTAAGCTTGATAAAACCTTATCAACCAGCTGACAACGAATTGTTTCCTTTAAGAAACCCAACTCCTTTGAATGTACCACCAGTGGAACAGAGCGAAGAAAAAAATATAAAGAAAGTCATTAAAGAAAGGAGACTTAGGGGTAAAAATCAAAGAGTATATCTTGTCAGATATAGAAATCCAGTAAAGAAGATGAATGGCTGGCAGAATCAGAAATACCTGACTCAGATAAACCCTTAAGAAGAGTTAGTCATGAAAGAAGGACACAAGGCTGAATATGTCTATAAATGTGCTTTAATCTATTTGATCTGAGTAATTTAAAGAGGTTGGACAGTGGACATTAACCCCCTTTGGGGCCTTTCTCTTCTTGATACCATTAATAAAATTTTATTACAATTTTATTTTTTTTGGTGGGAGGGAATGTGAGCCTTGAGGTATACTTTACATACCCAAATAGGCCACAATTATCTTTAAAATAAATTATGAACTATGCATAACCCATAAGTCATGCATATATTCAAAATTTGTCATTTTTGATTTCAGAAAAGATGCATAGCTTTTTATTGAGTAATTAAATCCATGGATATAATGCCAGATTTGGACTATACACAAAAATTTACTAAGGGAAGCTCCATAGAGTGAATAACCTTAAATAAACTCTTTGAGGTGGTAATATGGAAAATACTTCAATACCACATAAAAGGATTGAAATTTTGTTTTTCTCAATTTCACACCAAAATAATGGGAATGTGAGAAATCCCATGTTACATATACACTAAGAATAGTGTTACACATGTTTGTGGCACTTGAAATTATGGTATTATTACATACAATTTTGATACAACTATAGTGGATATAAGTCTTTAAGCCTGAATTTCTATTTTGACATAAAAAATAGTCAAGGGGGACAAAAGACATCAAAGAGAGCCAGGGTACCCAACTTCTGAGGCCTCTGAGGTATGGACAGCTCTATATCTTGGATACATGGCTTATCTTGGCCCAATTAGTATACTAAAGCCTTTTAGGAACTTGGTTACCAAGTCAAAACTTCATTATATCATAAGAAAATTGCAAATAAGCTGCTTTTTTGATGGGCCAAGGGGGTAAAGAGCAGCTTAGACTCCTGTAGCCATGTCAGTTCTCAATGAATTTCCATGAATAAACCCCAAAAGTGTAATTTAAACCCTTTCTGGACTAGTATCCATTGATTTACCTCATAGCAACCAGTAATATAGTATTATCTACAATTCTATGTAGAAATGAGGTAAAAACTTCAAAAATTCATTAAAAATACAATCCTTGACCAATCTTTCTGAAACTTTCTGGACCAATTTATAACATTATAAATCATATAAAAACCAAAATTAATTATAGTTCTATAAGTAAAATTAAAAGTTTGACTTACAGTCCATTTTTTATGATTCCACATGAAACACTGAATCTTCAAAAATTCATAGAAAATACATTCTGTGATTAAATTTCCAATAAAATTGATAACTTTGAGAAATTAATTTTTTTTTGGACTAAAAGAATATTTAAAGTTTTTAATCCTTTTATTTTTAATCATATTTGGGTTGGTAGTCACATAAAAGTTTCAATTAAGTAATTATGATAATCTTACGTGAAAACAGATGATGCAATCAATAATCCAAAAAGTTTTATTGTTTTCTCACTCACTGGTTTTTCAGTTTTCTCCATGGAGCGCCTCTGTGAGCTTTCTTAGACTTAAAAGAGGCCTCCTCTTGCTGTTTTTTCCAGAATCATCACATTATTCAGTTATACCTTTATTACAAATAAGTAAGTATTAGTTAAAGCTTTTCTTAAGTGTTTTGAATCTTTCAGAATCAATCAGAAATATTTAAAATCATAGAAATAAAATTTATATTTTTTTAATACTGTTATAAATCCATTTTGATCCTTTAAATCCACAATTATCCATCAAGTTTCTCTTCTATTATCTTTAATAAGTTTTTTGGAGTATTAGTGAGTGATTTATCTTAATTCTTAAAGTTTTTCTCTAGTAATTGTTTTCTTCAAGAATTCTATTTATAATTATTCTTGAAAAAGATAATTATATATTAAAATAATTTTATATTTTATTATTAAATACTTCTTGTAATTTATTCTAGTAGACAATTACAGCTTACTGTTATAATCACTAGTAGTGTATAACAAGTAAAAGAAATAATTAATTAATTATTTATTTAATTGTGGTTATAATAACTTTTATTATTATATTTCATAAGAACAGTAATAGTAATTTTCATTAATAGTAATATTATCAACAGTTTCCTAGACACATCTTACAGTAAGCATCCATGATATAAGGTGCACAAAAATTACTATAAACCTCTCTTATTGATTATTCCCATTAAAGCATATCATATTTTTGAAACTCCATATTGTAGATACAATTGATAATATTTATGTAGGTTTCATTTCATAGTAGATCTATTTGACTGTTGTGAGGAATGTTTTTCATTATTGAGGACTTTGACATACATATTCTCCAAGGAAAGAGAGGCACTTTATAATTGAGCTATAGTTAAGATCTTTACTATAAGGAGGGTCAATCAAGTTTGAGATTTAAATCAACACTTTTTGGTTGTTTTGGTCAGATTCCAGGTCCATTGAATTATTTTTTCCCCAATGCATTTAAACAACCATGGGCAGATAAATACAATACATGATCCATGAAAAAAACTATCTGTCTGCCAGGTGAGAGAAACTCAATTATTCCTTTTACTTCTTGAGCCATTAAATTTTCCACTTGTTCATTGATAGAAGCTATTGGGATTATTTATTGTTGAGGATAGCCCTTAAATTGGCTTTCCAATGACAAACCTGAGTTCTAAGCTAAGCAGAATATTCTTATTACTGAATAAATTGAAAGTAAAAACAAAAAATACCTCTTAATTCAATAATACCAAAAATAATTGAAGTGAGAAAAAAAAATTTCAATCAAAAATCCAGTGACAGCTAATAAATCTTTTATATCAGGACTCTTCCATGTGCCAGTTTTGAAATATACTGAACTTTTTTATTTAAAAAGGATATTTTTAAGATATTCTCAGTAGAAGAAATATGTATTTTGAATATGAGACACCAGAGCTTCTCTTTGAAAAAGGATTCTAATCACTGAAGGGTTGAAAATCTCAAGAAGAGATCAAAATGGCTTTGACCCTGGTGTTGATAACGGAGTATTCAACTCCAAAACGTAGTAAGCAGATTCTGTTTTTAATGAGTCTGGAAATAATTCCTTAATATCTCTTAGTTTTATTGATAGAAATGGATTTTAAAAATTAAGATTAACATACTTTTTTGGGGCTAAAATGGTTTAAGAAATTATTAAGTGTGGCTGTTTGGTGATTATGTTTCCTCTGAGTTTTTATAATACTCAATGAATTAATATAGTAACTCATGGAATTAATTCTTCCAGTCAAATAACTTTTGAGACTTTTCTTTCACAGAGTTCCATTTCAATTGTTTATTTGAAATTCAAATTAACCTTCATCTCTGTCTGAAAGGGAAATCCATTCCAAGAAAAATTCTTCATTATTAGATTTTCTTATTTATGGTTGTGTTGCAAATTTGACACTTCTTGTTGTTGTTTCTTTTTTTGGATTTGAAGACAACATTCTATAAAATCTCTTATTTTATTTATTTGGAAATCTGACTTAGATGAAAATCAAAAATGAAAAAAATTAAAAGGTTCTTGAAAAAAGTAAATGAGCTATAGACGAGGAAGTTTAATTTTAGAAAAAAGAACAAGAAACCCAAAAAAATGTTTGTTTAGAAAAGAAAATAAATAAAAATTCTCAAGCCCTTGAGAATTGAGGGTTGAAGGAGAAAGAAAAATAACCACCCTTCGCAAGAGGTCTTTTTGATCATATACAGTGGGCTTCCTCAATGGTAAATCATAAAAAGACCTCTCAAAAATAACTTGAAAGAACAGTATAATGGGAGTGGTATGAGATGTCCACAGGTACACCCTTAATACAAAATATTATTTTTATTTTTTTATAGGTTTGAGCTTAATTAATGAGTTAAAAATGAGGTCATTAATATTATAATAGGTTTGGTGATATCCATACAAGAGATTTATTTTGAATTGTCATAAGTAAGAATTGTAACACTTGTAAAACAAGTAATAAAAATTACTCATTTAAGAAACCATAGAAGATTTTTTTTGAGCTTTTCCAACCTCAACCAATTTTATTCAGATATTTTGTTGGTTTATTTTATTTAAATATCCTCCAATATGATCTCTTATGAAGAAAATGATATGATTATCATATGTAAAAAAATGTAAATAAATAGTACATTTGGAGGAACTTTCATCTATCCAAATATTTGATTATTGGCTCTTATACTTGAGAATAAAATCCTAGCTTAATATTTAATGAAGGATATCTCTAATATATCTATGAATTAATAGATTATCTCTAGTGATTGATTATATTTTTAAATAATATCAATATAAATAGTTAGGAGTATTTTTTGATTTGGAATCTCTTTCAGGATTCCTTTGAGCAAAGTTGGGAATTCAAGCTATAAATACTTATATTTAATTTCTCATTATGCTCTAGTATGAAAAAGCCTTGATTATTGTAAAAAAAAAAATGAAATTTTTGATCACAATTTTTGTCAGAATAAATATCATATTTCACACTTTTGGTAACATGATGAAAATTTTGATTATCAATTATAAACTTATTTAATAGCATATGTTAATTAGTCTTAATATTAAAATTATTCTACTAAGCTTAATCATTTAAAAAGACACATTCATTGATGGTATTGTTTAAAATAAATAATTCAAATTCATAAGGAAATAAAATTATATGCCTTTCTGCTTAGATATTTACTTCTAAAGGCTTTATAAGTAGTTTTGAAACTGGAATGGAACTTAAATGGGTGTAGACTTATCTGCTTATTTAATATTAAAAGAAGCATTTGTTTTAAATATATTCAGTTAGTATTATTTTAATAATTAATTGAAAATAAATGTGATTTTAATTGTATAAAACTCCTATAATAGACTTAATCGCAAATTTCTTGCTTTAAATTATCATATCTCATCTTATTTTTCAAAAAATTCAGCCTTAATTTGAGTTTTACTTTGAAAACCAACTTTTTTGAAAAAAACTCCAATTCTTCAACGAATTTTTACAGAAGTTTTAGAAATTTACTTATTACTCATATTCTTACTCATCAATATCTTTTAGCTTTTCTACTTAAAAATTCATATATTGCACATAGAATTGCTTTTTGTAAAATACCTTTTCTTTGAGGAATTTGTTATTGATAGTGAGCAATGGTAATTCATATTTTCAATCA
Organism: Austropuccinia psidii; assembly: GCA_023105745.1. NCBI lineage: Eukaryota > Fungi > Basidiomycota > Pucciniomycetes > Pucciniales > Sphaerophragmiaceae > Austropuccinia > Austropuccinia psidii. Next base: position 12,862,734 of record JALGQZ010000002.1, on the reverse strand, counting down.
TATATCCTGTAAAAATTATTTCATTAAATAATGATAATAATAATAATAGTAAATTATATCCTAATATATTTTGATTTTTGGTTCGCAAATGATCACAAACTCATATTAAAACAGTTTCAATAATTAAAAATGAAAAGAGGTATATTACAGATATTTCAGTAGAAAAGACATTCAAAAGGCCTATACTTTTTAACCAGATATGATTTTTGTGGCTTCAACGCTACCTTGAAGAAATAATATATCCTTATTTATACGGTTTATAGGCAAATCTTTTAGCTTGACCTTACATTCAAGCTTCAGTTTATTGATATCAACTGAACAGTGACTATGTCCTCTTTATATTCCTAATAAAAAACTGAAATCCTTTGCGAGAAAAAAAATTAATTTAAAAAATCCCTATTTAGCAATTTTTATTACAATAAATAGATTTGATTATTTGTTTTTGCCTTTTGATAACACTTCTTATCTATGACCACTTTAAGCTATTTTTTTTTCTCAAGTTAAACTTATGATAATTGGAACACAAACAGCAAAGAATTGATATTGCAAGTCTTTTCTCTGCTGAATCAGCATAATTTAACATTTGACCAAAAAATTCATTTATCACAGTTTTCTTTAAAAGGTCTTAGTATACTTGCAATTTTTGCTCCTATAAAAGTGAAATGGTGGAAAAGCACTTCATAGTTTGTTGAGTCTGATGAAATTCCACTGGGAAAGTAATCTTTTACAAAAGCCATTTCACTGACAATTATGATACAAAGCGCATTTAAAGCCAAATGTTTTTATTACATAGACAAACTCTTTTTCTTAATAGCTACTGGTCAAGAAACATAATTTCTTGCCCAGACACTTTTAATTCAAATTTTGTTTAGACATAAGTTAGATAACTTGACAGATGCCTGTTGAAAAGCTTTTTCTTTCTTCCAACCAAGACAGTAGATTTTGGAAGGGCATTTCTTCACCTATTGTAGCTTAACTTCCATTTTACCGGCTGGCAAAATTGGCTGATTAATTTTCAGTGCGCATCTCAATAGCCTCCTATAAAGCTACTTCCCAAGTGTGAAGTACCCTGCTAAGGAACTCTGGGGAACGTGTGATTTCGAAAAACCTCAGGGGCCACAGTGACAACTTTTTATTACCTTTTTCTCCAACCCCGAATTGGACATTTATAGATGGTAAACCTAGGAATAGTATTGAAACGGAGGCGGGAATTTTGGATTTTTAAGTATCACAGCAAATTACAAAAAGGACATCCTAGTCGCTGTGGGTGCTAGAATTACCTCTGCCATGCCTGAAGTGAAGTAAATGATCTCGCGGGCGGGATGAATTCAACAGCAAAGCAAGTTGCAGGGTCAGCAGATAGGCTTTTATTTGACTTTACCACGTGTTGATGGGACAGCCTCTAAAACCCATGACAGAGGCCAAACGAGGGTTGACCGCAGGAGGCAAATTGTAGGCTTGGAAAGCGGGTTCGTGAAACAAAATACAAGTAGAGTGAAACGGCGCTCAAGCCCATGACCACAAATTATAATTTCAGCTAAATGACGAAAATGAGTTTCTTGGGTTTGGTGTGAGGGAGTTAGTGCACGCATAACTAGTGCTAAGTGGCTCATATGCAGATAAGTGTCTGAGGTAGAGCCGAAAAAGCGCAGGTTTGATTGCAACAGGTGACGAGCAGGAGGAATGATAGGTGACGAGAAAAGCGATTATCATCAAGAAAATTGTATCTACTGTTTTTCTTCGGCCTGATGCTCCACAGCAACAATTGCAGCACGTTTTTCTTCCACGCGGGCTGCCCGGCGTTCACGGGCGGCCTTGTTCTTGGACCGACGGGCTTCCATTTGATCAGCAAGTTGTTTTTCTCTGCTCTTCTCAGCTTTGGCCTAAAGCAGGGGAAGAGTATGTTAGTATCTAAGATAATCAAACCTGAGGGAAAAAACTAATACCTTGTGAATGTAGTCCATCAAGACACGCTTGTTTTTGAAAACATTACCCTTTGCTTTGAGGTACAAGGCATGGTAACTAGTGTGGCAAATGCTAGATGAGAACATGATTGTGCGAAGGAATTGCGGGGAGACGCAAGAACCTACAGATGTCGGTCGATTTTTCCGGCCTCACGATATTTTCGTAGGAGTCTTCGCAAGACTCGTTGCCGTCGCATCCAGAGTACTTTCGTGGGCATACGGGCTTCAGCAGTACCCTTTCTTTTACCGGGACCAGTGTGACGACCCTTGGCCTTGGCAGCGTGCATGGCACGTGCGCGGGCTCGAGAGTGAACAGCAATTGGTCGTTTCAAGATCAATCCATCCTTGAACAGCTTTCGGATGGTTTGTCGAGAGTTGGCATTGGCGATCTCGGAAAGTTGGGTAGGATCGAATTGAACCTGGGAGCCAAACACACACCATTGAGCTCAAGCAACCAATCGTAGAAAGGACGAGCAGGTCTCGAACGGGCAGAGATAGCAGACCTTGTTCTTTCCAATGCCCAAGACGGATGCGGCGAGCCGCTTTTGAGAGCGCAAGTTGGAGGCCATCGATTAGCTAGAGAATCCCAAGCAAACCCAATGTCAATCGATTGAAGCCAATGTGATGCTGAAGCTCAGAGAGACTACCTTGATTAATAAATTGCTTGAAGGGATCTTCGTCGCACTCGTCCTGCTCACGCCCAAGCCGTCGATGGGGGCGATGGCCAGGCAGGCGGGGAGGGGCGAAGATTGGTGCGTTAGGGTTAAGTTGGTGATGGTCACGAGAGCACGTGACCCGGCGGTCAGCAAGCGCGAAACCTAACTAGGTCTCGCCCAATCGCCCGCCCAGATACCCAAGCATTGCCTGAAGTCCAGACGCCATCGACCATCAACCACATCCATCCATCACCTTTCCGAGCTGGTCATCATGGTATGTTGCAGCAGATAATCGTGTTTTTATCATCAATAGCAAACCGACCAGGAAGATGTATGCAACTGAGCTGACTGGCCCAGTTCTTGCCCTGCGATATAGTCTCTCGTCGTTCCAGAAGCCCATCAGCAATTCCAACACATTCTCCGTCTTCTCAACACTAACGTCGATGGAAGGGTGTGATGTCTTTCTCTCGCTCCATGGTATCACTCTATCCGAGTCCCTGACATTTTTGAAACCTGTTTTGTCTACAAGATCAAAATTATGTTTGCTCTCACTCAAATTCGTGGTGTGGGCCGGCGGTTGGCTAATGTAGCTTGCAAAAAGGCCGATGTTGACTTGAACAAGCGGTGAGCCACTTGAAGATTATTACCATCATGATTTCTGTACCTGGTAGCCTCCTGAACCTAGTGAGTTGACCCTTACAGTGCCGGTGAGTTGAATCCCGACGAGCTTGAACGAATTGTCACAATCATTCAGAACCCTGCCCAATTCAAAATCCCCGCCTGGTTCTTGAATAGACAACGGGATATTGTCGATGGAAAGTCCACACAAGTTTTGTCCAACGGATTGGATAGCAAATTGAGAGAGGATTTGGAAAGGCTAAAAAAGATCAGAGCTCATCGGGGGTTGAGACATTACTGGGGTCTCAGAGTCCGCGGTCAGCACACTAAGACCACTGGCCGACGTGGAAAGACTGTTGGTGGTGAGTATTTACTTCTATTTGACAAATTTAGCCCCAATTCATCTGGTATTGTCTCCTCCGCAGTATCCAAAAAACGTGGTTAAATTGGTCCCCGCTGCTGGAAGTGCAGCTTGTATTGGCTATTTGGGTATTTTATCGGCGTTCAAATCCAAGCCGGCGTTATCACCTCATCCAATGGCCTTTATGGTTGCCTCTATGTCGCTATGCCTACCATTTATGCAATCCACAGCCCTTTCATCATTATGTACCTGTGCCTGTGACCCTTTGGTGGGATCTAATGACATAACTCGCTTGCCACCACCGTAACCTTATAGCTCTTACATTGCGTCACAACCGGTTCTAGATCGAATTCCAACCCCATCCATATATTTCCTTCACCTTAAAGAGCCAACCCCTTGCGCTGAACTGTCACTTGTGAATTGACCATAGTCTTGCCCTGAGTAACCTTCCCTGAATGGCCCCGCATTGTGGAATTACTGATGAGAAGTTTAGCAAGTGAGCGAGCCTATGCTTTGCTAATTTAGACCTATCATGGCTTGTTGGGAACAACGCATTAATACACTGGCTAATCTGCCCCAAAACAATGCTAGCTGGGGTGACTCCGACAACTACTGGCGATTCGCTACGCATGCACCGGTTTTCTCGTTAAACCTCGCGCTGCTAGCTGCTTTTTTTGCCAAGGAAGAGTTGTGGGGCAACTTTTATCAAAATGCATAAACCATGCTCATGCAAGATTGATTTTTGAAAAGCAAAAAAACATGCTGATTGTTTTGTAGATGAAAAAAGAGGCACAAAGCTTGCTACAAGTATAAGAAAAGACAGTTTTCAATAATAGCCGCGAGGTTCAATTGTGTCAACCACCTCAAGAGGCAGCTCTCAGTAAAGATCTATTAGAAAGAAAAGTGGATTTTTTACACTTTTTGGAAAATTTGTACCTCTTACATGAGGGCTTATTTTGCTTCCTCAAATTTTCCAGTGTTTTTGTTTGTTTTTGGATTCTAATGAAAGTAAAAAGAAAGATTCAGCTCAGCTTGAATAAAACCATTTCTAAAAAGTCTTTCTTTTTATTCTAAACTTAATAGTGTTATGTGAAGAAAATCTAATATTTTCAATGTGGTTCAAAATCTTGTCATTTAATACTTTTGACTTGGTTCAAAATTCTGCTATATGTTTTGAATATAATTTATTTATTTTTTTGATTTGCAATTTCTCTCTAGGCATCTTAACTTAGAATTTGTAACTAACCAAGGATGTCACATTGGTATGTAGATTCAGTTTTTGGTTCAGGGTGCCCCTCAATTATGGGCCAAACCCAGGAGAGTATCTTCCAAAACTTCCAAATATCAGTAAGTAACAATATTGAAGTACAAGTCCTGAAATTAATTCACAAACAGAAAGGCTCAAGCCAATTCATCTTCATCTAGATGTTACATAGGTTTTGCTTACCTCTTACTTTACCAGGTTTTTTTGCTAATTTTTCCTTATTTTCAACTTTATTTAGCCTGAACACTATTTTTGGAGATCAGATATAAATAATCTTATGAATTAATCCTTCTGGTTGTTTTTCTGATCATTTATATAGGAATTCTCACTAAATCTTTCTTTATTCAAACAATTGGCTTATTTTCAAACTTCTTACAGATATGCAAAGCTAATATTTGTTCACTTCTCTAGCACCTCACAATTATGATGTTCTTTTTTGGTTTTCTGGAACCATTTTACATAAATAAGTCTATGTAATTATTTAAATGAATGAGATCTGGAATCTCTTCCTGAATTTATTGTGAGCTGAACCCTCCATATTCATCTTGCAAACCATGATATTTGTCATTTAAGAACTTTAATAATCCTGTGGATTCCTTTGATAGTCACTTGTGTTATTATCATAGACATGAAGATCATTACTATTGAATTCAGTCATTGAGATATGCCAAAAGAGTTTTAAATATACATTCCTGATAGTTTCAACTGGCCCCCATAAATGTTTCTACACCATCAGAAACAAGACACTCCACCCTTCCATCCCCTTATCACGAACCAAAAGGTGAGGTCTCTTTATGTTTTTAGGTCTTTATTTCTTATTTATTTCAAGCAGGAAGAAATGAACTGTATTTCCATAATTCCTTTTAATAGGAGAAATTTCACAAGGGCCAAGACACAAAAATACACCCATGGGGAGGAGGGTTTTAGTTTTGTTGTTTTCCTTTTTAATATTTTTTCATGTTAGAAATCTTTCTTTTTGAATTGTTTTTATATTTCTTATGGAATAAAATGAATAATTTCAGAGAAGAGGAGATTACAAAGAAAGGGAAGAAGGCTACAATCAAGCTCTTTTTGGGATATTAATACTGGCTCAAACATTCACAAGCAACAAAATCTATTTACTAGGCTTTAAAAGGCTTGGGGGACCTATGAGCTCAGGTTAATGCATCTATAATATGAAATAAAGATCACAAGTGTTCAAATAGAAATATAACGGAAGATTCTGGTGTAATTCATAGTATAGGCACAACTACACATTAAAATGTTTGAATATGCCCAAATACATGGCATATTAGAAGTATTTTTGAATTTAGTCAACCAACTCAAAAGGAAACAAGTTTTCAGAAGGTTAAATAAGCTTTCTTAATCATAGAAGTTTATTATTTTGAATATTCTCCATATTTTGAAAAATAACATATTAGTTGCATAATAAATTATTGGCTTCCTAAGGGTTGATTTGAATACTTAGTGGAAATTTTTATCCAATATTTTCACTAAAATGATATTCTCCTTAATAAATTTCTCACTATATTTTCAAAAGCGGATAGGGATCACTAAAGTATGATGTTATAACACTGTTTTTCAAACTCAATGGAGGGTCTTCCCCCACCAAATTGGGGGTTCTCCATTACACAGGATAATCAAGAAATTTAATTATCTTTTCACATATTGAATACAAATATTTTGAGAGTAATATTCCATGGAAAAGTAGAAATTAGTAAAATTGTTTTTTCTTTTAACATCATTACCTTAGTAATCAAGAAATCCTTTTCAGACATAGGTGAACTCACTAACCTGAATTACCTATATTATTATCACTTTTCTTCCAAAAATATATTTTGAACTGAAGAAAGTGATAACAATTGTCAATTTCCTAGGTACAGGAAAATTCAAATTCCATTTAGAAATACCAATTTGGGAAAATTCAAGCTTAAATTTATGTAGAATATTTCAGCCCTTAAAAGAAATAATACAAAATTTCACAGATCCTCAAAATATATCACCACCAATTTGAGAGTAAATTTCTTCCCCTGTTTAAAATCAAATTCATAAAGCTACATTTGAGCTTAATTAAAGAATTAACTAAGTTATTTGTTCTATGAAATAAGAGATTAAACCAAACAGCTTCATCTTTCTGAGAGCATTTAATATCAGGAGTTTTATCCTGAGATTTTTCTCCTATCCTTCCAAAAAACTATTTTTATGTTTGTTTAGTAAAGTGAAGTGTACCAAATTATTAAAAAAAAGGAAATTAAGTTGTATACCCAAAGATTTGATGGGACTAAGTATGAATTGATTAAAGAGGTATGGAAGTACATGGAATTAATGAAGCCTATCTTGCAAATCTTTCAAAGTCCCTGTATCAATCTATAGTGTAAAACATCTATGAAAAAATTAGTTCTATGATAAATAATTATTCAATAAAAGGAATTCAAAAATACACATAAAATTGGAACCATGTGGATTCAGTATTTCTAGAGAGATATTTACAGATAATAAAAGTAAAAAGATAAAAGAATGAAGAAAAATGCCAATTTTATTGAAAAAGTATTGGACCCTGCTTATTTAAAGGTTTTTTTCTAAGCTTCAGGAGTGGTTTCCACAAGATCAAATGGATTTCTTTATTTTATATGATAAAAATATCTTATCTCAAGAGACAGGAAAGCCATTGAGAAAAGAACACATAAAATATATGTATCTCAACCCCAATGTAGCCTTATCAGAATGTATAAGAGAATAGGTTTTATTTAACCCATAAAGCAGAATATACTGTGGTAATATAAACTACTCTATACTATTTATTAATAATTATTACATAATATGTGTAAAAGGAACATATCTTAGAATTTTTGAAGGTAATTAATATTAGTATTTTGTGAAGAATTTCCATATTGTTGCAGCTTAATTTTGCTTTGAAGAAAAATAAAGACTGATAATTTCTGGGAATAGGGAATATTTCTCTTTTCTAAGGGATAATTAGGCCTCTTAAATGTCTTCTAGAAAAATATTTGAAACATCTTTCCTTTCCAAAGTACTAGTTGCCTCATGAAAAAACATAATTAATACTTTTTCTCTTTATCAGATGTAACAGAAATACTAACTTGAAGTTTTTGATTGAAAATACCATTTTTTGATTTTCATGAATCATTGTATTGAATAATACTTGTTTTGATAGTAAAAAATTATAGCTTTTACCATTATAAATAATTAGTGGTTTTCTTAATAATATAATCTCCTAGAAATATATCTTTCCTGGTATTTAGTGATAACATTCTTCTACTACCCAATGTACCTCACACCAAAAATGACTACTTCCAAATATTAAAAATCAAAAATATGCCACTATTTTAACCAGATATACATCCAAGATTAAGCCAAAGACCTTTTAAGAGCTTTTAAAAATGCTTAGAATAAAAATTATAAGAAAATACCCCTTAATACTCTTTTCAGATCTATGTAACTATCTCATAATTGAAACAAATATTCAAAATATATAAAACAAGCTTCTTTGTTTCACTTTATATATATAGTTTTCTAAACCAACAAATAAATAAATTGTCAATTGTAAATTGTAAATTTTTAATTCATTAATGATGAAGATAATATTAATAAATGTAAATTGAGAAGTAACATCATATTATTATTCATAGAATTATTTCCATTTGAAAAAATGATTTAATTTGATAATTCATAGAATTATTATTAATACTTAATACCCTCAGAAAAGAATACAATCAAATTAAATAAGAGCTAATATATTATTAATATAAGAAAAATATTTTTTTAGAAATTATTCCTAGATTGAAATAGTTAATCACATTAAATATTATTAGGTAGTTGATTCATTTTCACAATTATTTTTCATGGTAAAGTTATTATTATTGTGAGAATGTGTTTCTTAATTAAACATAATCCTCATGGGTGAAGATTATTTTGGAAATTTACGTCCTCTTTATATACTAAAGTCCTATTTATGTAAGAATAATTCAAAATGAGGGGTTCGGGAACATTTTCAAGATGAAAAATTGGAAAATTTATAATTTATATCTCTTTGGTATAAGAAAATAAAATTATAAAGCTTTACATTTTTTGCCTGAAATACTCTATAAGAAATATTAAAGGCTAAAAAATAAGTTCATAAAATAGAAATTGCGTTAAAATAAAGTTAATAAATAACTTCAGGACATTAATTTTATAGCATTTTCACTAAAATCAAATTCAAGACCTATAAACAACAAAAAATTACCAGGATGAATATATGAGCTTAGTAGAAATTTTTATAGTAATGAAAGATTATTTTTCATCTTGTGAATCAGAATTAGTGCACAAGAAACACATCCAAAAAAGACTGAAAGATAGGGTATACAATCAAAATATTATAAAATGCATGTTTTTCCTTTATTAAACTAAATAAAGAAACAATAAATCTACAAGAAACAAGAAAAGGACTCAAAAAAGGAGCATATAAATGTGATAAGTTTGAATATAAAATTATCCCTATAGGGAAGATATCATTCTAATTAACAAAGAATAATAAATAACCAAGCTATGAAGGTTGTAAACTATTTCTAAGGATAATAATTTATTTTAAATTACTTATAAGATCTGGTTTGGCTCACAGCCCCATCACATGGGATCTTGCTAAAATGCTCAAAGGGTTCTATCAAATAGCACTAGTATCAATAATTTATTAGCACCAAATAAAAGTTTATAAAAAAAATACACCTCCAAATATTAAAAATAAGATACTTAATATTTCACCTTTCAGGTAGCCTCTACAGTTTTGATTATAGAAAAACAAAGTAGAATATTTCCTGGAAGTGATAGAGTAGGGCTAAAAATTAAAGCCACCCCCATTTCTGTATCCCTTTTCAGATAAAAAGGTACCGTAAATTTTCTCTCAAAAAAAGAAAATAAGTATTTTTAAAAAACTGAAAAATACTTTGAGGCTCTATAGCTTTTCTATAGTTATTGAAAAGTAAATAAAAAGTGTGACCATTTTTTAGAGATAATATTTGGCTACAATTTGATTAATTATTGAGCTCTTATCTTGAAAAATGACAAAGATATATGACTTCGGGCTGTGGGAATACTAGCAATTTTTGGGCCATCCAAAAACCAGCCTTACCTCAAAAGCCGGGAATATTCCATAAAAATCCCCCCAGAAAATACCTGTCCGGCTCCTTTTTGAGCCATGAGGGGTGACCACAATCTTCAACTTTCCCAAATTTAATTTTTTTAATTATTTTACTTACCTCTCTCCTTCTCCTCCTCCTCAACTCCCACCAATTCTTTTGTTAATTCCTTTCATTGTCTTTCTCCTCCTCAATATCTATTTATTTTCTGGATTCAAAGTTTTTATTTTTAAAAAACAAACATCTCATCTAATTTTTTATTTTTTATTTTCAAAAAAACAGTCATTACTTTTTTTTCTTCAAATTTTTCAATGTATTTTAAATTTTGAAGAATAATTTGCTATAATTCAGCTTACCACCTCAATCTCATCAGTAACACTCTCACAGAAAACAACCCTTATTGAAAAGAATGAAACCCAAGAATCTTTAGTTGAGAGCTTCTATACTTTGACCAGGCTTAAAAGATCCTGGGTATGGATATACTTCAATCAAGGTGAAGAAGGAATCTTAAAATGCCAAATAATGGACTGGCTAGGAAAACCCTTAGAAACGCAACAAAAACATGATTGTACAGGGAGTACCAATTCCATGAATGGTCAATTTACTGGCTCTCACCAGCTACAAAATACCAAAAACTATTTCTTGTTAGTGTTGGAGCTCTGGACCAGTAAATGCATAGCTCACACCTAAGAAAGGTGATTAAATTTTGTTTCAAATATTTGTTAAGTATCAATCTTAATAACACATCAGTTTTTTGACAGTCCTTATCAATGAAAAGGTTGAAAACTTCACCAGTGTATTTTATATCTGAAATGGATCTTCCAATATCAATAACCAAATGAAAACCGTTTAAATCTTTGTTAGAGATATGCAATAAAAATATTGGTAAAATTATGTAGCAATGGACAACACTGATAGAACACCTATCTGAAATTTACTTTCATCATCAAGAGAATCTTTGCAAAATTCTTACTAAAAATAAATATCCAATTTCCTCAACAACTGATACATGGACAATCCCCAATGTGGTAGCTTCTATGACTGTCACTGGGAATGTAATTGATCAAAATTTTAACTTTACCTCTGCACTCTTTGGCATAAATGAAATTGAAGGTGATTCCTTGTTTTGATTAGTTTTTATTTGGATTAATAACTGACTTTAACCAACAGGTGATCATTTGGGAGAATTTCTGAAAAATTGTTTTTTCGATATAATGAAATGATAAAATATAAGAAGCCAAGTAGTTTAAATCACAAGCGACAAAGAATCAGTAAACAAACAGATGTGTTGCAAATTTCAAGCCTTGTTCCCATCATTCTAAGATTCAAATTGATTGATTTGGAGGATAGAACACACAATTAATATGGAAGCAAGAAATGGTCTCAATGCACTTTCAATAGGATCAACCACATCACCAGATTTCCAAGTTAGTGAATTGCGGTCAATGGCCATTTATAACTTAGTTTACCAACCTGATGAAAAAAAAATGAGTAAAATTAAATGATTTCACATATTTATTGCCTTGCTTTATATTTAAGCCAGTACCAAACTTTTCAGGAAATATTTTACAGATTTCAAGCTTGTATTTTATGAGAAAAAGCCAGAAAATTCCACATAATTATTATCAAATGTGTGTACCAGGTGGAATTATACCTATGATATATTGGTGTAAGAATTATTACTCAAAGAGGATCACAATAAGCTTTTCAATTCTTCACAACTGCAATAATGTTTCCCTACTAAACTGTAATGGGAGAAGTTAGAAATGATGATTGAATTCCTGCGACTATTATATGATGATAAAAAATATTTGTGGTTCAAAGTATCCTACAATAAACCATGCACTTCCACTTTATATCCTTCTAATCAAGAATATTGATGAGGTATATTTCTTTTTTTCCTTTTCATATTTAATTCTACAATGATTCTTGAATAATATTAGGAATGTAAGAAATATGAGATGGCTCTCATTGAGGAAGAAGCCAATTATATGTGGGAAAGAATTACCAAATACATGAAGATACTTGTCAGGGTGACTCTATGATATAGCTTCAAAATGATGATAAAAGCTATAACTCTGAGTGTGACACGAAAATCATGATGATATTTAAGTGAGAATATGAGTAAAAGGGCTATACTAAAATAATTTAGTGATGGTGAGTGCTGCTGATAGCCCTGGGTGCAGTATTTTCCTGTTGATTTACAATAACAAACCCTACAATAATTACAACTTATAATTATAACCTGTTAAATATTGAGGATACAACTTCTTTCAAGAAGTTATACCACGTAAGAATATTAAGAACAGGATGCTGGGTTAGCCTTCTGGTGAGGAAAAGCCTCCTTTTATCTTGTTCTGGGGTAGTTGGAGGTGGTTTACCTCTGCGCATGACCACAGAGTGAAAATATTCACTACTGTGGGCTGGTTTGTGGCTCTATACACTCAATACAGACTAGTATTGGGTGAAAATGTGGTTTTAGAACCACAAGTAGTCATTTTTACCCTATACAGGGTGAAAATTTTCACCAATGGAGTTTACAGGTGTGTTTTGGTGCTTCTGACGCGTCAGAAGCTGTACAAAACCTGTATAAACCTCTGTATTTGACTCAACTATGAGGTATTGAAGTATAAACAAGCTTCTTCTTCTGTTTGACACCTCATAATCATACTTATGGGATAGTATCCCACTATAAGGCTGTATTGGCCAAACTGTGGGATTTTGACATTAAAACAGTCATAACTTTGTCATTTTTTGGGATATAAACCTCAAAATTGGTTCAGTGTGTAGCCCTGAATGTGTTCTCCACAATGGTACCTCATTTGATATGGTTATAATTAAATATGGCAAAGTTATACCATGTACAAGTTTTTTTGTACACATGTATGTTCTGGACAAAAGCTGTATGGAGCTTGTTTGCTCCATATATTTTGTTCTGAATAGAATATGGAGGAATAGATGGCACCATTAGATAGCCCTGATTGTTCTCTTTCCAAAAAGACCCCACTTTAGGTATCTCACACTAAAACTGTAGATGAGAGGTGAATATTTCAATCACCCTTATTTGACCTTATTTTGGTCATAACTTCTGTAGTTCTTGTGCTAGCTCAGTTTGGCTAGTATCATTGGATAGCCCTGACTTAGAGCTTCATTTAGAATACCCAATTGATGGGGTTAAAAATCTTCTTCTGGATTTCAGATGAGAGGTGAAAATTAAGGTTTATGCTCAGCAACAGCTTTGAGCAGGAATAACTTTGTGATTCTTTGTCCTATGATGATGGGACTTGTACAATTGGGAAAAGGTGATTTTCCTTTCTATTTTGGTACCTTTTTAGTTAATTTGTCTCAGATTCATGTTTTGGTGGTATCTTGGCTTTACCTTTGGTTTATGGTATTTGGCTGTCATGCTTGTGCTCTGGTTTTGAGTCACAGGCTTACAATACTAATAGAAAATACACCAGAATTAGCTTCAGCCATTCTTGATCCAAAGTGGAAAATCAAAGTTCATAATACCAAGGATTCAAGCCTGTCTCTTTTTGGTACTTATGCAACATATTTAGCGAAAATCTTCAAAGAAGAAGACAAGTGGTATTTAAAAGAATCAATCAAAAGCAATGCACTGGAGCCCACCACAAATAAAGGGGGGGGTTGGTTTGATGAAATGCCTATATAATCATCTTTAGAGGTTAGTAAATTGGATACTGAAATAGAGAATTTTTTTTCCAAACCAACATAGCCAAAGGAAACATAAATATTTCTCCTTTTGAAAACAAGAATCTCTGTATTTCCAATACTGGTCCCCATGGAATACAAATACCTCTCTATTCCTGCAAATAGCACACCATTGAAATGGAGTTTTACTTGTGGTAGGAAGATCTTAGCTTTAAATGTGAATACCTCTCATATATGCATATAAAACAACTCCATTCCATTGAAAATTGGGCACATACTTTTGGGGACTTGTACTCTCAAGATTAGATGCTTGCCTCTGAGGCTTAATTTTGTATTTTGTTTGTTTTATTCTTTTTCTGTTTTTTCAGGTTATCTTTTAGTTTGAGTTGATTTTCTCAATAAAACAAAAAAAAATTAAAATGTCCCTTATAATATTGGCTCCCTGCTTTTGGGACATAGCCATTCCAAGTACTGAACCTACTAGGGAGTGAGCTAAAAGAGCTGCATTTGAGATTCCCCTTTTGTGAGCATGTGAGGTATATATGAAATACCCATAAGGCCACAAATAACTTTATATACAGCTGATTTAGTCTTGAACAGACCTTTCAGCTGAAATTGAAAAGAAAAATAACAAAAAATAAGTATAACTTTTGTTTGGATAAACAAAGTTATAATTATTATGTCATTTTTGGATTCTACACAAAAATGACCTAGGGTACACCCATAGGGTGTTATACCCAAAAATGCTTATTTCTTGAGTTATTGGAAGATTTAAGAATCTAACAGTAATAATGTAACTTTTTTAACATTTTTTTAAAATTGTTAAATTTAAAGTTGCATAACGTTTATGCAAACTTACCAAAATTTCAGTTAAAATTGAGGTGTTGTGTATATTTACTAATTTGGCCAAGGATTTTCCATACAGGATGTAAATCCTGTGTGAGCTCAATGTAAAAGTGTTTAAGGCAATAGTATGGCTTTAAATAAATAAAACAGCAAAATCCACACAAAAAGGTGGGACAAAGGAAAAAGACCAAACAGAGCTGGGGTACCCAACTTTTTGGATATGCAAAAATTCAATTAAGGTTTTCCAACTGTATTGGAGGATTTCTAACCTTATTTAAAATTTAAGATTGGACTTTGATTCAACCTTGAAGTTTAAACTGGTTTTATCCCAATTTGGACAGGAATTCCAAGCTGCCAAAGGGTAAATCCCAATATGCAAGCTTGAAATTAAAGTTTTGAGAGCTGTCAAAGCTTAAAAAAGCTTACAAATTTAAAGCTACAAGTATCAAAACCTTATCAAAAGTTAAGGTTTGGTGTGTATTGCTATTTTATGTGGAAAAATAGCAATAACTTCACAAATTTATTAAATATCCAAATCTTAATGGATTTGCTTAAAACTTTCACACGGCTTAAAATCCAATGTTGTCTGTGTATAAACCAAATTTTATGTATATTCTATAAGCAGGTTTTATTGATAATTAGACTGGAAAATTACTCTTTTAATTATACTTAAAGAAAATCAAGATTTCTTTAAAAATTAATTAAAAATTGAGTTTAAGAGATTTTCACTTGAAACTTTATTTTTAAGTCTTTCATGTGATGAGATTTAATATAAATAAACTTATTGTATATTGAAGCTTAAAATATTCAACTTAAATGATTATTAAAGTTACTTGGAGTTAAGAATAACACCAGTAGCTTTAAATTGGAATTGAAAATAAGTTACCTCCAGTTAAGAACCTTATTTTGAAGCATGGTTTTTCAGTTTTGACCTGAGCACGCACCCTATATCCATTATGAATGATGTGAGCTGCTCTTCAGACATAAAAAGAGTCTATTAATAACTGGTTTTGTCCATCAATTCAATCAATCCAATTATATTAGACATTTAAACAGGTAAAGCTTTATTACATATAAAGTCTTATTATTAAAGTATATCTTAAGTTATTATTTCTTTATTAATTCTAAATGAAAGAATTTGTAAGGTTTGACTATGAAACAATAAGTAAAAATTACTAATATTTTACTTATTGTACTATGTGTGAACCTTTGAGATATGACCACATACCCAAAAAGATCACAAGAAATATTTAAAATAATTACCTTAAAACTACAAAAATGCCATAAATTGGCATAAAACTTGGCTTAACTTAATAACCAATGAATAAACATGTGAAATAAATTATACCATTGGATTCCCCATGGTAAAATACACATATACCATTTTTATGGCATATCTGTAAAGTCAATATTTGATGAGTCATAAGTAATAATACCTTATAGAAAACATAAATCCTTAACTATTTAAAATACTAATAAGAAAACATGTGAAAGAAATGGTACCATTGGATTATCCATAAAAATCCACATATAAAACAATTAAGAAGCTAATCTCCAAAGTCAATACTTAAAGAGTTAAGCTGAATATATGCACTTTTTTGGTCAACGCATATATTCAAGGATTTTAGCTAATATCTGTTGAAATATGCATGATAGAGTGATGAATCAAAAATAAAGTCATCACTTAATTACTGTAGGAATACATAAATGAACGTTTTTTCACAAGCTATAAACAAGGTTAAAACCTGTAAGGGATTATTGATTAAAATCAATAGAGCTGTTGACCACTTTGTTGTGAAAGTGGTCCAAACTTAAAAAAAGTAGACAGTATGATTCTACTAGTTCATTTGTGAAGAATGATGTATTTTTTATTATAATATTCAAGGTATAACCCCTTGAAATTATGGTTTGAAGTTTAAAATATTAAATTTTGACAGAAAAGATGAGCTACAAGAAAAATAATCAAAAATAGAGTTTTTATGATGTAATGAAATGCTCTTGGAAGAATAATAAGGTTATGTCAAGCTATTAGAATTGAATCTCTGAATCTTTGTAGCATGTGAAGCTTAAAGGTTATTAAGGATCAAAGTTTCAGCTTAATTTGTTCATTTATGATCACTCACTGTAACCTTAAATTAAGTTTAACAGTCATATGAGTGGTAACACTGGTGAATCCTGTTAGTTTTTGATTAAAACTAATAAAATCCACAAATTTTGGGGTTCTTCCAAGCCTTGACGTCATCAAACGTAGAGCTATAGTGATAACTCTAAATAATGGCGTAATAATGAGATAATATGGTTTGATCATGATGTAATCATGATCAAACCTTAAAATATTGATCAATTCCAGTGGATATGATCAGTGCACGTCTACTAGAAGCCTTTTCGACTCTAGGAGGAAGGAATTTAATATAAACAGAGCTCTTTTTACTCTATTTCCCCCTTAGACGCTTACAAAACATTAAATCATTAAATAAAAAGGTAATTTCTTTATTCTTTATATATAAAACTTTTATATTATTAAAGACCAAAGATAATCTTATAATAATCTTCATCTTTGACATGGTTATTGCAGTTATTTAATTTTTTTGTTTAAATTTCTCTCAAAAACCTCAATTTCACGTAAAACCAAGAAAATTTGTAATTTCTCTTAAATTTTATTGTAACTACAATTTAAATAAGTTGTATTTACATTTCTAGGTGTAAAAGTATTCAAAATTATTATATTAAGAATTAAAGGTAGATTATTTCTCTTATTATAATAATTTTTCTCTATTATTACTCTTAATAATTTTATAATTGATATAAATAGTATTTATATTACTTTATAACTTTAATATTGGTAATATTATTGTTATTAATTGTTTTTTATCAATAAAAAACAATTTTTTATGCCTTTATTATTCTTTGGTAACAATAATAAAGTGCTTTTAAATATATTAACTATCTTATATTAATATATTGATTTTATATATATTATTTTTTTATAATATAAATTATATTATTATATATATTTAATAATATAATTATTTTACTCCATAATTATAATAATTCTTTATTATTATAATTGTTTTTATCTTATTTATTTCATTTATAAGGACATTCATAGTACAATAAGTAAAATATTAGTGATTTTTACTTATTGTTTCATAGTCAAACCTTACACTATGAATGTCCTTATGAATAAAATAAATAAGATAAAGATAATTATAATAATAAAGAATTATTATAGTTATGGCTCAAAATAATTATATTATTGAATAAATATAGTAATATAATAGTATAATAAATAAATATATTAATATAAGATAATTAATGTATTTAAAAGCACTTTATTATTGTTACCAACAATTAATAAAGATAATATTATTAATATTAAAGTTATGAATTAATATAAATACTATTTATATTAATTATAGAATTATTGAAAGTAATAATAGAGAGAAAATTATTATAATAAGAAGAAATAACCTACTTTTAATACTCAATATAATAATTTTGAATAATTTTACACCAAAAAATGTAAATACAACTTGTTTTAAATTGTATTTACAATAAAGCTTAAGAGAACTTACAAATATTCTTAATTTTACATGGAATTGAGGTTTTTAAGAGAATTTTAAACAAAACAGTTAAATAAATATAATCATCACGTCAAAGATGATGATTATAATGAGATTATTTTTGGTCTTTGATATTATAAGAGTTTTATATATAAAGAATAAAGAAATTACCTTTTGATTTAAATATTTTAGTGTTTTGTAAGCATCTGAGGGGGAAACAGAGTAAAAGGAGCTCTATTTATAGTAAATACCTCCCTCCTAGATTCCAGCAGGCTTCTAGTAGACGTGTACTGATGCTTTATACTAAAATTGATCAATATTTTAATATTTGGTGATGATTACATCATGATCAAACCATCTTACCTCATAATTACGCCATTATTTAGAGTTATCACTATAACTCTAAGTTTGATGACATCATAGGCTTGGAAGAAGCCTAAAATTCGTGGATTTTATTAGTATTAATCATGTTCTAATAGTATTCACCATATTTATAACTCATATGACTGTTAAACTTCAAATAGGATTACAGTGAGTGATCTTAAATGATCAAATTTAAGCTTGAATTTTGATCATTAATAACTTTTAATTTATACACGCTACAGCTATTCTGAGAGGGGATTCTGATAGCTTGGCATGTCCTAATTACACTTCAAAGAGAATTTCATTACATCATCAAAACTCTATTTTTGATTATTTTTCTTGTAACTCATCTTTTCTGTCAAAATCTAATATTTTAAGCTTCAAACCATGATTTCAAGGGGTTATACCTTGAATATTATAATAAAAAATACATCATTCTTCACAAATGAACTAGTAGAATCATACTGTCTACTTTTTTTAAGCTTGGACCACTTTCACAACAAAGTGGTCAACAGCTCTATTGATTTTAATCAATAATCCCTTACAGGTTTTAACCTTGTTTATAGCTTGTGAAAAAACGTTCATTTATGTATTCCTACAGTAATTAAGTGATGACTTTATTTTTGGTAGATCACTCTATCATGTATATTTCAAAAGATATTAGCTAAAATCTTTGAATATATGCGTTGACCAAAAAAGTGCATATATTCAGCTTAACTCCTTAAGCATTGACTTTGGAGATTAGCTTCTTAATTATTTTATGTGTAGAAATTTATGGGAAATCCAATGGTACAATTTATTCCACTTGTTGTTTCATTGGTATTTGAAATAATTAAGGATTCATGTTTTTTATAATGTGTTATTACTTATAACTCATTAAATATTGACTTTACAGATATGCCATAAAAATGGTATATGTGTATTTTACCATGAGGAATCTAATGGTGTAATTTATTTCAAATTTTTAGTCATTGGCTTTTAAGTTAAACCAAGCTTTATGCCTATTTATGGCAGTTTTGTAGTTTTAAGGTATAATTATTTTAAATATTTCTTGTGACCTTTTTGGGCATGTGGTCATATCTCAAAGGTTCAAACTATACCCTCCACTTTCAAGAATTCCAGCTTACCCAGCTAGCCCCAGGTCTATAGAAGCATTGGAAATTCATATTAATGAGCTGCCGAAACTGAGATTTCTTAAAAAAGCCGAACACAATTAGGAAGTAGAAGTCACAAGCCCTGTAATCATTACTTCACATACTATACTGTTCCAGACAGGTATCTAATTCCTATAATCCTTGAGACTTTGACTCAGTTACCCAAAGAAAAATTCATCACTTCCATGGATGCCCTTAAAGCTTGCCATCAGAATTTTTTGACACCTCATTCTAGGAAGGTATTGAGAATAATTTGTCATTGTGGTATTTATGAATACTTGAGGATGACTTTTGGTATTAAAAATGAACCCTCTCATTATCAAAGAATGATTAACACCATTTTTGCACATGAGCTATCAGAGGGATAGTTAATCATCTATATTGATGACATTATTATTTTTTCACAAACCTGGAAATTGAATTTAGAGAGACTTTCATTATTAATTGTGAAAACCCTTCAAGTGAACATGAAAATATCTCTCAAGAAATTTAATGTTTGATTTCATGAGCTAAAAGCTCTAGTACATGTAGTCTCAGGACTTAGCCTTGGTGTTTATAAAAACAACATGGCAGCAATCTTTCTGAAACAAATTCCTCAGAGCAAAAAATGAATGATGTCTTTCTCAGGATTTTCCAGTTATTACAGGCAATACCTAAAAGATTTTGCCATCCATTCCATATCATTGTACATAATTTGTTATCAACAAACTGTCTTTGAAATGACACAATAAATGATTCAAGAATATGATAAGATAAATTATGCCTTAACCAATGCACCATCACTATTAATGCCAGACTGGAAGCTTCCTTACAAGCTTTATATCGATACATGTGGTGAAGGTCTAGGTGCGGCTCTTCATCAAGTTCAAATTGTCAATAAAAAACCTTATGAAGGTCCATTTTGTTTTATCTAAAGACAA
Source organism: Austropuccinia psidii (assembly GCA_023105745.1). Taxonomy (NCBI): domain Eukaryota; kingdom Fungi; phylum Basidiomycota; class Pucciniomycetes; order Pucciniales; family Sphaerophragmiaceae; genus Austropuccinia; species Austropuccinia psidii. The sequence goes on along the minus strand of JALGQZ010000002.1, from coordinate 12,842,218 downwards.
ATGAAACCTACAGAGGCTGGATATGGAGCAAGCCCAATGGAATTCCTTTTCCTTGTTTGAAGTCTGGAAAAACTTCATTATTATCTTGATGGTAGTTTTTTTGAAGTAACTACTTATTGTAATGTTGTAAATCACTTCTTAACATGAGGAATTCAAGCAGGCACATGTTAAGATGGCAAATTTTTATACAGGAGTATAGCAGCAATATTCCCATAGTACATAAAGATGGAAATATTCACAAGAATGCTGATGGTTTAAGTAGATGGGAATTACCTAATACTCCTGATAACCCTTCTTATGTTCCTACAAGTGCAGAACCTCAGATACCAATTTTAGGAATTAACATCATGGATTTTAGGACAGAATTTGTTGAAGAAGTTAGAGAAAGCTATAAGCAAGATACAAATTTTCATATTCTTACTTCTCTACTTGACAAAGATTGAAAGATGCAGTTTTGGCTAATTTTTTGGATGACATATAGAAAAAACCTTATTTTAATGGAAGATCCCATTTATTTGATGGCATCTTATATAATGGGTATCAATACACATGTGTACTGGTCTTATGTAGTAGAACTATAATTAACACAATATTACTAGAGTTCCATGACAACATTTATTCTGGACATCTGTTCTAAGACAGAACAATGGAAAGAATTAAACAAGTGCTTTGTGGCCATCTTGGAGAAAAGATGTAATTGAGTAATTTAATAGTTGTGAAAGATTCCAGAAAGCCAATAAAGCTACTGGTAAAATATTTGGTTTAATGATTCATATCCAAGAACCAAGTACCCCATGGGAAGTGGTTCATATGGATTGGGTAACTGCCTTACCACCTGGTGGTGAAAAAATTTACAATGCATGTCTTATTATTGTAGACAGATACAGAAAAACTCTAATCTTCTTACCATGTCATAAAGATGACACAGGTATGGATACAGCTCTTTTAATTTGGAACAGAGTCATATCTCATACTGGTCTCTTTAAAAGTATCATTAGTGATAGAGACCCAAAATTTTCATCAGCCTTATGGGCAAATTTACATAAGATTTTGGATCCAAAACTATCATTCTCAACAGCCTACCATCCACAAACAGATGGATCAGCAGAAAGAATGATTCAGACCCTTGAGGACATGATCAGAAGTCTTAGTGCTTATGGCCTGGTGTTTAAAGATTCTGATTGCATTACCCATTACTGGTGTACACTCATACCAGAATTAGAATTAGCCTACAAGACTTCTATCCATGCTTCAACAGGAAAAACTCCTTCAATGTTGGAAAAGGGATGGAACCCTAAGCTTCCAGTTAATACTTTGAATAATTATTTAGTTGATATTAATCCAACTTCTTCAAGATTTAAGCTACTTCTTGATAAGGTGAGGCATCATGGAAATCAAAACATGACTGATGCCTTTGAATATGCTAAACAAAAGTGGGATAAAAGTCATAAAACCACAGAATCAAAAGTAGGGTACTTGATGCTAGTTTCAACCTTGAATATTAAATCCCTTCATGGGACAAATGCAGTACAAGTAGAACTTTCAGGAGAATTGGAAAACAAAAATGCAGCTTTTCCTGTCAGTCTAGTGAAGAATTACACTTCAAGTGATAAGGAATTCTTTCCTTTGAGAAATGAAACCCCCTTAGAACTACCACCACTTGATCCAGGTGAGGAGAAAAAGGTGCTAAAGGTCTTGAAAAAAGAAGGCTTAGGGGAAAATGAAAGGGAATACTCAGTAAGGTACAGAAATCTACAACATGAAGATGAGTGGATTTCAAAAAGTAAAATACCTGATTCTCAAACGTTTCTCAGAAGATTCAGACATGAAAGACCAATCCCTCAATAAAAAGTTTGAATTGTATGATTTACATACTTAAACGTATAAGTAGAGAGGTTGGAAAGTGGATTATACCCCCTCCAATTAAGTTAGGGGTATACTACTAAGGAAAAATTGTAGTACAATTCTTTTTGGTGGTAGGGAATGTGAGCTTGTAAGATATGTATGAAATCCCCATAAGGCCACAAATAGCTTTCTACACGGTTTATTTAATCTCAAGCACACTTACCAATTTCATTTAAAATGAAAAAAATATATAAGTATAACTTCATTTTGGATAAAAAGAGCTATAATTATTAGGTCATTTTTGGATTATACACCAAAAAATAACCTAGGGTGGACCTATAGGGTGTTATACCCAAAAATGGTTATTTCTTATGCTATTAGAAGATTTAATAATCTCACAGTACAATTCAAACTTTTTTAACATTTTTTACAAATTGTTAAATTTGAGCTTAAATAAGCTTAAATTTAAAGTTGCATAAGGTTTATGTAAACTTACCAAAAATTAGGTTAAATTTAAGGTTTTTTGTATATTTACTGAACTAGCTAAGGATTTTCTATACAGAATTTAAATCTTGCATGAGCTCAATTTAAAATGGTTTAAGGCCATAGTATGGCTTCATGTAAATTAAAGGGCAAAATCCACACAGAAAGGTGGGACAAAGGAAAAAGACCAAACAGAGTTAAGGTACCCAGCATTTCGAATCTGAAAGTATTCAATTAAGGTTTCCCACCTTTATTGGGGAATTTTCCAACCTACTTGAACTTTAAGATTAGACTTTGATCCAAGCTTAAATTTTAAACTGGTTTTATCCCAATTTGGACAAGAATTTCAAGCTTCCAAGGGGTAAATCACAATATTAAAGCTTGAAATCAAGGTTTTCACATCTTTCAAAGATTAATTAAGCTTAAAAAGCTTAAATAAGCTTAAAAGCTGAAAGCTACAAGTATCAAAACCTTATCAAAAGTTAAGGTTTGGTGTGTATTTCTATTTTATGTGGAAAAATAGCAATAACTTCAAAAATTTACTAAAGATCCAATTCTTAAGAGATTTGCTTTAAGATTTCACACAGCTTACAAATTAACGTTATATGTTTATACATAAAATTTCAAGTATCCTTCTGAAGCAATTTTACTTTCTAATTAGCCTTGAAATTGGCCATTTTAATTATTCTTGAAGAAAATTAAGATTTCTTTAAAAATTAGTTGAAAATTAAGTTTAAGAGATTTTTGCTTGAAAGTTTTTTCAAGTTGCTCGTGTGATGAAATTCAATACAAATAAACTTATTTTAGATTAAAGCTTAGAATAATTAATCCAAAAGAGGATTAAAGTTACTTGTAGCTAAGAAAAGCACTGGTAACTTTAAATTGGAATTAAAAAATAAGTCAACTTGAGTTAAGAACCTTATTTTCAATTATGGTTTTTAAGTTTTGACCTTAGAAAGCCCTATATATCCATTATGAATCATGAGAGATGATCTTCAGGCATAAATCAGCCTGCACATCACTGTTTTTGCAAATAACCAATCATCATTGCATTTATATTAGACATTTAAACAGGTAAAGTTTCATTAATTATAAAATATTATAGTTAAAGTATTTTCTTAATTATTTTATTATTTATCAATCTTGAATCAGAGAATTGAAATAATAGAAATAAGATTATGTTTGTAATCAGCAATAATATGTTTTATTATATAAAATTATTGTCTTAAATATCTTTTCAAATCCACAAATTCCTCTACAAAACTCTTAAATCTTATTTTTTTTATCACAAAAGGCTGGTTTATATTTTAAAATATTGATTTTTCACATGTTTTCAACTTATAAATATCATTTAATAGAATAACTGTTGTGGTCTGACTTATTGTATGTAATAAATATTGTAAGTAAGTTTTCTCTAAAAGCTCTATATTTTTTCCTCTGTTATTAGATTTTTTTATAAGAATTTTTTTATAAGAATTGTCTTTGCACAGTGTGTGTGATAATTTCTTTGATAAATCATATTTATATACTATTTAAAAGTGGATAAATATTATTATTTTCCATGTGTAATTGTCTCATTAAGAGCTTTATACTTCTTATTGTTATAATTTTCAGTGACTATAACAATAATAGAATAATTATAGCTTATTATAGCTATTAATATCTTCTATTATTACCAAATTATCCAATAATAATTAAAATTTCTGTTTTTATATCTATGACTATTTTATAATAATTATATAGATTTATGTTTATAATATTTAATTATATTATATTTTCTACTGAGAACAGTCATAGTACTCTTTATATTTACTACTATTATAAATAGCTTCATAGACAAACCTTAAAACCATGAGAAACCTGACTACAACTTACATCAGGTGTTGCATTTTGAAATCAGCTTGGACCCATCCTGGACTCAATTTGGAACCTTATTGTGAAAGAGGTTGGACCCAGGATTTTAATGTTTGTTAGTATTCCAAGGTCTTCCAAGCCACTGGAATATTACATAATATCCAATATTTTTTTCCCTCTTTCAACTGGATAGAGTAATTATATAATATATTATATATAAGTTCTTTCCATTTATATTTTCATCTTCAAATAAATATTTTGCTAGATAAAAAATAGGAGCTCAAAATTAATTTTTAATTCAAAAAATTCAACTTCTTTTGAAGGCCAAAAGAGTAAAAACCCATTCTGAAAAATGAATAAAGCTTTTATCTGTTCTGATTCATTAATTACTATTACTTGGTAACAATATTAATTCTTATTTCTTCTACAAAAAGTGGCTCACAAATGTAAAAATTGGCTTTTCTCAACTGAGGCCTCTTTTCAGGAAACATTATTAAATTAAACTGCTGTTTATTATATTTTTCAAGTTCTGAAAACTCAGTGGAAAAAGGTAAAGGCTTTGAAGTATGTTTGAATAAAATTATTTCCCAAAAATAAAAAAACATTTGTATGTATTTTTTTATTTATTGATCAGAATTCCTAGAAATGAAGTTTTATTTTTTTCATTTTATAATTACTTTGAATAATTCAAAAAATTGATCAGTTTTTACTATCAAGATAAACATTAATCTTTCTTCAGGAAGATTCAATTCCTCTGGATTTTTTGAAGGTTTTGTTTCTCAATTAAGAAGAGAAATAGTGGTCCCTATGCAATACAGGGTCTGCTACTTGACAAAATCAATAAAGCTAAAAGGACATTGCAGTAAGTCTCCTGTAATTAAAGCTACTGTAAGCTCTTTGACAATCATTGACAATAATACATAATCAGATATTACAGTACCTGTACTGTAAAAAAACTGACACATGTAAAACATATCACAGTAGCGGTTCTTGGAATGGCCTGCTACTGTAGTTTTCTTCACAAAACAAAAGTTCAAAGTAAAAAACCAATTTACAGCAATAAGAGAAAAAATTCAGCAAAATGAAAAAAAAATAAGAAAAAAATTAACAAAAAAATCAAAATAGCATATCACCATAAGAAATGGATGAAAAAACTAAGAAAAATGCAATAAGAACATAAAAAAAGTGTTTTAGAGTAGGAGAAAGGTAATTTTTTCTATTTATTTTCTCCAAAAAATATAAAGGAACCTCCATTGTCATAATATAAGTAGGTTCAATTCACCTCTCATAAATGTTCTTGTACTTCATTGTTTTGAGGTATCTCTATCATTTTTCACAAACTATTTGCAAAAGAAGCATTCTTTAAGAAATTTTTTGAGGCTTTTGTGTTTCTGTTTGGCCTTTACAAAATAAATTTAGATAATTTTTTGTTTCAAAACCAAATTTGAAATATAAAAAAGAGTATATATTGAAGTCAATATTATTCCAATAATATCAATCAGAGATAAAAATATTTTTTTTATTTAATAATATATGGACCTGTTCTCTTAATCTCCAGGAGCTATCTTCCCATAAAGAATGTTATGATGTCAGAAAAATATCAAAGACACTTAAATCCCTCAATCCTGCTCAAATATCTTTGGAATTTATATTTATTATATTGTGTTAATTTTGAAAGGTTCAACGGAATTAGTATTTCACTTCAAAACAGATATATTAGAAGCTTTTTATCATAGTCTCAGTGATCAAAGCATATAATTCATGATTACTTTTGATAGTTAATTCATTGTTTTTAAAGAACATTAATTCATCGGATTAAGAGTTTCTTAATATTCACTTTTAAGATATTTAATTTGAAAAATGATATTAAAAGTGTCAATTCATTGGTAAGCTCTTTATTATTATAATTTAATAATTAAAACATTATTCAGATCATGTTTTGAGTATGAGTGGAAATGTCCCTGAAGTAATATTTTTCCCACTCCAAGCTTGATTCCCACAAGCGTATAGCTTAATTATGTGTCCTCTCCTTATTGAATACTACTTTTATAAACTCTTTAAACCTCTTATTAAGCATAAAAAAAACATAAAAATAAGAAGTATCCTCCCCTTATTTTTTAAAAACACTTGAAATAGGTTTATGTATCATTTTCTTAACTACACTTTATGAACAGCTTTATTTTCTAAATCTATCATTTTTTGGGCTTTATAAATTTATCAAAGGAATCTCAGATTCAAAAACTCCCCAGAAGTGTTATAGATATTTTTTTAGAAATAAATTTTGAAAAGAACCAACTTCTACAAGTTTTTTTTCCTTGATATTGTATAGAATTTTAATCATATTAATGTAACTAATTTAACTGGTTTATTTGCTCATTAATATCAGGTTTTCTATCATTTTCAAGGACTTTTTTAAGATCTTATCAGCTTAAATCACATGTGTAATAGAAGTCTATAAAGGTGGTACCATAAATTTGAGGAAATATTATTATAGAAAAACTCAAGAATTACTTTCTGAATTGGTTTTAATAACATTAATTTTTTATTTTGGATTACTTTGAAAGTCAAAAATTTATGTTCAAATAATTAAAACTATCAACCCACCGAATTCTGCGATATTATTTGGTCTTTCAGTGAATAGGGGGCTCTCCATATATACTTAAGATTTCAAAAATGGAAGTGAAAATGTAGAGAACCTGTATAATATAGAAAATAAAATCAAAAAATACATCAAATAGTTAGCTATTTTGATAAATTGGTTTTGAATGCTCAAATAATTGTGGAAATTGATTTTTAGCCATATTCATAAATGTGGATTGAATTTCCTCAAGATTAACACAAGTATCTTCATTCTTTGAGCTTCATTTAATTTATTGATACAGAAACTATGCTAGTTTACTCTAAATAACACCCCAAATGATCTTGATTTTTCACATAGTGATGTAATTAACTAGATAAATATGATTGGATAAGAATTTAAAATTTTTCCAGAATAATATACACAATGAATTAGATGATTGAATTCTCCAAAAAATCAAAGGAATTCATGTTTTTGATTGTTATGAATATTTTAAATTCTTTTATTAATAATATTCTTTATATCAATATTGGATCAGTTATTATTTCACACCATGAAATTTCATAGTAAGAAGGTCCCAAATTTCGAAACCAAATCACAACGTTCCATTTTAAATATTCATATTATCTAGCTATAAGCTTAAACTCATCCTCTCAAGAAGTTTATAGGATTAAACAGGGGGTATAATATTCGAATATACAATCAATTTTGTGGACCTATCCTTAAAATTAGTTTGTCCCATAAATCTTGACAGCTTTTTTTGAATTTTTATTGAAATTTTACTTCAAAAGGAGGAAAATATAGGGGATATAATGTGTCACTAAATACAACTATTAATTGAAAGTAAACAGTTCAATTGTTAGGTATATTTCTAATAATATTTATATTTGAATAAAGTATCTGATTTCCGAAGAAATTTTATCATTTATGAAAATCTTCTTTTCAAATCTAAGGGTTTCAATTTCAATCATATTCATCTATTGTCTCCCATAAGTGATCTTTAAAGGGAATTAATATTGAAGCTGAAATATATATTAATACGTCTATAATGAAGACCCTAAAAAGCTTAATTTTCCGTAAATGAAATGATCAAAAGGAATAAAAAAGATTAGAAAAAGGGGAAATTTAAATAAGTCTTTTAATCATATATTTTTAAATTATTGATCTTTGAAAAGCCCAACCAAGAATTGTTATTGAGTCAACTTAATTGATACTTTTTGGCTTTCATTTCTTCCAAAAATTATATTTCTAAATTTAATTTCTGTCCTATCTCCAACCTGCATCCAATATATATCACATGTTGAATTCCAAATTCAACACCTGCTGTCAGGTTTATCCACTTTTCTCATGGTGAATATTAATGCAACAACCTATGCAAACAAAATTTCTGTGAGTTCAGTGGTTAAAGTCTTTAATGGTAGTATTAAGCTATACTCCAATAACATAGCCTGTGTTAATTGGCTTTTACAAAATAAACATTAATGGAATCACCTTTTTAACTCTTCCTTTATCACCTCCCTGAATATTACACTGTCCTTGCCCATGCTTTCCTTATGTTTTTGAAATAAGTAATGAGGACCATTTTAAGGACCTATGTGAGAAGAATGAAATTCCACCAGAGGAAATTAAGAATATTTATTTTTTAGAAAATCCAGTTGAAAATGGTAATATTTTGGGCTGTTAGTTTTAAATTTTGAACATAAGTTATTAGCAATGGACATTGTCAAAGGTGGTGACTTACTTTTCAATGGTATCTTATTATGTGAAGCTAGATACCAGCCACACCTTCCCCAGTCCTTTGATTTCTTAAAAATCAGTCATTTTTCCTTGAGCTATAAGAATAAGTCTATATGTCCTAAGTGTGGTGATGAACACCCTTTAAATAATTGTAATTCAATTAAGATAGATAAAGAGACTAAATCAGGTTTAATTTGTAAGATTGCTTATTCATCCATTTATAATAAGATTGACAGGCCAAAAATCAAGTATTGAAACTCTCCTTATAGTGCCTTCTCCTCTATTAAATTGAATAATTATAAAAAAATAAGAATACTCCCTCTTCACCTTCACAATCAGTCACAACACCCCATCCCCATCTCCCTCATTGAACAGTGTCAAAGTTAGAAAACTTGATTATTTATCAATATTTAAGAATGTTACTCTGAATTATTATCAAGAAAAATACATTCATTTTGATATATTAGAAATCTAATTTCATTTCTTAGACTAAATTTTCATAATAGAAAAGATACAATGTTTAGCTTACTAAATAAAGAACAGAAAAATTAGGATTAATTAGAAAAAAACCTTGGGTATATCATCATACTTTCCCTCCCCCAGACCATCAGACATTATTCTTTTTTTCCTTCCTGAAATATTTTAACAAAAGACAATAAACCTTGTTCATGTATTTACATCAGAAAAATTATTCCCCCAAGCCTCATCACAGTACATTCCACTATCAATAATTTAAACATCACAATCACAATCCATTTCCAAGATTCAAAGAAAAAATATATTACCTTCTTGTCACTTTAAAACACGCCTCCCAAGTTTGAAGGCCTTGTACCACTTAAAAAATGGCTGAAGAACTCATCACTCTGACAGATATCTACCATCATAGGTTTGGATGCAAATATTCATCATCCTCAATGGAACCCATACATATAAATGCATAAACAATATGAATCCAAAGCCTTAATAATAATTCTAGAAAAGAAATGTTTCTTTTTATCTTCCCATACTGGTATTCCAACATTCCTAAATGAAAGAGGCACAGAAACTACAATTGATCTGACTTGGGAAGATGGAAAATCTAAAAGACTACTAACACAAATCAATATCTTACTGAACAATTCCTGTTCTTATCAACATCTTATCCCAGTAATCTTATTTTTAGATTCCAACCAGAAAATTATTCAACTTACAAAAAAGATCCATCTCTTCCAATCCCACAAATGTGTGAAGTTCAAAAGTCAATAAATCTTCATTCTTTCTCATCAAAGGAGGATTACAAGTTCAGTGAAACACTGGAGGCTTTTGCTTTCTTCCTTGATTAAAAATCTCAAAATAATCTCAAAAATACCTCCTTGTTTGATTATTTAAATCACAAATAGATTTTTTATGATTCCTTTCTATTGTATTTTTTTATTTACTGCAGTTCATTTTGTTACATACAAATTTTAACTCCCTCATTAAAGTTGATGGTTTTATGTGTATGGCTTTTGGAAGGTGTGAGACCCAAACATTCAAGTGGCAAGGTATGGGCTTCAAATAAGCCTGTCTCCCAAATAGAAAATTTTGAGGAATACCCAGATTGCCACCCATAGGAGGCATTAATTGGGGAGGGCTTCCAAATTTTTTTCCAGAAACCCCTTTATAATGGGGTGTGGTCGGAGTAAAGTATGTGGCTTGGAACCGGAAACATTTATATATAGGGATATTTATTTATCATCAACAAATAGCTTTTAGTGATTAAAATTAATGAAAAAACAAGCAGAAAATCATCAAATAAAAAATATCATTACTAATCAGAGTAAAGAGGGCCAAAGGTATGAGCCTAAACTTTAACACATGCCAACTTTTTGACATTCATTGGAGAGAGAGAAGCTCTCTGATAAGTTAATATTTTCCTCCCTCCTGAGAACACATTCTCAGAAGGAGAACTGGTTTCATGGATCAAAAAGAATTTGTGTGTAATGAGGCCAAGAGTTGGAAAAACTGTTTGTTGTGACTTACAAAATAACAGAATATCTGTCATCTTGGGCTCTGGGGGCTCTCCAAGGAATCTGGTGAGCTCATTATCCAGACTTTTAGCATCTGTATCATTTGATGATGAGTAAATATTATCAAATAGGCCATTACTTGTGAAGCTATCTTAGTTTGGTTTATTTTATGTTTTACTGTCTTTCCTAAAGTGTTTCCAAGATTGATCTTTGAATATTTCACCCAAATTTGGGGCTAAAGTACCAAACCAAGCTATTTTGATTCTGTGTGATTGTAAAAAGTCTTTTTTAAGTTATGGATAAATAATGGTGACACATATAGCTGGTATCTTGGTGAGAAACACTCTGAGATACTTTAATAGATTTGTTGTCATTGCATTTTCTTCTGGGTCTATTTTCATAACATCATATCTCTTAAAAGCCTATAAAAAAGGAAGTTCAATAAGATAAGCCTCCAAAAAAGAATAAGATGAATTATCTTTATAGGGACAATTTAAAGAGTTAATGAATCACTTATTTTTGGGAAATTTGAACCTTGTATAAGATTGGACACTTAATATAATGGCTCAAGGAAGCCAACAGCTACCTGATCTTTCTCCCATTTAATGTCAGAGATCTGGTAATGTTTGAATTCTGGTAACCTGAAAAACTGGATTCATGATTCTCTTAAGAGGAAGGCTTGGAGAAGAATCTCATACATAGAATTCCATCTGGTTACCACATTTGATAATAGAATCACTGCATTTCTTGGATTTTCTTTTTCATAAATTAGTTTTACAGTGGCCACAAACCTCTCACATCTTTGTGCACTTTGTTTGAGCTATGAGGCCAATTTGTTTATTTTGAATTGATTGAGTGATGATTGATTTAAGTTCCATCTGGTGGGTCAACCAGACTTACAATATCCCTTTGACCAGCTTCCTCAGAGAGCTCACTTTTGGTGGCAGTTTTGGTTACATTTTTTGCTAGGTAAGTGGTTCCATCACATGCTTCCAGGTGTATTATGTGCACCATGCACCCAATGTCTTGGGATTTGGAAAAAAATGTTGGGCTGATTGACTCAATTTCTTGGGCCATTCATGTATTGACATTTTCATTGTCAGTGGTAATAAAGACAATATCAATTTACGGAAATTATTGTTTAATAATACACATGAAATATTCAGCAAGAGTAGCACCTGAGTGTGGGCCTGCGAAGAATGCTATTCTAGAAGATTTTTTGAATGAAATGAGAAATAGTGAAGTCACTTACCTTCAATTTGGATCAAGCCCAACAATTTTGATACTATCTTAGATTCTTCATTAATGAAATTTCCTGTAACATCCAAGTAAGAAGCAATATTGGGGCTGGTCCAAGAATCAGTTTTAAATGAAGCTAAATTATGATTTTGACCAAATATTAATCAAATTTGGTCTTAATGAAAAAAGTAAAAAAAAATCAAAAAGAGCTGTGACTTCTTTGAAACCAACCATGATATGTCAAACACTTGGATTGCATAGCTCAAGTAGGTAATGGACAGATTTCAGTTTTTTAATTGAAAATTCTGGATCACATTTGGCTAAAATGTAAATGAGAGAGGTTTTGAGGTTCTGCAAGTAGAGAGTCTGTGAAGAATGTGTCAATAAAAATGTATAATATATTTCTCAATGATAACATGACTTAATTTCTTGGGATTAAAATTGGGAAATTACTTATAAACTGATTCAAGAGACATTTATTTCTTCTTATTTTGGTTTTGTAACTGATGGAAACCCATCAAATGATCTGATATTTCCTTGGTACTTCCAGTCAGATCATGTTTGATTCTCTTTTTGAATGGTGTTAAGCATCAATCAACTACATTTTATTTTAAATGAGTCTCATTCACTTGGCTGAAATAAACCCAAACTCACAAAAATTTTGTTTTTTGGAGTTTTCAGCTCATTTTAACTGGTTGTAGTCTCATCTTAGGGTGGAAATGTTGTCGATTAAGACATAAAACATAAATGTTTCATCTATGTAGTAGATGAACCAATTTGATAAAAAATCAGTTATAGAAAAAAGGTAGGAGGAGGAAATAATTGATAAAAAGGATAAGTCAATGTGAGTTAAAGGGTGGGAGGAGGGAAATATTCATGAAAAAAAATGTGAGAGGAGGGGAAATATAATGAAAAAAGTTGGGAGGAGGGCAAGTTTTTAAAAACAAGAAATAGGTGGGAGGATAAAAAAAGGAAAACACAGTATTTAATACCCCTGGGGACTCAAGATGGTCCCTGTGGAATTTTCCTGACCTCCTGACCATCCTGCTACCTGTACCTAACCAACCTAAAAGTAAATACCATTTTTTATGCTCCTGGATGATACCCTCAAGGATCAATAAGGTCTGGGAAGTAGTTTTGGGATTTATTTAATAAACCCCACAGTTTCCTCCTATTTTCCACTTTTTGACAATCAGATTTTCTGATTCTTTTCTCCTTGCTTCCTCCTCCCTCCTCAAAATTGTTGCCAGAATCTGTATTCTTACCTTTATAAACTCAACCATTTACTATTCTTTTCCACATTTTAACCATTATCTTTACCTATTTTCTTTCCACCTTGCTGATTCCCATTGATAATTTTCAAATCTCATATATTTTTATTATTAAATTAATTGATCAATCATTTCTTCAGTACCTATTGATCTTTACAATATATTGCCAACCAACCCCACCCAAAATCAATCTTGGGTGTGTGTGAGCCTTAGAAATATTTTTATATACCAAAAACACCACAAATAAAAAATCATGTTATAATTATAAATAAAGAAATTTATTTATATTATAAAAAAATAAAACATATATATATAATTTTAATCATAATTTAAAATTGTGAAAACATATTTTTACTTAAAAAAATTCAAGTAAATAGAAATTTTCAACAAAAATATTAAAATTAAAATATTTTTTGAAAAAAAGTTAAATAAAAGCAAAATTATTAAAAAAATTTATAACTGAACTTTAAACAAGCTTAAATTAAGTTTTTTGTATTTTATGTATAGAAATTAAAAATCCTCAAAACCTTCATTTAGTTCAAACCAGATTTGGTGTTAAACATGAATTTTTGTGTTAGAATTGAGGTGTGGTGTGTAGTTTAGAAGTTATGAGGAATTGAAGTATTTTCAATTGAAATTTCAAAATGTGTGCATGTATTACATAAGTGAACTTTGATCTAAATATGAGGTATAAATTGATACAGTATTTTACTGCAAAAACTAAATGGAGTTACATATATAAATTTCAATTATAATACATGATGAGAAATTAAAAGAAAAATAAATTGGAAAGATTAATTCTGGGGGGAAAGTAATATTGTCTCCAAGGGTGCCAGAATCCCCCAAATTTCTTTCTGACAGGAATGGTATGTCAAAATTCACACAAATAATCATCACTTTTTCCCTGGAATTGAGTTACAAGTTCTGTGACTCAATTGATGATGAGGCTTTTGTGAGCCTTTGAGATATGAACACATATCCAAAAAGGTCACAAGAAAACTTTATAATAATTATACTCTTAATAATTATCTTAAAGCCAGTGAAAATGCCATAAATAGGCATAGACTTTGAATTAACTCAGAATCTAATGAGTAAACATTAGAAATAAATTACACCATTAGATTCTTCATGGTAAAATACACATATATCATTTTTATGGAATATCTGTAAAGTCAATAATTACCGAATAATAAGTAAGAATACCCTAGAAAAGACATAAAATCTGATTTAACTCAGAACCCAATGAAACAGCATGTGAAATGAATTTCACCACTATATTCCCCATGAAAAACTAAACATAAAGAATTTTTATGTCATTTCTATAAATTCAATACTTAAGTAATTAAGCTGAATATATGCACTTTTTTGGTCAGTGCATACATTCATGGTTTTCAGCTAATATCTCTTGAAATATAAATGATAGAGAGTCAAACCAAAAAATATAGTTAGCACTGAATTACTGTATGAACACAGATATGAAATTTATTTGACAAGTTATAAACAAGGTTATAGCTTGTAAGGGTTTATTGAACAAAATTGCTACAGCTGTTAACCACTTTGTTGTGAAAGTGGTCCAAGCTTAAACCAAGGTATATATTCAGGCTCTACTAGCTCATCCCTGAATAATCATGTATTCTTTATCATAATATTCAATTTAAAACCCCCTGAAATCAAGATTTGAAGTTTAAAATATTGAATTTTGACAGAAAAGATGAGATACAAGACAAATCATCAAAAATAGAGTTTTAACTATGTAATAAAATGCTCTTTGAAGTTTGATAGGGACATGCCAGACTATTATAATTCACCATCCTTATAGGTGTAGTGTGTATAGCTTTGAAATTATTAATGATCAAAGTTTAAGCTTAAAATTGATCATTTATGAGCACTCACTGTAATCTTATTTTTGATTTAACAGTTATATAAGTGATATAACTGGCGAATACTATTATATTATGGTTAATACTAATAAATTCCACAAATTTTAGGCTTCTTACAAGCCTATTATGTCATCAAACTTAGAGCTATAGTGATAACTCTAAATAATGGCATAATAATGAGATAATGTGGTTTGATCATGATGTAATCATCACTAAAACTTACAATACTGATCATTTCCAGTGGATACCATCATTACACGTCTACTATAAGCCTACTAGACTCTATAAGGGAGGAATTTACTATAAATAGAGCTCTTTTTACTCAATTTCCCCCTCAGACGCATCAAAACAATAAAACAATTAAATCAAAAGGTAAAATCTTTATTCATTATATATAAATCTTTTATATTATCAAAGAGCAAAGGTAGTATTTATTATAATCATCACTCTTGAAGTGATTACTCCAATTGTCCATTTGTTTTGTTATCATTCTCTTAAAAATCTTATTTCCACGTAAAATCAAGAATATTGATAATTTCTTTTATTTTTATTTGTAAATACAATTGGATTAAGTTTTAGTTACATTATTTGGTGTAAAATCCTTCAAAATTATTATATCAAGTGCTCAAAGTAGGTTATTTTCTCTGATTATAATAATTTCTCTCTATTATTACTCTTAATAATTTTTTAATCAATAAAAATAGTATTTATATTAATATATAACTTTAATATTAGTAATATTATTGTTATTGATTGTTTTTTATTAATGAAAAGCAATTTTTTACACCTTTATTATTTGTTTGCAACAATAATAAAGTGCTTTTAAATATATTGATTATTAAATATTAATATATTTATTTATTATATTATTCTTTTATTATATAAATTATATTATTCTATTTATTTTTACACCATTATTATAGTTATTTTTATCTTATTTATTTCATTGATAAGGAAATTCAGAGCTCAATGATTAAAATATTAGTAATTTTTACTTATTGTTTCATAGTCAAACCTTACATTTGGGGTCCTGGCCATGATACTTACTTGAAAATACCTTTAAAAAGATTAATTTTTGGTTTGTCCAATAATAAA
The DNA here is from genome assembly GCA_023105745.1 of Austropuccinia psidii. Taxonomy (NCBI): domain Eukaryota; kingdom Fungi; phylum Basidiomycota; class Pucciniomycetes; order Pucciniales; family Sphaerophragmiaceae; genus Austropuccinia; species Austropuccinia psidii. The sequence goes on along the minus strand of JALGQZ010000002.1, from coordinate 12,826,248 downwards.
TTAAATTTCATAACTATTAAATGATATAATAATCTTATATGTCTTGATTTAAAAAGCTATCAAGGCATATGGAAAGCAATTGTACTGTCTTACACGTCCTTTTTCACGTCCTTAGACTTGCAAGAACTTTCTTTGAGTGACTCTAGTGATTAAAAAAGATATTGATATATTAATTTCATAAAAGAATCATCTTCCTTTCCATTTTACTCTTTGAAAAATGAAAATATTAAAAACCAATAAAAAAGTTATTTTTATTCATTTGTCTTCATTTCTTTATTAATTTAATTTATTCTAAGATATAAAAGAAATTTTTATGTGGAAAATTGCCATATCTTATCAAAGTCAAAACTTTTTATAAAAATAATTATATTTATTTGTATTCTTTGTTTTTTCAGACAAACCAGCAGAGGACAACCAAACCATTGCTTAAAGATTGGTGAAAGAAACTTGTCAAAGTTCCCCAACTCCTATTGTCAGTCAGAAAAAGAAAGCTAAGAAATTAGTCTTTCCAGGACCCACTATTCAGGACTATGAAGGTGAGTACCTTCTCTTTTCTCATAAAAAGGTATTCTTGTCCTGAAATCTTTTTATTTCTTATTTCTTTAATTATTACTACTAGAAGAGGTTCCCAATACTGCATCCAATCAGATGGAGCTGGACTCAGAAGTATAATTGATCCCTCAAAAGGGAAGATAAAGGGCAAAATCCCCAGTGTAACAGAATCCACACAAGGAAGTGGCATATCCCAAAGGCAAGCCCCAGAAATTCCCATAATATCTGAGCCAGAGTTAGAACTAAGTATGAGTGACTCCAAAAGATATAAATTACATTCAGAGGGCTCAAATAGACATTTACATGAGCCAGTACAAGCAGTACTACATGGTGTACAAGGACAAGGATTGGGAAATGTTGCCACAAATCTACCAAGGAGTGATGAACTCCTGGCAGCTCCTCAAAAAATTCCTCAAACAGGAGGAAATAGTGAGATACTCCAATGGATGGAATCCACTATCATCCAAACCTAAAATGAAAAGGACCAAGGAATACCATGCCAAAAGGAGGGAGGCAACCAAAGAAGAAGCCCCAAGCCAACCCACTTCCCCAAGAAGGGAAGAAACACAAAGAAAAGAACTGGAGAAAACCATATTCCACAAGTTACAGGATTCCAAAAATCCAGAAAAGATGCCATGGACAATGTCTTCAACATGGCCAGAACCTTGATGGAATTCAACGACAAGGGGGAACAAAGAATGAGAAAACCACATCTCCCAAAGAAATAAATTTCTCTCAAGATGTTGTAAATACTTTAACAGAAATTAAAAATGGTATTTTACCTCTTAAAAACATTAAAAACAGTTTATTATCTTTACAAGAAAGAAATGATAGCTTATAATCTTTAACAAGAGTTTTAGTACAATAAAAAAGAAATTGATAACATGAAATTTATGGTTGAAAATAATAAACCAAAAGTTTTAATTGACAATACTCACAAATTAGTAGGAGAACAACAGGAATTGTATAAATACATAAAAGATATAAAAGAAAAAACTTTGACAATCAATTATTACGTAAGTATTGATAATCTTACAGAAAAATTAAACAAATTAAGTAGTTCTGTGGAAAGATTTGAAGAAAAGACTTCATCACACCAAGAATTGCTTTAAGACTATGTAGAAAAAAGTGATGAAGCAAGAATTAATCTTAAAGATGATATTCAAAGTCAAATAAGACTCATTACTGAAAAAATGGATAAAATAAGTGAGGCTAATTAAACATGCCAAAGTTATCAACCCCATTTTCTCACATAAGAATTCCTGTTAAACCAAAATAGGAAATAACAAATCCATTAATAAAAGACTTGAGTCATTAAGACAATAACCAAGTCTTATTTAAGGAAGCACCTCAATTAAAAAAATGGCCAACATTCACAGGAGAAGGTGAATATGACCATATGTCATTTATTAAAACAATTGACATTTTACAAGAATATTATGCCATACCAGATGAATTAATCACAGCCAGATTACACTCACTATTTGAGAAATATGAAAAAAGATGGTATTATGGCATAAGCCAAACAAATGGAAAAAATACCTGGTCTTGGTGGAAACAAGAAATAATCACCAAGTGGGCTAATGATGCCTGGAGGTACAAAATAGAGAATGCATTTTAAAATTCCTTCTTTGACCCATACAAGGATAAACCTGTGACTTGGTTTGTGGAACAAGTTGAAAGATTAAATGCACTTTACCCAGAAATGTCACAAAAAATGGTACCCATGAAAATACTTAAGAAATGTGGCGGGGAACTGGAACATTCCCTGAGAAGCAGTTGTATAGAACCATTCTCCACAGAAGAGTATATCAATGCACTAGAGGACATAGTGAAAAGGACAAAAACTGGCAGAATTTGGAAGAAATTGGACATTAAAAGTTCAAATAAACCATTTATCAAGAAAGATAAACCAAGAGAGCCTTTCAAGCCCAATAAATCCAACAGTAATGAGCAAATAGAGTGCCTCAAATGTGGAGTTATTGGACACTTAGCCAATAATTTCCTTAAAAAAGTAAAAATCAATGAAATTGTGGAAACAGAAGACCACAATGACAAAGAAGAAGAATCTGACTCTGAAAAGGACACTGAAGAATCAGAAACTTCTGAAAGTGATGAAATTAATACAATCAATGCATAAATTAATAATATTGATTTAATATATGAAGTACTGGATGTCAATTCAAACTTACCACAAGTTGGAGCATTTGACGTAAGCATTACAAACATACAAGATGCTAAATTTTATAGAACCAAACCAGCAAAAGGAATGGGATATACAGCTGGAAAATCAAGTATAAGTATTGTCATGGTGGGAAACCAAGAGGCAAAAGTGAAGTTAGATACAGGAGCATATTGTACCTGTGTTGGTAAGAGTTATTTGAAAACAATTGGACCAGATTCAGAGGGAAAACACATACCAATACAAGGAGTCAAATTTAGTAGTTCAAGTGAAAGCATGAAGCCCCTTGGAATAATTGACTTAACACCCATTTTTCCACATCCTTCAAAATGTATCTGATTGAAAGTAGAGTTTGTGGTAATGTAAAACTGCACTAGTAACCCTTTTATACATGGAAATGATTACTTGTCAATTTATGGCATAGATATATCTAGCCAAAAAGATAGATATTTTACCATAGGAGACAATAAAGGGCAAAAATTTAGCTTCTTTAATAACAAAAAACAAATAACAGCTATCAAAAATGAAGAAAAAGGCCCAGAAAAGGATTTTTTCATAGCTGAACAACTTAAAGAGGCAGAATTCAATCAAGAATTAACAGGAAAAGTGAAAGAAAAATTGATTGACCTCTTATTTAAATATAAAAATGCTTTTGCAACTGACAAAGAACCACTAGGTGCCATAATTGGACATGAAGTAGACATAATCCTTAATGTGGAAAAACCTAATCCACCTTTGTTAAGAAGACAAGCTTACCCAGATAGCCCAAGAGCTAGAGAAGCTTTAGAGGTACACATTAAAGAATTAATGGACCTTGGAGTATTAAGGAAAGTAGAGCATAATGAACAGGTAGGGGTCACTACACCTGTCATTATAACTTGGCATAATGGAAAATCCAGGATGGTAGAAGACTTCAGAGGCCTGAACACCTATACCATTCCAGACAGATATCCAATACCCAGAATCCATGAGACATTGACACAATTGTCACAAGCTAAGTTCATTACAGCCATGGATGCTCTAAAATGTTTTCATCAAAATGTCTTAACAGAAAATGCCAAGAAACTACTGAGGATAATAGTCCACTGTGGGATATTTGAATACTTAAGAATGCCATTTGGTATAAAGAATGCACCTTCCCATTATCAAAGGATGATTAAGACCATATTTGCTGAAGAATATTCAGAAGAATGGTTGAGTATCTCTATTGATGATATCATATCTTTCTCAGAAACTTGGGATAGTCACTCAACAAGACTATAAAGAGTCTTGCAAAAAATAGTACAAGTAAAAATGAAAATTTCCTTGAAAAAGTGTCATTTTGCATACAATGAACTGAAAGAACTAGGACATGTTTTATCTGTACTAAGCTTGGGCATAGATAAAAACAAAGTAGCAGCAGTACTATTGAAGCCAATGCCCCAAACCAAAAAAGAAATTCAATCATTTCTAGGATTTTCTGGTTATTACAGACAGCATATAAAAGAATTTGCAAGAATTCCTGAATCCTTGTATAAGATCTGTTACAAACAGACAGTCTATGAAATGACTGAAGAAAGAGTCAAGGCATATGAAGAAATGAAAAATTCCTTAACAAATGCCCCATTTCTTCTAATTACAGATTGAAAACTACCATTTAAGTTATACCTTTATGCTTGTGGAGAAGGGCTAGGTGCTGCACTACACCAGACACAAATCATCAATGACAAACCTGTTGAAGGACCAATTTGCTTCATTTCAAGACAAATAAAGCCAACAGAAGCAAGGTATGGAGCAAGCCAAATGGAATTCCTTTGCTTAGTGTGGGCTTTAGAGAAATTAAACTATTATTTGGATGCAACAGTGTTTGATATAATTACAGATTGTAATGCTGTAAAATCCTTATCAAACATGAAAACTCTAAATAGACATATGCTAAGATGGAAAATTTCCATCCAAGAATATATATGAAATATTACTATAGTTCATAAATCTGGTAATATTCATAAAAATTCAGCTGGTCTCAGCAGATGGGCTCTGGCAAATACACCTAAAAATTCAGCATGGGTACCACAGGAAGAGCACCATATAGAAGGCATATGTGTCACAGATATTGGAACACAATTCTTTAACAAAGTTAAAGAAAGCTATAAAATGGAAAAAAAATTCCATATTTTATACCCACTTCTAATTAAAGACTGTAAAGACCCATAACTTCCATCAAAACTAGATCAAATATGGAAAAGAGCATATGATGAAGGAAGATTCCACCACCTTGATGGAATCTTCTATCATAGAACCAAACATAAATGTGTTATGGCTTTAACAGATATAACTCTGATAAACACTATACTACATGAATGTCATGATAGTGTTTCAGCTGGACATCTCTCAGAAGACAGTACACTAGAGAGGGTAAAAACCTGCTGTTTGTGGCCAAATTGGAAGAATGATGTTGCAGAATACTTCCAAACCTGTGAAAGATGCCAGAAAGAAAGCAGAGCCACAGGAAAAGAATTTGGAATGATGATCCAAATCCAAGAACCAAAATCCCCCTGGGAAATAGTTTACATGGATTGGGTAACAGCCTTACCTCCAGGAGGAGACAGAAGTTACAATGCATGCCTAGTATTAGTTGACAGATACAGCAAAACCCCAATTTTATTACCATGTCACAAGGATGATACAGCTATGGACACAGCCATAATGATATGGAATAAAGCTATTAGCCACACAGGCTTATTCCAAAATATCATAAGTGTTAGAGACCCAAAATCCACTTCAGCATTATGGACAAACCACCATAACCTGTTTGGAACAAAATTATCATTCTCAATAGCTTACCACCCCCAAACCGATGGTCTAGCAGAAAGAATGATACAGATCTTAGAAGACATGATCAAGAGATTCTGTGCTTATGGACTAGAACTCAAAGATTCTGATGGTTTTAACCATTATTGGTGTAAATTAATACCAGCTCTTGAGATAGCATATAAAACATCAATCCATTTTTCAACTGGAAAAACACCAGAAATGCTAGAAAAAGGCTGGAATCCAAGACTTCCTTATGATACCCTCAAAAAGGACTTAGTGGATATACACCCAACAGCAAGTAGTTTTAAAATAATGCTTGAAAAAGCAAGAAACCATGCAAACAGATGTATGCAAGATTCTTTCAAATATGCAAAACAGGGATTGTTTAAGATCCATAAACCACCTGAATTCAAAATAGGAGACTTGGTCTTAGTTTCAACTCTAAATTTCAATAATACAAAAGGCCAAAAGAAATTGAAGGATTCCTTTGCAGGACCATTTATGATAAAAGCACTACATGGACCTAATGCTGTGCAACTAGAGTTCACAGGTGAATTAATGAGCAAACATCCAACTTTCTCTGTAAGTCTGATAAAACCTTACAGCTCAAGTGACAAGGAATTATTTCCATTAAGAAATAAACCCCCACTTGAAATTCCCCCTTTAGAGGAGGGAGAAGAAAAGAAAATTGTAAAAGTCCTTAAAGAAAGAAGGACAAGAAACAAAATAGAAAGGGAATACCTTGTAAGGTATAAAAATTCAACTCAAGAAGATGGATGGCTACTTGAGAAAGATATAAAAAATTCTGATAAGCTATTCAGAAGGTTCAGACATTAAAAAAGACCTAAAGAATAGAAAATTAAGCATTATTAAGCTTCAAGACTAACAAAGTCTATTGAAGAGGTAGGACAGTGGATGATACCCTAATTAACTGTATCAGATTGTGGTACAATATATTTTGGTGTTAGGTAATGTGAGCCTTTTAGATATGAACTCATATCCAAAAAGGTCACAAGAAAAATTTATAATAATTATACTCTTAATAATTATGTTAAAACCAGTGAAAATGCCATAAATAGTAATAAACTTTGAATTAACTAAGAATCTAATGGATAAACATTTAGAATAAGCTATACCATTAGATTCCCCATGGTAAAATACACATATATCATTTTTATGGCGTATCTTTAAATTCAATAATTACTGAATAATAAGTAAGAATACCCTCGAAAAGCCATAAAAGCTTATTTAACTCAGAAACCAATGAAACAAAATGTGAAATAAACTGAATCATTGGATTCTCCATAGAAACCTTTGCATTAAATAGTTTTATGAAATTTCTCTAAAGTCAATACTTAATGAATTAAGCTGAATATATGCACTTTTTGGTCAGTGCATACATTCATGGTTTTCAGCCAATATCACTTGAAATATACATGATAGAGAGTCAAACAAGAAATAAAGCTACCACGTAATTAATGTAAGAACACAGATATGTACTCTATTTGACAAGCTATAAACAAGGTTATGACTTGTAAGGGTTTATTGAACAAAATTGCTAGAGCTGTTGACCACTTTGTTGTGAAAGTGGTCCAAACTTAGAAAAAAGTGGATATTAAGGCTCTACTAGTTCATATGTGAATAATTATGTATTTTGTATCATAATATTCAAGGTAAAGCCCCCTGAAATCAAGGTTTTAAGTTTAAAATATTGAATTTTGACAGAAAAGATGAGATACAAGAAAAATCATCACAAATAGAGTTTTAATGATGTAATGAAATGCTCTTGGAAGTTTAATAGGGACATGCCAGACTGTCAGAATGAACTCTCAAAGTAGCTGTAGCATGTATAACTTAAGATTTCTTAATGATCAAATTTTAAGCTTAAAATTAATCATTTTTATTCACTCACTGTAATCTTATTTTAATTTTAACAGTTATATAAGTGATATAGCTGGTGAATACTATTACATTATTATTAATACTAATAAAATCCACAAACTTTAGGCTTCTTTAAAGCCTATGATGTCATCAGACTTAGAGTTATAGTGATAACTCTAAATAATGGTGTAATAATGAGATAAGATGGTTTGATCATGATGTAATCATCACTAAACCTTAAAATACTGATTACTTCCTGTGGATACCATCAGTACACGTCTACTATTAGCCTACTGGACTCTAGAAGAGAGGAATTTACTATAAATAGAGCTCTTTTGACTCTATTTACCCCTCAGAGGCATCAAAACAGTAAAACAATTAAATCAAAAGGTAAAATCTTTATTCTTTATATATAAATATTTTATATTATCAAAGACCAAAGGTAATCTTTATTATAATAATCAATATTGATGTGATTACTCCAATTGTTCATTTGTTTTGTTATGATTCTCTTAAAAATCTTATTTCCAAGTCAAATCAAGAATATTTGTAATTCCTTTTATTCTTATTTTTAAATACAATTTAAATGAGTTTTATTCACATTGTTTGGTGTTAAATCTTTCAAAATTATTATATTAAGTGTTCAAATTAGGTTATTTTACCTTATTATAATAATTTATCTCTATTATTACTCTTAATAATTCTTTAATTAATATAAATAGTATTTATACTAATATATAACTTTAATATTAGTAATATTATTGTTATTAATAAAAAACAATTTTTTACACCTTTATTATTTTTTGGTAACAATAAGAAAGTTCTTTTAAATATATTAATTATAAAATATTAATTTATTTATTTATTATATTATTATATATATTTAATAATATAATTCTTTTTACACCATAATTATGATAAATATTTATTATTATAATGATTTTTATCTTATTTATTTCATTTATAAGGACATTCAGAGTACAATAAGTAAAATATTAGTAATTTTTAATTATTGTTTCATAGTAAAACCTTACAGTTTTGATACCAACCAGGGAAGTTTTAAATGTTTCCAAGAGGGTAAAACTACCCTTAAGCTAAAAAAATATTATTGAAAACAGTTTTAACTGGTTTTGAAATCTCTTACACACATTCTGAAATGTTGTGAAGGCTTTAAATTAGGTATTACTATAGAAATGTCTGATTTAAGGGTTCAAAATGACTAAAACCAGCCCTTTTTTGGTCCAAACAAGGGTTCAATGATGGTGTAATTTTCTCTTCTTTTTTCAGAGTTTTTTTCACAAATTACAAAAGTAAGATTCACTTTTTGAGTAATAAAATTGGTGGTTATAAAAGAATGTCTTCTTCTTTGCCCCACTTTTCTCTTCATGTTAGAATATTTTCCTGTTATAATTAGCTCAAACACTGTTAAACCAATAAATATGATATTCCAACTACCCTTTTAATAAAGTTTTAAACCTTTTATCCATTTGAAAAAATATTATGATAGTTTTTTGTACCTCTTAAAATCATTTTTACCCTCAAACCAGCCCATAAGTGAGTTAAAGCATCTTTCATCACTGTTAACTTTGTCACTTTGTTTCAAAATTAACTCTAATCACTTTTGAGTGTTTTTTCTCTTCAATAATATTCTTAAAGACTATGTTCTTTAATTGATCTCTTGCAGTTCTTTGCTCAATTAATTCCAATTGAAATTGCTCTCAAAGAAATTGCTTTTGTAGCCTTAAATATCTCTTGTAGAGTATTTTTGGATAAATCTTTATTGTTTGTAAAATAATAAATCTTTATATTATTATTTTTTTATACTTATAAAGTTAAAAACAATAAATTTAGTTTTTTTTTCTCTTAAAAATCTTAATTTTTACTATTTTTAATCAAATTTTACCTTATACAAATTTTGAAGAAAGCAAAAGTACTTGATTTTTAATCAAATTCTCATATTCAAACCTTAAAGTGTGGCTGTAATTTTTCAATTTTTATGATGAATATGTGGAATTTCATGTGATGAATATGGCTTTAAAGCCATGTTCAAAGAATATAAAACACAATTTCACTGATAGTAAAAAAGGTATGAGACATCATCTCACTTTGAAACATTGATTGGCCAATTAAAAGTCCATTTCAAGATCCCAAAGAGCCAATTGCACTCTTTATCAATTTTTCCAGGCTTCAAGTACTAAAAATATGATCCTTTTTTTAGATTTTGGGGCACTTCACTAATTCTTGTACTCTTATGTTTCCAGAAATTATTTTTAAAGCCTCTCAAAACTTCCCTTGTATACTTCATTTCCAATTTTGACCTGTCATTTCTTATTACCAAATAAAGTTTCTTCCACAAACTTCTTCAACTAAAAATTCCAATAATCTTATAGATTTTATTTAGAAAAGCTGCTGTCACCTGCCACTTGTGAAGTGAGTATTTATTTCACCAATTACACATTTTCAACATGCTTGAATGCAACAACCAATTGTTGGACCAGTCATAGGACATTATTTTGACCCCTAATTCAATTTTAAATAAATTCTACTTGGTCCCACTGAGTTAGAAGGTAATTTGGTCCTCTTCATAACCAATTAAGCCTATTTCTGACAATCTCTACCTACAAAGGTGATAATTTGGGAATCTGGCTTTCCAATCACTTTCTACAGACTATAAACCATTATTAAATTTCCTACAAAATTATTTGCATCACTACCAACAATTCCTCATTAAATACTTGCATGGCTCAGGATATCAATAAGAGCATACCAGCTTTCCATGCTTATGAATTAAATTTGGCACATATTATCTTCCTGGCTTCTTATTATGGTCTCAGTTCTTTCACAAATACAAACTCCTCCCCATAACCAATTGGCCATTGAATGGACCTATCAAATATATTGGACACACCTGATGGCACCCATTTGAAATATGACTCAATCATTTGATGAATAGCAAAACTTGGATCTTATTTATGACAAAGCCCAAAATTCTGTGAGAAATTTATTACAATGGCACAAAGCCAACAAAAGCCTCAACCCTCTTGACACATGTGTACACAAGATGGAATTAAACCTACTAAATGCTTGAGTGAGCCTTAAATCTCAAGGATGCTTTTAATCAGTCTCTTAGCCTTTAAAATATGACACAATTCCAACTAGCATCACTTGAATTGAAAGAGGTAGTTGTAATTGTCAGCTTTCTTATTCCATTATACAAAGCAACCCTTATCATCTGTAAATAAAAATACCCAACAATAAATCATGCTTTTTCTCTATATATTTTTCTAATTAAAAGAGTAAAACAAGTAAGTTTTCTCTGCCATATTCTTATTTATTTTCATATTTACTAACATATGTTTGAATAAGGCATCTTAGAAATATGCTGTAGCTCCCATCAAACCTGCTACCAAAGAAATGACTGAAAAACTTTCAAAATACCTCAAAATTTTACTTTGAAAGAAACCAATCATATTTGCAATGTTTCTTGACCCATTCCTCAAATTGAAGTTCTACAATAATTACAATTCAACTCTGACACACTTTGGTACCTCTCCAGCTCATTCTAGAGCTATCTTTTAAGAAGATGCAAGGGTTCATTTTTATGAAGCCAATCCAGCTGAAATGAATTCTGAGATACCCAGTGCAACTACTACCAATGGCTAGGATTTATATGATGAGATTTATCCAACATCTTTGATAGAGGCCAGCACTTTAAAAAGAAAGATCCAATGATTTTTTTCAGAGTCTGCCAAATGCAAGCAGACCAAAATATCCTACTCTTTTGGAAAAGTAGGAAATAAATTTTCCAAACCCTTTATGTAATTGCCTGCAAGTACTTATAAATACCAGCCACCAGCTCACCCTCTGAGCATTTTTTCTCAGGAGGACACGAAATCCTTAGCTATCAGTGGGCAAATTTTTCAAGTATGCATTTGGAGTAATTGTCTTGTGTGAAGAACTGAGCATAGGTCTTTGGCACCATTTATTATTCTAATTCTTAGGTTGTGTAGTTTTGACTTTTTAGTATTTTTAATTGCTTTGATGGAATGAATAAAAATTATACATGCAAAAATGAGCCAGTCACCTGTTGGAGTTAGCCACTTAGCCTGTTCCCCATTTCATTTGGGAATATATATATATATATATATTTAAAAAAAAAGATGGGCCCATCCTTCAGATGCAAGGAAATTCCCTAAATTCTGGGAACAGGGAGCACCTTGACTGGGGACCCCTCCTGGTACCGGAAATTTCAAGAGGGCTGGACCCGGGGTGTCAATTTTATACAAAAAAAGCCTGGGGATGGACTAAGTACAGATTGACCAAAATGGGCCAGTATCCAAGTGGGAGACAGGAAGGAAAACTGTAGATCTGATGAAATGGCCAAAAAAGTTATCAATGGAAACACAAAGTCACCAAAAAAAATCCATTTCAATTTTTGGCAAAGCAATTCTAAATTATGTCAACTTGTCAAAGCAATCACACCTAGCAAGAACTTGACAATAAAGAAAGAAAAAGCATCAAATTTAATTCCAAAATAAACAAAACATTAATTGAGAAACTTGATGAAATGGGAAAAGGAGTTTCAGCCACTATTTATCAATTTAGATATGGTCACGTTCCTTTGAATGAAAACTTAAATAAAATCAAAAGCATTAACAATAAAAAAAATGCACCAACTGTGGTAGAAAAGAATCAATTAATCATTATTTACTTTTCTATCCACATCATAAAAAAATAGAACAATTTTTATAAAAAAATATTATTAAAGACTAATTTTTACAGAACTGATACTATTTTAGATTCTCCACAAGTTTTCAATAAATTTCAACTATTCATGCTCAATTTTAACTGATTTCCTTTACTCAAATCTTATCATTGATTTCTCTTTCTTTTGATGACTATGTTTATGCCATTGTATTACTTGGATATTATTTTTATACATTAAAAAAAACTATCATTATTAAAAATTTACATCAAAATCACCAAGAATCTCTTTTTATAGTTGGAAGGCCCAGTAAACTAGTACCAGTCATCAATCTACACTTTAACCAAATCATCTACATAAAGTACAAACAGTTAGGGAGCTGTTTGTTGTACTAGTCTCGGAGTAGAAGAGGATAGATAAATCAACCACATTTCCTAGGAGTCAGACTCAACAGGGAGGAAGACTACTCTAGCTCCAATTCCGACTTTTGTAAAAGGGAGGTGGTATTATTTCCAAAAAAAAAGAAGAAATGATAATAATAACAATGCAATTTAATAATAATAATGTGATAAACTATAATTTTGTTTAAGTTTATTATAAATTTTCTTCTTACTTTAGATTTTAGTCTTGAATAAAAAAAATTCTAGCTTGCTGTTGTCAACTATAAACAAAAAAAATACTTTACTAGCAGATTCTTGATTAGTTTTAGATTACGAAGTATAGTGTGATATGAGGAATTCAATAGCACTTTAAAAAGATTTAAATCAATAAAAAACTGGGCTGATTCAGAAGAGCGCCGATGAGAAATCGTGAGAATATTGCCAGTCCAAAAGGAGAAGATCTTCCCTGCCAGAGCAGAATGTACCAGAATTGTGGCTTTGGCAGCATGGCCGATTTTATCACACATAAGACATGCTCAATTGCTCATGGCTCAGCTAATCAGCTGCTGGCCTGCTCCGATGCACGGCTTCCGGCTCCGATGTCATCGAAAAAATGTCGATGCAAGTTTCTAAAATTCATTGGCTTTGCTCGATTCCTCAACTCCAAAAGGCGAACGCTCAAGGAAACCTACACCATGCCACCCACTCACCTCCACTGTAAAACAAACAGTACTGTCACTGTGGTGTGTACAGTACGTCATAGCGAGAGCCATTTTCTGGCGATACCGACTCCGAGGCGAGGTCCATGGCCAGACTGCCTGCCTGCTGCCTGCCAGCTAGTCATGCTATACGCCGTATAAGGTATAACAACACCGCCCGGCGCTCCGCCCTTAGTACTGTACAGTATGTTTGTTTAGTAGATGGAGACAGCCCGATGAGGAGTGCCATCCAGCTTGGACTTGCGCTATTAGCTATCGCCAATCTGAGATTCTTGATGCTAATTGGCGAGGTCTTCTTCTTCCTTCAGTCCCTAATTCCTATTCACCGCTTGGTGTTGGGAATTCGGCAGCAGGCACCAAGTCATCCACTGAGCTGCTGTATCCAGTTCAATTACGAGCCACCTAAACCGCATGTTCTTGTGTTCGTACAACTTCGTGTGTTCGATATTCGAATAAAATATACACTACACTACTGCAATTCTACACATTTCCAATTGATTGACTCGACCGTGTCGGACAGGCCGTCCTCGGATAGGCTTGCACGTCAATCTTGACTCGTCAGCAAGTCAGTCTAAGTGAGATGAGAATCATGAGATGTCATTGTCATTGCCATCGTCTGCTACAGCTACACGCTCAGATTCTTATTCTTTGACCTCACCTCAGTTTGGATCCTGTTTTTGGCGCAAGCTGCCCTCGCCCAAGAAAATAATACTGTTCTCAAAAAACCTCTCGGCATCCGAGCGTTGAGAGGTCTTTCCGCTACCATCAGGAAACAGTTCCTCCTCTGAAGCACAAGACCCCGACCAAAGGAGTATTCAATGGAGAAAGATGCACTAATTGTCGCCATCAATGAAGTCAAGATTCGAAACAATCAAAATCCTTATCTGGCCGTACGAAATTATCTTGATCAACGCTTTGGGGTATGTTTGCCTTTACCACCTGGATTCTAGTCTGTTCAGCAACCTGCTCAACCTAAACTTCTAACATTTTCTGACACTTTTTATTCTAGCTCCCAAAATTTTCAAAGTCTTATGATTGCCTTCTTTACGCCGTGCTGGCCTCGTTTATACTGTATACTAATCTTTGTTTTTTTCTCGATGACTACATTAAACTAACCTTTTATTTTAACATCTTTCAAAGGGTCGTCGTCCAAGCTTTGTATATCATCTATGTAATGAAAGTTACCAATAGATTATGTTTTACACAAAAAACAAACAGTCAGTCAGGAAATATACCATTGGCTTTAATTCAAGTCGATTGCAATATAATCTAACCCAATATCGTCTCTAGCCGGCATCTGGAGATTTGAAAGCATCAATATGCATGTTTTCTCGGCCTTAGTGTTTTCAATCTGTAGGTCACATTAATCTAGACCAATAACTTTCAATCGATCCTCATCCTAAACGCTCCTTAATATACCTCAAATGCAGTAGCAATAGTTGAATGGCTGCAGAAGCGCTGCACTCCTCCTGCTATCATATGGGGAAATTCTACAGTTTTCGTTGTAAACTTATTTATTAGCATCGTGAGAGCCGTAGCTTTATTCTTTGGATCGTGGTATGTACCCCTACTTAAACTCATACGAGCAATTTTGACCATCAGCAGCTGTAGCATCGACCCTTTGGTGAGGGACCTCAAACATAATGCTCATAAGACTCTTTTTTGGTTAGGTGTAGGTAGCGGCTAGAAGTCTTTATTCTAAACATTTGGATGGGCTTCTGACAAGCTCATTTTTTGCTTTTCTACGATTCTCGAAAACCTCTCATAAACCCAAAAGCTTTTGTTTGGTCAATTTTTTGTCATAGCATTTCTGCCCGATGGATGCCTCGTGAAGGAAATTATACAGCTCAGTTACCTCGTCACGTACGGTACCTTTGCTTCATCATTTTCCTTGCCCCACTCATCACATTTAGTGGTAAGCACATTTACAATTTATCACCTTCAACTCCGAAGTAGCTTTGCTCAAGAGTCAACCTTTTCAGCCGCCATAACAAGAGGTATGGTTACTACAGGTAAAAATTTTAGGAGAATTTGGATGATCGTACAACCAATAGACGCACAATTGATGAAGGCAGCCACCGAAAACCACGATCCCCAAGACTTACCTGATTTATTCTTATTAAATCTAGTCTTGCCGGCTCGGGAGCTTCCAAAGTTAGAAGTGCGTCTTAGCTTAAATTAAGCTTCAAATTACTTGCTGATGTGCTTGGCGCTTACAGGAACTGGTTGATACCTCATATAGGAGTGTCCTGATAATCTTCATGGCCGCCGAAATATTTTTACTCTCTGTGCGTCCTAGCTTAATGCTTGTTTTATTATTCTAATAAGACCAAAAGGCTTTAAACGTCGCTGATTCCTAGATTTTAGGTCTACACTCCGTTTGCACTAATGTGTTGGCGGGATATGCGTACTCAAACAGATGCATTAACTGACCAAGCTTCCACAATAACCACCGATAAAGTTTCACAACTGAATCAGATTATCAAGCGACTCAAGCTCACTCGAAAAATATTGATTTTCAGAACCGTTGTTATTTACCTTTTTAGCTCATTATGTATCCCTGCTCTCTATTGGCGCGTAAGTGAAAAATTTACGATTAGGAATTTTATCTCAAAAGCTTGGAAAATTTCCTTTCTATTGGGCTCAAATCTTTTTGTTGTCACTGATTTAGTTTAAGCAGCCAAGGTCTGCAGCCAACCGAACTACCGTTTCGATGGTGGAAGCAGTGCGTAGTTTTCAACGATTGTGACAGCCATAGGGGCAAGGTTTAACCAAAAACATCAAATTGCTTTTTTGGGCAACAGATCGCGTATTGTGGCATGTCTGTTGGCTTAAACGTGTAAGATCCGTGTAGAATTTTCATGTGCTTCTTTTGAGGTTGCATCCTAAATGGCCTTTTTTTTGTTTTTTTTTAGTAACTTGCTAGTCATTACAGTTTACTGCAGACTCATATTAAAACGCTAAAAAAATGTAGTAATGCGGTAGTCTGCCCCAACCCCTGCTGAGGATTTCATAGTCTTGGTTGAGCATTAAATTATACTGCCTTAAATGCTATTTATTGATATCTCTATTAAACAGTTTTTCTAATAATTTATATTCCTTAAAGCTTCAAACTATGTCTTTCATTACTATTACAATCTTGTATTTCATAATTAAAATTATTTATCCTGAGGTGTGAATGAAAGCAAAGTGAAAACAAGTTTTCTAAAACCAAGAAATAGTATAATAAAAGGAAAGTCCTAGCGCGTTATTCCTACAGTCAATATTTTTATGCCTATCATCTCCTAAAGTCCTAATTCATCTATTTTCATATTAGTTACAAATTTTAAATAATGTTAAACCTCTTGGTATAGTTATTTTAACAAAAATTAAACTTCATAAATAAATGATTTAATTAAAATCAAATTAATTTCTTAAAATGTTTTTTTCATTTTACTTGACTTTTTTGTTTCTATCTTAAGTTTAGTTATTGATTTATTAGTCTCATTTAAAAAATTTATATCATATAATTATTAATTAAAAGCCTTAATAAAAAGAAAAAAGGAGAAAGAAGAACATAAAGGAAAAAAATATTCTGATTCTAAAGTAAAAAAAACTTGAAATTTTTGGAAAAATCTGATATCTTATTACAGTAGAAACTGTTGAGACATATAGCTCTCATATCCCTTGCGGTTTACTGTCCACCATCTTGGTGTGCACTTAAAAATTCTTAACCCATAACCTGGCTTCCCTCAATAACCATGCCCCTGAACAGGTTGTTTTTTTTGGTTTACCCTCAAAGACCCATACTCCCCCAATGAATCTTTCATATTTTTTTTTTAACTAATTTTATTCTTCTTTATTTATTTATATTCATTTCTTTTTACTAATTGAATATCTTTTTTGTCTTTTTTTTCATTCATTTCACTTGTCATTTTCTTTTAAAACAATTAATTTCCACCTTTTTTTTTCAATCTTTTTAATATCCCTCTACCCTAGAAATTTTTCTTATTAATGTTTGAACATCATCATATTTACAAAAACTCTCTTTTCATTTGAAGTGAAAATATTATCATTTTTACTACTCAATTTCATAAAATCTTGTAAATAGTTTAATCTAACATGATTAATAAGATTTAAGGATTAATAAAGAAATTTGAAAAATTTTATTCAGGGGAAAAGAAAGAAATTTATGAAGATACTGTAAGAATATTCACTCAAACCTTAGGAGAAATACTGGCTCAAAAAACCAGGGGAAGTTGGTTGAAGAACATTCTATTTTTGTTAGCTGGAACCTCTTTTGTGGCTTCCACACTAGATATTAAAAATTTAATAGATCAAAAAGAAGTGGAATAGTATTATTCAAGGTAAGAGACCTAGACACATCACTAGTGTTAAAATGAATGACTGTTGGAATTTAAGCTTCAACAGTAGAAATAAATTGTAAAAGTGAATTGAATCACTTATAAGTGATAGCACTTAATATTTCTAAAATAAAATGTAAATAATTTTAATTGTAAAAATATATATGGTTAAGAGCTCTGAGGATTAATTCAAAGAGAATTTTTAAGGTTTGGATATGAAACTTTCCTTAAAAATTAAGTACTTTTCCTTTCCTCAAAATTTGTATAAGGTAAAAATTGATTAAAAATAATATTAAAATAATATTTTTAAGAGAAAAACCACCAATTTTATTGTTTTTAACTTTACAAGTATAAATCAATACTATTTTAAAGATTTATTGCTTTACCAACAATAAAAATTTATCCAAAAATATTCTACAAGAGATATTTAAGGCTAAAAAAGAAATTTCTTCAAGATAAATTTAACTTGAAATGCCTTGATAAAAAAAAAACAAGAAATTAATTCAGTAACAAAGTCTTTAAGAAGAATATCAAAGAGAAAACACAACCAAAAGTGATGAGAGTGGATTTGGAAGCAAAGTGACAAAGCTAACAATGATGAAAGATGCTTTAATTCACTTATGGGCTGGTTCAAGGGTAAAAATGATTTTAAGAGTTACAAACAATTATTATAATGATTTTCTCATGTGGTTAAAAGGTTTACAGTGATAAGAAAATGGTGGTTGTAATCTTTTATTGATTGGTTTAACAGTGTTTTAAACTAATTATAAAAGGAAAAGATTTTAACAAGAGAAAAGTGGGGCAAAGAAGACATTCTTTTGTGGCCACCAATTTTCTTATTCTAAAAGTAAAATTTACTATTTTCAGTCGTGGGAAACAATCTGAAAACAGAAAAGCCAAATATGGCATCATTGAACCCTGGATTTAGCCATTTTGAACCCTTAAATCAGCCATTTCTATAGTAATTTCTGGTTTTAAGCCTTCAAAAAATGTCAGAAAGTCTGTAACAGATGTCAAAATCAGTCGAAACTGTTTTTTCTATGATGTTTTTATCTTAAGGGTAGTTTTACCCTCTTGGAAACAGTTAAATCTGCCCTGGTTGGTATCAAAGCCTCATCATCAATTGAGTCACAGACCCTGTGATGCAATTCCAGGCCAAAAGTGATGATATTTTGCATTAATTTTGACATATAATGCCTGTCAGCAAGGAATTTGGGGGAGTCTTGCACCCTTGGAGCTAAGATTCCTTTTCCCCCCAATAATCAATCTTTCCAATTTATTTTTCCTCTAATTCCTCATCAAGTACTATACTTGTATCTCACATATTTAATTTTAATTAGTTTTTACAGTACACAACTGTAATAATTGAAACCTCATATGTAAATCAAAGCTCACTTATGTAATACATGCACACCTTTTGACATTTTAATTGAAAATACTTCAATTCCTCATAAATTTTAGACTACACAACACACCTCAATTTCATAAAAAAATTTGATCGTTAACACCACATGTGGCATTAATTAACTTAAGGTTTTGAGGGTTTTTGATTTTTATACAGAAAATGCTAAAAACCTAATTTAAGCTTATTTAGAGTTGAGTTACAGAAATTTTACCCCAAGGTGATCCCACCTTATTTTTTATGAAGAATCCAATGGTAAAATATTTTTCATCTATTTTTTTATTGGATGCAACATTATAATAATTTTTATTTAAATTTTTTCCAAAAATATTTTTGTCAAAAATTCATTTTTACTTGATTTTTTTCAATTAAAAAGGTTTTTTTAACAATTTTAAATTTCAAATTAATTTCATTTTGTTATTAAAATTGAAATTTTAACTCTATATATAAATTTTATATTTATATTTATATTTCAATTTTTTTTTGTTTTTTCATAATATAAATAAATTTATTTTATTCATAATTATATCATTTTTTTTATTCTTTGTGGTCTTTTGGGTATATAAAAATACCTCTAAGACTCACATTCCTCTCCTTTAAAAAAAGAATATTAACTTGTAACATTGTTATTTCTAGTGTGTTTCAATCTCCTGAGGAGCTTGGTAGCTTCAGGTATGTATTTTTCTGCAAACCATTCATTCTCACAAGTTGGGTCACTATATCTGATAAGGTATTCCCTTACTTTCTTAGTTCTCAATTTATTTTATTTGAGAGCTTTGGTAATCCTCTTTGTACCAGATGATTTAACAGGAGGTATATGCCAGGGATCTTAATTCCTCAAGGGGAATTCTTCAGCACAACCAGATTTTTATGGCTTTATTAAGATTACTGGAAATGTGGGATGCTTATTACTAAGTTCCTCAAATTATTCCACTTCAACAGAACTTTCTCCATGGAGAGCCTTAATAAAAAAAAGGTATTTAAAAGGATTCTTTGAGCTTTTTATATCCTTTTATTTTATTGAAGTTAGTGGTAGATACAAGTAATAAATCTCCCAATTTTAAGTCTGGAGTGGCATGTGATTTATCCCAGTTGTCTTTGGCATATTCAAATGAGTCCTCCATTCACCTTACTGCATGCTTTCCAGCCTTGTATAGAATTCCTTTGAAGCTAGCAGTTTTGGGATTTATCTCAACCAAATCCTTCCTCAAGGAGTCTTGGGGTAGTCTGGGATTCCATCATTTTTCTAGAATAGCAAAAGTTTGATTGGGACTGGCATGAATGGATTTTTTATATTCAAATTCCAATTCAGGTAAATGGGTAAACCAATAATGGGTTAATCAATCACAATCTTTCAGCTCTAGGCCATAAGAACAGAATCTTCTGACCATGTCTTCCAAGGTTTGGATCATTATTCCAGCTAGACCATCAGTTTGTGGGTGGTAAGCTGTAGAGAAGGATATCTTTTCTCCAAATAATTGGTGAAGTTTTGTCCAGAGGGCTGAGGTAAATTTGGGATACCTGTCACTGATTATGCTTGTGAATATGCCAGTCCATGATACTACTCTATTCCATATCAGAAGAGCTGTATCCATGGCTGTATCATATTTTTGACATGGGGGAAGGATTGGAGTCTTACTGAACCTTTCCACAATAACTAGGAATGCATTATAGCTTTTATCACCCCCTGGTGGTAGACCAGTTACCCAATCCATATGGACAATTTGCCAAGGTCTACTGGGTTCTTAAATTTTGATCATATTTCCAAGTCTTTTACAGTGGATTAATTTGCCTTGTGATATCTGTCACAGTTTTTGCAATACTCTGCAACATCTTTTTTGCACATTGGCCACCATATACAGGTATTGACTTTCTCCCCTCTTCTGTCCTCAGATAGGTGTCCTAAGAAGGGGCTGTAATGCCATTCTTTTAGTACAAGATTGACTAAGGATTTGTCTACAAATGTCATTACACATGTCTTTTAGTCCTATGGTAAATTATGCCATCAATTAAATGAAATCTTCCTTCATCATATTATTTATTCCATATTTCATCCAACTCATGTATGAATGAGTTATCTTTAGATTCTTTAGTAAGTAATTGGCATAGGATGCTACAGTTCTTATCCTGACTATAGCTGTTCCTTACCTCCTCAAAGAAGGTGGTGTTCAGGTCTGTAACACTGATTCCTTCTATTGGGATCTGGGGGGGAAGCTTCTTCTGGTACATAAGCAGGATTATAAATGTTCTTTGGTAATGGCCATCTGCTTAGTCCATCTGCATTTTTGTGAATATTCCCCTATTTGTGAGCAATGTTCATATTTCCTATATTCCTGTATGGCCCTTTGCCATATGATCATATGTCTGTTGCATTTTCTCATGTTTAGAAGTGATTTAACAGTGGTACAATCTGTTAGAACTTCAAAAACACATCCTTCCAAAAATAAATTAAGTTTCTCTAAGGCCTAGAAAAAGGCATAAGCATTATGTTTGACTTTCCCCATATCTGGCTTCAGTTGGTTTGATCTGCCTATATATGAAACATATGGATCCTTCCACAGGATTGTCATTCATAATCTGGACTTAATGAAATGCAGCACCTAGCCCATCCCCTGATGCATAAATATAAAGCTTAAAGAGCAGCTTAAAATCTGGAATCATTAAGACTGGAGAAGTTGTTAAGGTTTGTTTCAAATATTCAAAGGCTTTTACTCTGTCAAAAGTCATCTCAAATACTGTGTCTTTGTCCCACAATTTATAAAGAGGTCTTGCTATGTATTTAAAGTCTTTAATTTGCTGCCTGTAGTATCCTTCAAATCTCAAAAAGGACTTAATTTCCTTTTTGTTCTGAGGAATAGGTTTTATTAGTACTGCTGCAACCTTGTTTTTGTCAATTCCAAGGGATAGACCAGGTACTACATGTCCTAGGGCTTTGGGTTCTTTAAATCAAAAGTGGCATTTATTTAAAGAAATTTTCATGTTCACAGATTGAAATTTTCTAAAAACTCTGGATAATATGTATATATTTTCCTCCCAATTCTTGAAACAGAAAATAATTTCATCAATTTAAATGATTAATCATCCTTCTAAAATTTATTTGGGGAAGATTTCATTCATCATCCTTTAGAAGTGTGAAGGTGCATTTTTAATACCAAAAGGCATCCTCAAATATTCATAAACCCCACAATGAACAATAATTCTTAAATATTTCCTGGCTCTTGGGGTCATTAAATTCTGATGGAATCCTTTAAGGGCATTCATAGTTCCTATGTACACGCCTTGAGAAATATTAGTGAGGGAAATTTGTATTTTTGGTATGGGATACCTGTCTGGAACAGTGTAAGTGTTCAGAGCTCTAAAGTGCCTAACCATTCTGGATCTTACATTATGCTGTGCCACCATGAATGATGTAGTTATTTCTACTTCCTCATTGTAGCCAACCTTTTGTATTACATCAAGGTCCAGAAGTTCTTCAATATTGAGCTCCAGGGACTCTCTTGATTTTAGGATTTCTGAATATGCAGGCCTTCTCAAGATTGGTGGATAAAATCTCTCAATTTTCAACATAAAGTCCAATTCATGACCAGTAATTTTCCCCAGAGGCTCTTTATCTCATTCAAAGGCTTCTTTGTGGTCATATAGAAGGGTATACAGTTCCTTCTCCTGTTTATCAGCAGGATTAAGACTTAATTCAGCTTCATTTAACTGTTCAGAACTGAATTTATCCAGCTCCAAGCTGACTGGTGATACTTTACTCACTGTCATTTGTCTTTTAAAAGGTAAAAAGGAAAGTATTTGATGCTTATTTTCCCCAATAGTCAATTATCTGCATTCATTGTTATCTAAATCTATGCCATACATGATTAAGTAATCATTTACTAATATAAAATGGGTACTACAGAAATTCTAAATAACAACAAATCCAACAGTTATTGTTAAATTTCCATTTATATGTTTAAATATGACAGTAGTTTAATGTATTCTCAACACTTCAATTGGATCAATTGCACTGTTGAATTTTATGCCATCAATTGGTAATGATTGATATTAAAAATTTGGTACATAGTTTTTAAGAAAGGGTTTTCCAGCACAAGGGCAGAAGGCTCCTGGGTCAAGTAAAGGCTTAGTGGGGCTGTTATCAATTTCCATCTGTAGAACCTTTTCCCCTGTTTGGTTTGGTTTTCATGAGTTGTGCATCTTAGATTTTTGACAAATAAAATTGACTATTACTCAATGGTGGCAAGTGCAAAGAAGAGTTCATTATGTCAAATTTTAAATTAATACTTTCTATATCTTTTGAAGATTCAGAAAAGATTGATGATTTATCATCTGAGTTTTATTCATTTACATCATATTTTCAACATCCGGTTATTTCTCAATGTCAATTTCATTTATTTTACCTCTTTTGGGACATTCATTAGCTAAATGTGTGGTGCTCTGGCAAATATGAAATTTTATGACTGTATCTGAAGTGTCAGCCTGTGACTCAAAGCCAGAGCACAAACATAGCAGCCAAATACCACAAACCAATGGGAAGGCTATGATACCACCAAAAAATGGAGCTGAGCCAAATGAGCTCAAAAGGTCTCAAAAGAAAGAGTAAAATAATCCCTTTCCAAATATACAACTCCCATAATAATAGGACAAATGATAACAAAGTTATTCCTGCTCAAAGCTGTTGCTGAGCATAAACCTTAATTTTCACCTCTCATCTTAAATCTAGGGAAAGAGGCTTAAACCCATCAAATGGGTATTCAAATTGAAGCTCTTATTCAGGGCTATCCAATGGTAATACCTGAACTTATCTAGCATCAAAATTACAGTTATTATGGCCAAAATAAAGTCAAATAAGGCTAAACAAAATATTCACCTCTCATCTAGCTTCTACAGTTTTAGTGTGAGATACGTAAAGTGGGGCCTTTTTGGAAAGAGACAATCAGAGATATCTGATGGTTCCTTCCATTTCCCCATATATCATCTAGAACAAAGGTTATGGAGCAAACAAGCTCCATACATATATTGAGAAAATAATATATCTGAATAACAAAACTTGTACATGGCATAACTTTTCCATATTTAATGTTACCAATACAAGATGAGGTAAAATTGTGCAGATAGCATTCAGGAATACAAAATGAACAAAATTTGAGCTCAATATCTCAAAACCTGACAAAGGTATAGCAGTTTTAAGGGTAAAATCCCACAATTGGGCCAATACACCTTTTCTGTGGATAATATCCCACAACTATGATTATGAGGTGTCAAACGGACAAAGAAGCATGTTTATACTTCAATACCTCACAGTTCATTCAATACTGGGGTCCCATACAGGTTCTGTATGGCATTCTATGTACCATACATGTCAGAAGAGGGCTGTGTGGTTCCCAGATGAAAACTTTCACCCTTTATTGGTGAAAACTGCCCAGATGTTGTTTTCAAAACCACATCTGAGCCCAATACAGTGTATAAATGCTTTGTGAAAGCCACAAGCTATTACTCTGAAGTGAAAAACTCTACACTTCCTCTATGTGGATGGTCTAGAGGGCAATTCCACCCCATTTTAGGATAAAAAGAGGCCTTTTCTCCACCAGAAAATGTTTCCTCATCCTTCTCTTGAATTCCTACATAGTAAAACTGTCCAAAACTGTTCTACTCTTGGGAAATAACCAGTTATACTTCTAAATCTTAAGTATTGTAGTAGTTATTATTGTAACCCAACAGATAATTATTGCACCCAGGGCTTTCAACAGCACTCACCACCAATAAAATCCCTTAGTAAAGCCCTTAAATACTCTTTGAAACCCATTTTAATCAATTTTTATCTGTGTCACAGTTACAGTTAGAGTTGTATATACCATTTTAATTACTCTATCATATACTCAGCCTGACATCTTGAGGTCCTGGCTGTGTTTTTTTTGACTTTTTCGGACCTTTTTCATGCAACAAGTGAGTTTTTTCTCTTATATTCTCAATTTCTGACATTATTGTTTCTCTTTTTAGGCATAAAATTATTGTAAAAATAATTTAATACATATCTTATTATTATATACCACTGTTTTTTCTCATTGCTTTTTCACATGGTTGATTATAATTTAATCACCATAATATTTGTTTTTGGTGTGTTTTGCATATTAAAACACCTAAAAAGCCATAAATACAGTTTTTCTCAATTAAAAGAACACCTCTCTTGCTGTTAATAACAGTATTAGAGGCGTGGTTGAGCATATTGATACTCCCAATTGCCCATTTCATAAGCACTTCTGAGATTACACTTGTTAATTACAAGTGAATCTGTGAGATACTGGTATAAAAACAATATATCAGAAATCCACAAAGCTGTATTTTTGATGTGTATTTGACAATTTCAATAACACCATCATAATACAAGGGTATAATATAGGAATATATTGCCCAGATGCCATTCTTAGATGTGCAAACAGCATTTTAAGAAGCTATAACTGACATAAGCCCTCTTTACCTCTTTGATCACAAGGAAGTACACCTGTGATGCCTGAAGAACCAGAAAGCAGCAACGGCAAAGGAAACAGGAACAGTGAAAGCCTCCTTAAAGCAGAGAAGCGGACACCAATTGCCACTCAGAGGAGTAGAAAGCCACAAAACTCTGAATAAATACAAGGTAAATCAACATTGATAACTTGTACAAGGAATATTACCATAATTAAACCAGTTGTAACCTCTAAAGGCAAATACCCAAAAGCAGTAGACAATAAGTTTGTACAAGGCACAGTAAAAGGCAAATACCCTAAGAAAATTAAGTTTTTGACTGCTTGCAAACACTGATATGTCACATGTACACCTCAGGAACCTTGGGATCCCAAGGAACCAGCCAGATGACAGAGAAGGCTTGTTCAGAGCCAGAAAACCTGGAAGAGGACACCTTGGACACAGTGGTGGATAGCAAGACACTGAGGCAAATCATACCCACTCTGCCATTCACCTTCCAATTCAACAGAAACCTCAAACCAAAGGACTGGAAGGATATGCAGCAAGTTCTTCAGCTCCACCAACTCCTCAAAGACCTTTTTCAATGTATCATGGACAACAAGAGGTTCAACCTGGCATCCCACTGGGCAGAGCTTGGAGCAAGTTGCCAGAAGATATTTCTTAAAGAGATACCCTTCAAAGACCTTATGGTAGTCACCAAAGGATTGAATCCCACAAGGAAGTTCAGACTCCTGGAGGAGAGGGAAACCAGGATAAGGGAGAATCAAGCCACTATCCGAACTATAGAAGAACAGCTGAACCAGACAGGGCCTACTCTGATTCCTTCAGGCTCACAAGGATTAGAAAAACTCAATTCTCCAGTGGCCTCACACCATTCTGGCACCAGCAGATCAGTGGCCAAGAGTCACCATTCTTCACAATAGTAGGTAGTTTCCAGGAGAAGACAAGGATACAAGGGAAAAAACAAGACCTCTTTCAACCAAAGGCAGAGAGAGCAAGACCCAATGATCCAGAGGCTGTTGGAGTTGGTGAAAGAAGTATACAAGAGCCAGAAATAGTTATAAATACTGCTAGAATCAGTATCCCCAATAATAGAAATATTAACCCCACTCAGAATGAATACAGTGTTGTTACACCTGAGAGTAACTTAAACAGTGATGCACTGTGGTTAAAAATGTCCCAATTTTCAGAGAAAACTCAAAAACAGTTTTCAGAACTCCAGGAAAGCCATGAGAGGATGAAAATATTTACAGCCTCCATGGATAAATTGTTAAGACTCTTCAAGAAGGCCATTCTCAACTGAGCAAAGCTTCTGAAGAAACCAACAAAAGACTGAATCAAGTCTTTGCAGAACAGAACCACTCAAAAGGGACAGGGATTGTCTGGATCAAGACATAAACAAATTGTTTAATGTTTACCAAAATATGAAGCCCCAACCACAAGGCCATTTTTTGGATTATACATAGAACCAAGAAGACACCAAATCAGATGCCTTATTGGTGAATAAGGCAGGATCTCCATCTCAATACCAAGATGGACATAATATGTCTTATTCTGGGAGGGAAGGTATAAAACAGCTTACAGAGGCCTCAAGCTGGCCCAAATTCTCTGGCACAGGAGAATATGATCACATGGAACTTGTTGATTATATTGATGGGCTCTTCATAAATGTACCAAGCATACCAGATTACCAGATTACTGCTAGATTAAATACAGCATTTAAAGTTCATGCTAGTATTTGGTACACAGAAATGAAAGAAATCCATGCCAGAAGAATCTGTTCATGGTGGAAGAGTCAAAAAATCAAAATTACAGCAATGGTACTTGGATATGGCAAAATACCATGTCATTTGAAAATGATAAGTACTCTGTGGACAAAGATAAATATCAGTGCTGTCTTAGACAGTCTAAAAGACTTAAAGCAATTAATCCTCAAATGAATATTCAGATAAGGAATCACAAACTCCTGAGACAAATTCCAGGGGAACTAGAGCATGCAGTAAAATGCAGATGCAGCCAAAGTTGCACTCTAGATGACATTGAAAACACCTTACAAGATGTAAGGAAAAGAACAAATATAGGAATAAATTCCCAATTTGAAAGCAGTAGTTTCAAAGAGAAACAACCTTTCAGGGTGGACTTCAAAGACAAACCCAAAGAAAAAATGTCAGAAGTGACCAAAAATAAAAAAACCTGTCACAATTGCGGTTCAACAAACCACTATGCCAATAACTGTTCCAAGGCAAAAAAGAAAGTCCCAGAGGATTCTGAATCAGACTCTATGGGTGATGCCATCAGAGAACAATCTTATGATGACCAAGATCCAAGAGAAGAATTTCTAGTGGAGTACCAAGAGGAAACGCAAATAGAAATTCTGGACATACATTTAGAGGCAGGCATGCCACAAGATACTGCAAAAAAAAACTTGTGTAAACACACACAAGATGCACAAACATTCCTAGTTACACCAACTAAAGGAATGGCATATATACATGGGACAGCCACAAGGATGACTGTTTGTATTGACAATGCTCAACATCCATTGATCATTTACAGTGGTGCACACTTCTAAATAGTGGACAAAGAGTATCTTAATAGCCATTTCCCAAATTGGGAGAAGAATCTCTTGCCAACCAAGGCAAATAATTTTGAAAGTTAATCAGGGAATATTACATCCATTGGGACAAATATCAAATAGATAATTATACCCCATAGGAAAGGTAGTATCAGACTCAACCCAGAGCTTGTTGTGCTTGATGATGCCCATATACAAGGATTCTTACTGGGAACAGATTACCAGAGGATGTATGGCATTGATATTTTCAACAGTAAGAATAGGCACATTAACATAGGTACAAACAAGGAAAAGAAATATTTACTTGACATATACCAGATGTCCACCCATGACCCTCTATAAGAATTACTGAATGAATTCAGAGAGGTCCAATTCAGTACCAGCCTCACCAGTAAACAGAAACTTAGTTTACTGAAAATTCTGAGGAAAAATAGACAAGAATTTTCCATTAGTGAAGAACCTTTGGGCAAAATCAGAGGCCATGATATATAATTATATCTAGATGTGGAAAGACTTTATCCACCCATGCTGAGAAGACCTCCATATTCAGAAAGCCTGGAAACTAGGAAAGAAATTGAGAAACACATCAATGAACTTCTAGACATGGATGTCATCAAAAAGATAGGACACAATGAAATAGTGGAAATAACCACTCCTGTCCTTATCACCTGGAATGATAGAAAACATAAGTTGTGTGGGGATTTCAGAGCTCTAAATAACTACACAAAAGCTGATAGGTACCCCATACCAAGGATACCTCATGCCCTAGATAAACTGGCAAAAGCCAAATACATAACCAAGATGGATTGTATGAAATGTTTCCACCAGAATGGAGTTTAACCAAACTCCATTAAGCTACTCAGAATTATATTCTATATGGGTATATATGAGTACACAAAGATGCCATTTGGCATCAAAAATGCACCAACCCACTTCCAGAGTATGATGGACACAATATTTCAAGAAGAAATATTAGAAGGCTGGCTGGTATTATTTATTGATGACATCATTGTATACTAAGAAGAATGTGAAAACAATGTTCAGTACATGGACAGAGTACTAAGCAAATGCACACCCATCAATCTGAAAATTTCACTTAAGAAGTGCAATTTTGGCCAACAAGAATTACTGGTACTAGGACATAAAGTGTCAGGCCTTAGTCTGGCCATAGACCAAAATAAAGTAGGAGAAGTACTGAAAAATCCAGTACCAAAGAACATTAAAGGGATGAAATCTTTCCTTGGGTTTTCTAGCTACTACAGAAACCGCATCAAAAAGTTTGCTCACATAACTAGTAGTATATAAAAGTTATGTTAAAAAGATTTAGTTTTTCAAATTACCAAGGAAAGGAGAGATACAAATGACAGGATCAAACATGAACTCACTAATGCACATGTCCTGATACTTCCTGAATTTTAATTACCATTCAAGCTGTACATAGATGCAGCCTGTAGTCAAGGATTTGTGGCAGCCCTACACCAAAGACAAATTGTGGATGGTGAACCAAGGAAAGTGGTAATATGCTACATTTCCAGAAAACTGAAAGATTCACTAGCTAGGTATGAAGCAACCCAGACTGAATTCCTATTCCTAGTCTGGGCCCTAAAGAAACTCAATTATTATATAGAGGGTGCAGTATTTTAAGTCTATACAGACTGCACAGCACTCAAGTCTTTACTTAATATGAAAACTACTAATAGACACATGTTGAGGTGGCAAATAGACATCCAAGAGTATAGAGGTAACATGACCATTGTATACAAGCAAGAAAAAAGCCACACCAATTAAGATGGTTTCAGAATATGGCCACTGGATAATGTCAAAAGCAACCCATCTCATGACCCTGAAGTAGCAGCCAAGATCCTTATCCATTTCATTGAAATAGACAGGAGGAAAAACTTCAGATTTTCTGAATGGGCACCACAAAGTGGTACCCCAGACAGTGAAGACACTGAATCAGAAGGAAAAAAAACTCCCATATTGGAGATATGTTCCTCAGAACTAAACAATGAGCTCTTCAGTGCAGTAATGAAGGCGTATGCCAAACACAAACAGTGTGGAATACTGTTGCAACTCCTACAACAGAAATACAGGAGCCCAGGACTGGAATCCCAGTTAGAGGAGCCCTGGTTGAGGGACAATAAGGATAAAAAGTTTCTCCTTATACATGGACTACTCTATCACACAGAGAAGCACATAAGTGCCCTCGAAGTGGGGGACTGGGACCACATATCCCTGATCCTGCATGAATGTCATGACTGCCCCTATATGGGACACATGAGTGAAGACAGAACCAAGGAAAGAGTAGCAAGCACAGCTTTGTGGAACAAATGGGAGAAAGAGTTGAGTGAATATATCAACACTTGTGAAAGATGCCAAAAGGCAAAAAGAAAACATGGGCAAAAATATGTGCTACTTTGACACATAGAAGAACACAAACACCCATGGGAAACCATTAATATGGACTGTGTCACATGACTTGTCCCAGGAGACAAAGAGAATTTCAATTTCTGCCTAGTCATAGTTGATAGGTATAGAAAAATTGTAAGGTGCTTTCAATGTCATAAAGAGGACACAGAAATGGATACAGCTTTGCTATTTTGTAATAACATCATAGCCACATGTGGAGTCCCAAAAATAATCATTAGTGATAGGGACCCAAAATTCACATCAGAATTTTGTACCAACCTCTATGACATTCTGGGTACAAAACTTGCATTTTCTACAGCTTACCATCCACAGACAGATGGTTTAGCTGAAAGGATGATCCAAACAATGGAGTACATCATTAAAAGGTTCTGGGCATATGGCATGGAATATAAGGACCATGAAGGATATACCTATGACTGGGTTACACTTCTCTCAGAGTTCCAGCTGGCTTCCAACACAAGCCAGCACTCTACCACAGGGAAATCACCCTCACTGGTAGAAAAAGGGTGGAACCCCTTATTTCCTGTGGATCACCTGAAGAAAAATATTCTAACTATCCACCCCACAGCCAAGGAATTCCATGAAATGTGGAAGAGAGCTTGTGACACAGCTGCTAAATGCATAGCTGAGGCTAAAGAATACAACAAGAAGAGGTATGACAAGACACATATGGAACCAGACTTCAAAGAAGGGGACCAGGTTTTAGTGTCAACACTCAACTTCAATAATCTCAAGGGACCAAATTAAATGAGATATTCATTTTTTGGGCCCTTCACTATCATTGAATTGATAGGGAAGAATGCAGTGGATGTTAGACTCACAGAGGAGTTCTCCAGGAAACACCCAGTATTACCAGTGAGTCAGGTCAAACCATACTTACAGACAGGAGAGGGCAAGTTCCCCTCCAAAAAGAAGACTACCACCCCACCAGACATAGTGGAATTGGAAAACTCCCCTGTACCTGTGAAGAAGATCATCAAGGCCAGTAAGATGAGGCTTAATGGTAAAGACCAAAGACAGTATTTGGTCAGATTTGAAAACCAGACAGCAGACAAAGACAAATGGTTGGCAGAGGATGCCATAACAGATGGGAACCTTAATCTAAGGAGATTAAGGGCCTCTAGGAGGACTGAAAAGTCTCATCAATGATGAGCCTTTTTTGGAGGGGGGGTATGTCAGCCTATGACTAAAAACCAGAGCACAAGCATGACAGCCAAATATTATAAACCAATGGTAAAGCTAAGGTACCACCAAAGCATGGAGCTGAGCCAAACCAGCTCAAAAGGTATTAAAACAAAGGGGAAACGCACCTCTTTCTAAATATACAAGTCCTATCATTATAGGACAAAGAATAACAAAGTTATTCCTGCTCAAAGTTGTTGCTGAGCATAAAACTTAATTTTCACCTCTCATCTGAAATCCAGAGGAAGATTAACCCCAGAAAATGGGTATTTTAATTGAAGCTCTAAGTCGGGGCT
Source organism: Austropuccinia psidii (assembly GCA_023105745.1). Lineage (NCBI taxonomy): Eukaryota > Fungi > Basidiomycota > Pucciniomycetes > Pucciniales > Sphaerophragmiaceae > Austropuccinia > Austropuccinia psidii. The sequence continues at coordinate 12,794,343 of JALGQZ010000002.1, read as the reverse complement.
ATCCAATGGTACTAGCCAAATTGAGCTAACACCAAAATTACAGAAATTATGGCCAAAATAAGGTCAAATAAGGGTAAACAAAATATTCACCTCTCATCTAGCTTCTACAGTTTTAGTGTGAGATAATTAAAGCTAGGCCTTTTTGAAAGAGAAAAATCAGGGATATATGATTGTTCCTTTCATTTCCCTATATCTCATCTAAAACAACAGTTATGGAGCAAACAAGCTTCATACAGATATTGAGAAAATCATATATCTGATAACAAACCTTGTACATGGCATAACTTTGCCATATCTAATGCTACCCATACCAAATGAGGTATCATTGTGTAGATCTCATTCAGGGCTACAAAATTAACCAAATTTGAGCTTAATATCTCAAAGGCTGACACAGGTATAGCAGTTTTAAGGGTAAAATCCCACAATTGGGCCAATACACTTTTCTGTGGGATAATATCCCACAACTATGATTATGAGGTGTCAAACAGACAAAGAATCATTTTTAGACTTCAATACCTCATATTTCATTCAATACTGGGGTACCATATAGGTTCTGTAAAGCATGCTATGTGTCATACACGTCAGAAGAGGGCTATGTGGTCCCCAGATGAAAATTTTCACCCTGTATTGGTGAAAACTTCTCAGATGTGGTTTCAAAACCACATCTGAGCCCAATACAGTGTATAAAGACTTTGTGGAAGCCACAAGCCAGTACTCTCAAGTGAAAAACTCTTCACTTTCTCTACGTGGATGGTCTAGAGGGCCGTTCCACCCCATTTTAGGATAAAAAGAGGCCTTTTCTCCACCAGAAAATGTTTCCTCATCCTGCACTTGAATTCCTAAATAGTAAAACTGTCCAAAACAGTTATACTCTCAGAAAATAATGAGGTATACTTCTAAATCTTAAGTATTATAGTAGTTATTATTGTAACCCAACAGATAATTATTGCACCCAGGGCTTTAAACAGCACTTACCACCACCAAAATCCTTTAGTAAAGCCCTGAAATACTCTTTAAAACCCATTTTAATCAATTTTTATCTGTGTCACAGTCACAGTGAGAGTTGTATATACCATTTTATTTACTCTATAAGAGACTCAGCCTGAAATGCAGATTTATATTTCATATTATTGGAATTTTTTTGGGATTTCTGTTCACAGAATCTTTCCAAGGTGTATTGAACCTTGTTTTGAGATTCACCCTACTAGAACCAATTTTTGCTCTGATGGTTACTTCTTTTAAAAGATTTATAATATATTCTGCTTAATATTGCTCAGTTGTCCTTCTTTTGACAGCATGCTCTAAGTGACTTCCACATTCTCTCAGAATTTTTCTGTGAATAATACATTATGACATGTCAGGATATAATTCTGTTAATATGTCTTTCTTTTGGAAAAACCATGGAGCATCTTGGTCTTTGTCAGCATTAAATTTGGAAGATTCAAAGGATGTTCCCACCTTAATTTTCCGAGAATCATTGGCCCATCTACTAATAATTTGGGTTTTCCACCAAGTCCAACTTTGGTGTCCATGTGCTTGTCTTAAGCTCATATACCATCCATGAGCTGATTTAGTAAACAAGGTGTTGAATATTGCTGTTACCAATCTTTCTGGTGCTTCAAAATGTTATTTAATCATTTCAATACCTCTGATGAATTACATATGGTAATATTCTCCTTCACCACTGAAGTGAGGCCATTCTTCAAGCTTTGGTACTTCTTTCAAAAGTTCCTGGCCCATTCATGGTTCCAAGTTATGCAAAAAAGTTGAAAATTCATCCTTGAATTGTGAATTTTCTATACCCAATACTTGTGGGTTGGAATTTCTTTTATCCTCATTTTGATTCAGAGGCTTAGACATTCTTGGTAAGGTGTGCAGTAATTGTTAAATACAATTCATTTTACTGGTGCTACACCTTTGGGAATTTCTGACTTCATGTTGAAAACGCTGTATTAAATTTATCAACTGATTTTTAGAAATGTCTTCTTCAATTTTCATTTCTTGCCATAATTCTGTCTTTGTATTATTATCAGAAATCTCTTGATTCAATTCAATTCTTTATTTTCATACTTTGTCTTGTGAGGTGTAAAAAAACCTTTTCAATGAAATGGTATATTTCTTTACTTCAGTAAATGAGCCTTAAATATAATCAAGGGCTTCATTATTATCTGACTTAATAATAATTATGGCTTTTTTTATTCTTTATTAGTTATGTCATCAATATTTAATTTAGAATATTTATCTTTTAATTCTTTTATAATGGCCAATTGTTCATTTATCTTATTTCCAAATGAACTTTCATTATTTGATTTTTTAATTGTTCTTAAAACTTTTTCAAAACACATAAGTATTTCATTTATTTGGCTCAAACTGAGATTATTTTTTTAAGATTGTTACAAATTGTTGGAGTTTAACCAGAAACATGACTTTTTACAACATTTATACCTATAGTTTGGAATTCCCTCTAGAATTTCAGAAATAATTTCTGATCTTTTAATCTGGCTTCCTCCTTTTTCTAAAATTCCATCATGGTTCTGGACATCTGAAAAACATTTTCCATGGCATCCTTTTGAATCTTTGGAATTCTGTATCCCTGGCTGGTGCCTTGCCTTTGCACTTTTTCTGACCTTGTGGCTGCTTTTTCACATTGGAATTGCTACTTCTGGCTATTGGGGCTGGTTTTGGCACTTGCCTGGGTGGTGGAGCATTGTTTTTACTCCATTCTGCTGTTAAAAACAACATTTTTTTCTTTTCAATCAATGAATGCCATCTATTAAATAACTTGAAAGTGTTGGGATGGCCCAAAGACTTTCTCACAGTCAGGTAAAAATTCATGCAGTTTTTCCACAGACCTGCAAAGATCTGGTACTCATTGTGCTGCAAAAAATTGTTGTAAGCCTTCTGGCTGGCTTTTTACATGCCCACAGAGGCTTCTTGTGACTGTGTCAGCTCTTTTTGAAGGTAAAACAATATCATCAGCTTTAGAATGTCATAATTTGTCAGTTTTGGCTTCATTTACCAACCCTTGTCCTTCTGTAACTGATTGGCTTCTGCCATAATCACGTCTATAATCTTTTTGGGAGCTTCTTAAGGGGTTATATCTCTCTCCTCATCTGGTTGAAGGCATAATTATGATTAAAAAAGGTTAAAATAGTAATTTTAGGTCGAAAAACTTACTATTGGCCAAATTATCAGCTTTTTGGAGGGTATTGATAATGTATAAATTGATTTATTATGAAGAAATTGGTTCTGGTTTATTATTCTGAGTTATAATAAAAGTACTATTATGTTCAGAATTGACAGTACTTCCAGGGATAATACTAGTAACTGTTGATGCTGTTTCAATATTCTCTTGTCTTACCATGTTGTCAGACACTAAAATCAATGAAAAGAGGTAAAAAAAGGTTCTTAAAAAGAGAAATGAAAAAATCAAGCCTCATTTATAATATGAAAAGTCTTGTTTTTTATGAATTTTTTGAATTATAAGTATTTTTTATGGATTTTTAAATTTTTCAATATAAGAAAAGAAAGATTAAAAAGGTAAAGAAATTATGTAACAGGTAAAATAGCATGGCTGTACTTCCAAATGTAAGGTGTGGATATGAAACTTTGATAAAAATCAAATACCTTTCCTGTTCTCAAAATTTGTATAAGGTGCAATTCTATTAAAAAGAGTAAAATGTATGATTTTTAGGAGAAAACATGCCAAATTTATTGTTTTTGACTTTTATAAGTATAAAGCAATAATATTAAAAATATTTACTTTTTCAACAACAATAAAAATGTATCCAAAAGTACTCTATAAGAGATATTTAAGGCTACAAAAGAAATTTCTTCAAGAGCAATTTCAATTGGAATTAATTGCGAAAAGAACTGCAAGCAATTAACATAAGAAAAGAGTCTTTAAGAATATTATTTAAGAGAGAACATCCTCAAAAGTGATCAGAGTGAATTTGGAAACAAAGTGACAAGGTTAACAGTGATGAAAGACACTTTAGTTAACTTATGGGGTGGTTCAAGGGTAAAATGATTATAAAAGTTACAAAAAATTATTATAATGATTTTTTCATGTGGCTAAAAGGTTGAAAATGATCTAACAAATGTGGTTGGAATCTTTTATTGATTGGTTTAACAGTTTTTAAACTCATTATAAAAGGAAAAGATTCTAACATGAAGAGAAGAGTGGAGCAAAGAAGACATTCTTTTATAGCCACCAATTTTCTTACTCCAAAATTAAAATTTACTATTTTGAGTAGTGGAAAAAGCTCTGATATGGCATCATTGAACGCTGGTTTAGACCAAAAAAGGGCTTGTTTTAGCCATTTTAGACTCTTAAATCAGCTATTGCTATAGTAATACCTGGTTTCAAGCCATCAAAACACATCAGAATGTGTGTAATAGATGTCAAAACCATTTAAAACTGTTTTAGCTTAAGGGTAGTTTTACCCTCTTGGAAAAAGGTACAACTGCCCTGGTTGGTATCAAAACCTCATCATCAATTGAGTCACAGACCCTGTGATGCAATTCCAGGCCAATGGTGATGAAATTTTGTGTTAATTATTACATCTCATGGCTGTCAGCAAGGAATTTGGGGGAGTCTGTCACCCTTGGAGCCAATATTACTTCCCCCCAGAATTAATCTTTCCAATTTATTTTTTCTTCAATTCCTAGTCAGGTACTTTACTTTTAATTTAAATATGTAGTTAAATCAAATTTTTACAGTACACAAATGTAATAATTGATACATCATATTTAAATTAAAGTCCACTTATGTAATGCACACACACATTTTGACATTTCAATTGAAATTACCTCAATTCCTCATCAATTCTAAACTACACACCACAACTCAATCTTAAGACATAAATTGATGGTTGACACCACAAGTGATCCAATTAAACTCAGGTCTTGAGGATTCTGAATTTTCATACAGAAAATACAAAAAACTTAATTCAAGCTTATTTAGAGTTGAGTTACAGAAATTTAATGTAGAGGTGACCCCACCTTATTTTTTATGAGGAATCCAATAGTAAAATATTTGTCATATGTTTATTCATTGGATAAAAATCTATAATAATTTTTATTCAAATTTTTTCCAAAAAATATTTTAATTTCAATTTTTTTGTTGAAAATTCATTTTTACTCAATTTTTTCAAGTAAAAAGGTATTTTCACAATTTTAAATTTCAAACTAATTTTGTTTTTGAATTATTATTAAAATTTTAATTTCATATATAAATTTCATATTTACATTTTAATTTTTTTTGTTTTTTATAATATGAATAAATTTATTTTATTTAAAATTATATCATTTTTTATTCTTTGTGGTCTTTTGGGTATATAAAAATACCTCTAAGGCTCACAATTAATCTCATTTTTGTTTCCCATCTTCATTATTCCCTCTGAAAAGATGCTATAATACTCAAAAACAAAGTGTATTTTATGAAATGAGGCCTGTTTGACAATTTCACTAACATGTAATTCCACAGTATTCAGAAATTCCTTTTATTTTCATTTTATATCAATTCTGTCTACACTTCTTGAACAAGGATGAATTTCAATATGGGTATCAATATCAATTTAATGAAAAGTCCTGAATTAAAACTGTAATATTGTAAGATTGAATAACAAAGTGGGTAATAAAGATTCATGAAAAAGGAAGAAATATTTCACTAATTTTAAAAAATTGAAAGTTAATGAAACACCAACAATTTGTGAAAAATAAAGTTTCTTTTCTTCTAACAAGATTTAACCTCTCATGTACAGAAATTAAATAATGGAATACATTTAGCTTTTAAGGCTCTATATTTAAAGAATTTGATCTCAATTTCTATCCATTTTTTCAACCAACATATCAATTAAAATAATATATATAATTTTGGTTAGATTAATGATATGTAAATTGGGAACTGGGAATCTAATTCTATTTAAAATTAAACAATCAAGAGCTTCTGGGATCACACAAACATAATACCACAGCTCCAACCAATTCCAAACATTTTTGGAATTTCTAAATCAGGAAACATTACTAGCCCAAGAAATTTGGTGTATCACAAATTTCAACAACATTTATATTAATGGAATTCTAAATCCCATCAATTGAAACAACTAAAACCACTCTTGAAAGTATATATTTTTGAAAAAAATGACAATTTCACACAATAAACAGAGGAACTTGAAGGTTTTTGGCTAGAAATTTCAGTACAATAAATAAATAATGTGATGAAAATAATCAAAAAAAGTTCCAAATTTTGTTCCTCTTTAAAAGAAAATAAATCTGATAAAGTAAGTGAAGATTTGGAGTCTTATGAAAGGCTCCTTGATATTAAATTATTTCATAATTGAAATCAAACCACAATATTTGGATATCTTGAGAAATCTTAGTGTATTTTTATTATCTATTTTTGAAAATAATTATTTCATTGTGCCTTTCTCAAAAATTTATCATCTCACCATTCAAGAACTGTCTACACCTGAAAAAAGTGTTGCGTTTGAGAGACAGCTTGGAACCATGTGGTTATGTGCTTTGAATGAGCCACCAAACCAGCTTGAACCTGGAACTTCTATGTTATTTTATACTCTAGAATATTCTGAGCCGTTGAAAAATTTAAGAATTTCATTTTTTGATTCCTCTGAATTGAAATTATCTGATCTTTTTTATTGATATATTCACATTAACAAAAAATTAATAACCCTTTCATCTTTAAATTAAAAAAAAATTTTAACTTACTAGAAAAGCTTCAGCTTATGAATTTATTAATTTTTCAAAACTTATTCCTATATTTTGAATTCACCATAGAATAAAAATACTCTTCTCAAGTCCAAAACATTTCAACTTTTTTTTACCTCTCTAATTTTAAAATATAATAAGACTTCATATAATATTATTTGGAAAAATTGATTAGAAGGTAAGCTATCTTGTATAAAAGCTTCATCTTGACTCACCTACCTATTTTTGATATTTTAAATTCAAAAGGAATTATTTTTCAAAGAAAGATGTCTTTAAAATACATTTTTGTTTCAAATTTGACTTGGAATTAAAAAAACATAGCTAGAAGGTATTTATGCATTTCAAAATTCATCATTTTATTTATGAAAATAATTTCTTTTCATTTTTGTTTTATGAAAATGATAAAAATTAATAACAATATCATATTTGTGAAATTTTTATTTATCTATTGTTTTTCTAATTATTATTTATATATATATATATATATATATTACCTTTTTTGGAAAATTACAATAAGAGGATTATTGAATCCTACTACCAGGGCTTGCTCCTCAGTTACCAATCACCATGAAAAAAGGGCTCTCCCCTTTGGTGGGTTAGAAGGTCTAACACAGGTCCAACCTGCTACTGAACTGAGTCTCAACCTTGGATCTACCCTTGTAATTATCTTTCAGATACTTTAAGCCACATATTTGGTCATTAAGAGCTTTAGTAAGTTGAAATAGAATATTATGAAGTTCCCATGATGTTTATTTGTTTTTTGATACATGTCATGGAAATTGTTTTATTAATGAAATATATTATAGAATAAAACTTATTTATAATGGGGAAGAAACTTGTTTCAAAAAAATTCATATGATAATTTTACTTGTATTTAATTTTTTGTTCAATATTGAATAATTTTTCTTTCTTATATTTAACTTTTCTTCAAAGATTTTGTGTGTAAAATTCCTTTAATTGAGGACATCAATCAATAAGATATAAATTCACAGAAATAAGATATTTCATGGGTGAAGAATGCTAGATGGTGTTTTTTCTCCCATTTAAAAGAATTAAAATAAACTTTCAAATAGAGATACAGGATGTTGAGTAATTCTCCAGGCCATAAATATCATATCAGTAATTACTCACACATTCTGAATATTTATATTCAACAAGTATTGTGGTATGCAATACCTTCTGGAACCAGTTTCAAGAACAATAAAGATTGAAATTTTCGGAAATATCAAGATTTAAATGGTCAATTTGGGACCTCACGACCAAAAAAGACATCCTTACAATTGCCAAATCCCAGTAATTACATCAATAGTATTGAGTAAAGGAGTATTTCAGCATTCAGGATAGAAATAACCAAAAGATTTTCAGAAATCACTGAATAATAAATAAATCAAATTTTATGTATTTATACAGAATAACTTACTTCTAAGACTTACATCCACCAGAATATAGTTTGATACATACAGAAAACAACATATTACATATACAATGTAGCAATTTAGAACTATATCCACCCTAAATCCACCAGGAAGATTATGTTACTAAGAATTACAATCATCAAAATATATTTTATGTGACACAAAAATAATCTTATAGTATCAAATCTAAATTACTTCAGGGAAAATACACTAAAGGACTTAAAATTAAACAAAAATTCAGAAACACAGATAGGGTTTAGGAAATCCACATGAATAAGATCTGTAATTTACACAGCCACAGGAGCATTTATTTCAACTCATTTAAATTTCAACTAGCTTCATGAAAGGAAAATACACCAAACTCTAAATTACACAACAATTATAGTATTCAAAGATTAAAACTCAATAAGCTATCATATTACAGAACATGATATTCTTAAATTAAATAATATCACAAAACAATTTGAAGGGGCTTATTCAAATGACATAATATTCATTTTATACCCACCAGAATCAATACATCAAGGCTGTGCAAGCTGATTAAGGCAATTTAAAACAGAAGTAATCTTATATATATTATTAAAATCGACACAAGAAAAAATATCTTAACCTTAATTTTGGCCAAAAAAATGATGAAATATCTCAGTAATATGACACTATTCATAAAAGCAACCACAAGAAAAATCATCTTAAAGGATAAAATGAAGCTTCACATGGAGAATCCATGGGTACTTCTCACAAAATAAAAGGAGGCCTCTCTCTCTAATTTTCTCCTCTTTCCCCCATGAAATTTATTATATACCAAGACAAAGAGTATATATTAATCCCTTACTAGTATCTTCATATAGAAATTATTACTATTTAGATCATATTATACTCAAAGTTATTTATAATTAGCTGTAGTTAACAGTAGGTCTTCCTATATTACAGGTTTATCAATTAGTCAAATACTCATATTCAACAAGTGAAAAATATCTATATCATAATTTTATCAATATTAAAAAGCTATTCATTATTGCTTTCAAACTTAACATATATACTATTTGATTCATAACTGTCACTATTAGAAAATTTTATTTCTTATTATTATCCCAATAATAGTCCAATATTATCATTATAAGTAGTAACATATTTGTCAGCCTTAACCAGTATTTCTTTAGCCTATAGTGGTACTACCATCTATAGTACTGTTATTAGTTTTATATCTTTAACTATTTTGTAGCTATAAATATTATTATAATAAATATTATAGCTATCATATTATCAATATTATTGTCAATTAAAGCTAGTTAACCATTCAAAAAATTATCAAAAAAAGTTACTATTACTATACATTCTCAGATTAAATTATTATCCATTAAAACTTACTTTCAATAAAAAAACAAATTGAATCACCACTAAGTACTATTATGTCTACTATTTAATTACCCAATTGTTAATTTCTTATCTATAAAAATAATAATAAACTGTACTAGGCTTTGGGTACCCAAATTGAAGGGAACCACCTATTAATTCATATTTCAGTTTTATTATTTAAATCATTATCATTTCTTATTATAATTAGGCTGATTAATTATTAGGTCTGATGAATACTGCTAAAAATTCTTCTTTAGTCGTGAAAGCCACAGTCTTAAAAATTTATTTGTGAGCTCTGTAGGGAGACTTTTTGGTAAATACAAAGGGTAAGCTAATACATCTTAGAGCCCTTTGTTACAGGGGTATTTCAGAAATTTAAAAAATTTTACCTGTGATTTCCCCCTGAAGTAATTCCTTATCCAATCCAACACTAAAAGGGGTTCCACAGTACACAACAAATGCTCCAAATTTTATATTTATGTATATTTTTCTTCTCAAGAAACTAAATTACTTACTAAAACTTACTCTCACTTATTCCCTTTTAATGAAGAATGGTTAGTAATGGCAATCTTCCACCTGAAACATTTTGAAGAGGTTATTCCAACATGATAAAAGTAAGAATATTCTTTAGGATGTTGAATTTCATCTATTTATTTATGTAAATGATAGATATAATATTCCTGTCAACTACCTGTAGTAGTTTCAGGAAGGAAGACCGGTTTTATCTTTGAAATTTATTTCTATCAATCAATCACCATTGTTTTCATTCATGAAAAATAATAATCTTCGAAAAGTATTGTAAATTTCCACTTCCATGCCTAAAATTATTTATCAATATGAAAATTATTCCATAAAATTATTTCATAGACTTTTGTCATTTGTAAATTTTTTTCAATTTGGTTTGACATATTTCAATGTAACTTCACATTATCCTTTTTTTGGGGATTCAAACATAATTGAGCTTGAAAAAATTGAAGCATTCAAATTTCAAAATTAATAAACCTTTATTTGTCATCCTCTATATTTCAGATCCATAATCCATCTCTTCCCTTGTTATTTCACTCTTTTTGTCAATCTTTGATATCAAAAATTAATTAAAATTAATTATTCAATGTGATTTTACTTGAGATTAACAATGAAAATTTCTTCAATTTTTTTTTCTATTAAAATTACATATGGTTTTTTGGGTTTTCTTTATTCTCCTCAGCTTTTGAGATTTTTATTTTTTTTAAATTTTTGTTTTTTCAAGTAGTGAGAGTGTAGATCCAATGGAATAAGTGCCTTACACTTATTCCAGTGTAGTTATGCCTACAATAATTCAAAGAAAATGAAAAAATATCAAAAATCATTCAAAGAAATTGAAAAAAAGGTAAAAAAGAACAAAAAGAACAGATTAATAGAAAAATCAACTAGAAATTGAATAAAAATGAAATAAAAGAAAATAAAATAAAAACTCAAAATTCTCAAAAAAATATCAAATATTCAAAATATGAAAAGAAAAAACAGAAATGTTGGGAATGAAATAAAGTAGGGCATTAATATCAATTTTCTAGAAAAACAAAAAAAATAATTACAGGGAGAGAAAGAAAAATGTAAATATTTTATTAAAATTAACCATAAATAAATTAGATATTTGGGTTCATCTCCTTTGTAAACTGTATCTCAGGAAGCATTTCCATCTTTACTATTTTTTGGACCAGGCCCCAGATAATACCAATAAAAAATTCAATTAAATAGGTAATTAGGATTATTTCTTACTGCAATTGAGAAAATTTATTAATAACAACTCATTGGAATAATTTTTCAATTTATTCTTGAATTATTTTCAAACAATTATATTTTACATATGGAAGTCAGGGGATTATTGGATCAGGTGTTTCAAATAAGGACTTGAAGTGCAAAAAACATTTTAAACATATGCTATAGGAGAAACTTAAGATATTGATATATCCAAAATAACAATTTAATAAAAGTTTCTAAATATAATTTCTGTAAGTTTTTCCTATGAAACTCTTGATAATAGTAACAAGTATCAAGAGTACTATGACTGTCCTCAGTAGAAAATATAATATAGTTAAATATTATAGCCACAAATCAATATAATTATTTTTAGTAATTATATAAAAAAACAAATTTAACTATTATTAAATAATTTAATAATAGAAAAATATTAATAATTATAATAAATTATGATTATTTTCTTATTACTATAGCCACTGATAGTTGGAATAATAAGAAATATAAAAGATCTTACTGAGACAATTATATGTGGAAAATATTGATTTTTATTCACTTATAAATAAATTAAATATTATTTATGAAAAAATATCACAAAAACTGTGCAGAAATAAATCTTATAGAGAAATTCTATATAAGAAGCCTAATACTAGAAAAAAAAGATATAGAATTTCATAGAAAACTTATTTATAATATTTATTTAATACAACAAATCAAAAAACAACAATTGTTATATTGAATAATGTTTTAAGCTAAAAACACACCAAAAATAAATATTTCCAAAGATAAAAACAACTCCTTTATGATAAAATAAGATTCAAGACTTTTCAAGAGGAATTTGTGGATTTAAAAGATATTAATGACAATAATTTTATATTATGAAATATATTATTGGTGATTACTACAATGATCTGATTTCTATTATTTCAATTACTTAAATTGGAATTAATAAATAATAAAAAACTAAGAGAAATACTTCAATAATAATATTTTATTATTAATAAAGTATTACTTTTTTAAAGTGTCTAATTGATTGGGATGATGATTGCTTATTGGCAAAAACAGTGATGTGCAGGGTCTTTTTATGCCTTAAGAGCAGCTCTCATGATTCATGATGGATATGGAAGGCCTCCTCAGGTCAAAACTAAAAAACCATGCTTAAAAATAAGGTTCTTAGCTTAAGGTAAGTAATTTTTAATTCCAATTTAAAGTTACCAGTGTTATTCTTAACTCCAGGTAACTTCAATCCTCTGTTGGATTAATTATTTCAATTTTTAATATAAAATAAGTTTATTTATATTAATGTTCAAAACATGAACAGCTTAAAATAAAGTTTCAAGCAAAAATCTCTCAAACTGAAGTTTGAATTAATTAATAATAATTTTCTTCAAGAATAATTAAAACTATCAGTTTCAAGGCTAATTAGCAATTGAAAATTTTTAAGAACTACTTTAAATTTAGTGTATACACAGATAAAATGAATGTGTAAGTTGTGTGCAAATTTCAAGCAAATCCATTAAGAGTTGGCTTTTTAATGAATTTTTGAAGTTATTGCTGTTTTTCCACATAAAATAGCAATACACACCAAACCTTAACTTTTAATAAGGTTTTTATACTTGTAAATTTCAAGTTTCAAGATTATTTAATCTTTTCAAGCTTAATTAAGCTTTGAAATTTCTTAAAACCTTGATTTCAAGCTTGCATATTGAGATTTACCCTTTTGCAGCTTTAAATTCCTGTCAAAATTTGGATAAAACCAGTTTAAACTTTAAGGTTGGATAAAACTCTAATCTTAAAGCTTAAATAAGGTTGAAAATCCCCCAATACAGGTGTAAAACCTTGATAGAGTTCTTGCAGATCCCAAAAGTTGGTTACCCCAACTCTATTTGGCCTTTTTCCTTTGTCCCACCTTTCTGCATGGTTTTTTCCCTTTTATTTATTTAAATCCATACTATGGCCTGAAACCACTTTGAATTGAGCTCATGCAGGATTTGAATTCTGTATGGAAAATCCTTAGTGAATTCAGTAAATATACACAACACCTCAATTTTAACTATATTTTTGTTAAGTTTTCATAAACCTTATGCAGCTCTCAATTTAAGCTTATTTAACCTTGAATTTAACAATTTCAAAAAAAAAGTTTTAAACTTTGCAATTGTACTATGAGATTTTTAAATATTTCAATAACATATGAAATAGCCATTTTTGGGTATAACACCCTATGGGTCTACCCTGGGTTATTTTTTGTGTAGAATCCAAAAGAGACATAATATTTATAGCTTTGCTTATGGAAAAGAAATTTATGCTTATTTTTTGTAATTTTTTATCTTGAATTCACTTGATAGGTCTGTTTAAGACTAAATTAACTGTATAAAAAGCTATTTGTGGTCTTATGGGTATGTCATATATACCTCACAGGCTCACAATTTCTGTTGATAAGAAATATTCATGATGTGATCTGGTAAGTTACTTGGCTAATTTAAAGAAATATCCTCATTTTTTTCAACAGAGTGGCATTTTCAGAGGTCATACTCCATGACCACTAAGAAAATTCTCTGAAAGAACACATAATATCTATTCAGTAATTTAAGATTAAGTCCTATAAAAACAGAGAAATAAGATATTTATTTTGTAATAAATTATGTTTGTTTTAATATTTTGACATATTTAAGAAAAGCTGCTTATCAGTATAATGAGTCCTTGTGGAGAAAGTATTTTAAAATGAAAATTAATTTAGACTTTTGTATCCAATTCATTGAAGTATTTAAAGATTTTAATTAAAAGGTTTGGCAGAAATCAGTTAGAATTTTATCAGCCATTTGTAGGATTAAAGGAGAGATTATTGTAAGTTGATTTAGCCTATTTTCTAATCAAGTCATTTGAGAACCAGACCATGAGAGAAAAATTTATATTTGATAATTTAGCTGTTTACAATGATCAGGGATTTCGAGTTTTGTCTCTTCTTGAGCTTCTTTACAGCTCAACTCTAACAAGGTGCCAACCAAGCCTGTGCAGGTTGAGGAATAATTTGATCAAAGTTTAAGACTATTTCCACTCAAAGCTGAGAATATCTCTCAAAACCCCCTTGAAGAGTCTGTATAAATTAATAATGGCTTTGAAATATGTAAGTAATGCTGCATACCAATCAGTGGGATTATGAATAAATAGCATTTGAATTCTCAAGGAAATTCTTAATTAAATTGAATAAAGTAATTAAATCCTTTATGATAAATATCTTTTGGAATTTCAATAATTTTAATTGGATTAATAATCAATACTTAGATAAATTAATGAAGATATTTCATGACTAAAATTCAACAAATAAACCACTTCAAAGACATTTTACATGAGTGTTACCTACAGATTCATAACTATAAATTGTTCTTATGATAATCGAAAAATGATTTCTTAGAAATTAAGAACACAAAATTGTCTTCTCATTAATTAATGGTTGTTTCATTTCTATACTTATAAGAAAATGAAATTAAAAGAGGGTAAAATATCTTACTTCCATTTCCATTTTTCAAATTACTCAAGTTTCTTTAAAAAAATAATGTGAGAACTAAAAATATTTTTTCTAAAAGGAAATGAAGGCTTCTACTTCATACAAATACTTTTGTTTTAAAATAATTGAAGAAGGTGGTCAAAAAGAGGTTTAGTAATAAATGTATTAGTTTTTGATAAAAGTTATATCAATAACATGAGAGTCCAGGCTGTGAATACTCTTTCCTTTTGATATATATTTTTTTTTTCATAAATATGGGTCAAATTTATTCTTTAAAAAGGGTATTATCTTTATAATGAGCAATTACGTATACTATAAGAAAATTTTTTGCTTCTCTATAATTACGGCTACAGAATTGTGATATAAGTTCTTCCCAGAAGAAATGATTTGAAAAATTAATAAAAATGAGACCATTGAACGATTCTTTGCAATTACCAGTTTAGTTGTTCCAGAATTTTAACTATATTTTATCCAGACAAGACTTGTAAAATTGAATGATAATGATATTTGAGATGGATTTCTTCAAGATACTATTATTTATTTATTTTCAAAAACACATTAGAATGTTTTACTTTTACACTGTGACTGGGAGCTATTCATCCTTATAGAAATATGGGGGTTGAGCTATTTGAAATATAGTATATTACAAAATCTAAGCTTATAAAAAAGAGATTATTTATGACACATTTGGTATTTACCAATGAAATTTAATTTTTCAGTTTTATAAGGCTTTCAATTGATTTTAATTTTTGTGTTTGAAAAAAATATGATAATAGGTATTTTCCCATAACAGGTATGAAGAATGAGTCATTGATTAAGGCTCTCTTTATTAGTACTGGACTCCTAGAGGTATTTTATTACTTTTCCATACAATGAAAGTTCTAAACTAGAAAGGATCATTCAGCTGTGGCTCAATATCTCTCAAGATCAATGAAACTGATTATATATATATGGCGTGGAACTCCTTTTAGTGTGGGATTGGATAAGGAAGTCCTTAAGGGGGAAATAACAGTTCAACATTTTTAAATTTCTGAACTAATCCTGTAACCAATGTTGCTAATGTTATTTTTGCTGCCCCTCTGGATATACTAAATGATCTCCCTACAGAGCTCACAAATCAAATCTTAAGACTTTGGCTTTTAAAACTAGAAAATACTTTTCAGAAACCTCTAGCAGACCTAAGAAATAATAATCCTAATGATAAAATAATTTCAAGAGATAAGTTTGTAGGTAGTTTCAAGATAATTCAATAATCATTGAGTAAATAAATTGTATATATAATAGTACTGGGTGTGTATTTAAGCTGCTTCTGCCTTTAAAACTAATTGTCTCAATGGATAATAGTTTAATGTGAAAATATATAGTACTAGTGATTATATATGATAATTTTCTTAATGGCTAATTAGTTGTAATTGGTAAATAATATTGATTTAGCTAGCTATACTTTTTGATAATAATGATAGTGATAGCTAATAAGTAATAGTAATTTTAGATGATAACACCACTATAATTTTAAAGGAAATACTGGTGAAGGTTGATAAGTATGTTACTACTTATAATAGTAATAAGGGATGATAATAAACAATGATATTTACTAATAGTAACAGTTATGAAACTACTGATGTGTATTTGTTTAATTTGATGAAGAAATAAATTTTCTAATAATGAGGAAACTGTAATACATATATTTCAATTTTTTTTGAATATGAGTATTTGACTAATAGATGAATTTATAATATAAGAGGATCTACTGTTAAATAAAGCAACTTATAAATAACTATTAGTGTAATTTAATATAGATAATGATAATTTCTGGATTAACCTACTAGTAAGGGATAAATAACTGTTCTCCTTCTTGGTATGTAATTAATTTTACAGGGAAAGAGGAGAAAATGAGTTATATGGGCCTCCTTTTATGTTGTGAGAAGTACCCATGGGCTCTCCATGTAAAGCTTTATTTCTTTCCCTTGAGATAATCTTTCTGGTTTAGATTTTTGTACAAAAAACTGTATTACTTATCTGTTACACTGAATTAGTAATCTTAAAAAGCCTTGAGGGATTAATTCTTGTGAGTAAAAGGATGAATATTGTGTCATTTGAGTAAGCCCTTGCAGAATTTGTTTGTAAGATTATGTAATTCAAGGTGATCATTCTGTGTAATGTGGGGATCTCTTCTTGAGTTTCAATCTTTGATTACTGTAATTACTGTGTAATATTTTAGAGTTTTGGTGTTTTTTCCTTGCATGCAGCTAATTCAAATTGAATTTGAATTTAAATACATGGTCCTGTGGCTGTGCCATGTACAGATCTCATGCATGTGGATTGAATAACCTTTTCTGCGTGTCTGTATTGTTATGTAATCTAAGTATTTTAGTGGATTTTTCTTGTATTGAGTTTAATTTGATACTGTCAGATGCCTCTTGTGTCACAAATACTGTCTTCTGATTACTGTAATTTTTGCTACTATGATATTCTTTATGGAGTTAGGGTAGATATACTTCTACTTAGTATATGAAATTCATTGTGTTTTTTTTCTATTCTGAATGATAACTCTTCTTTTCTCAATACTATTGATGCTATTGGTTTAATTATGTAACTTTGAGGTTTTCTTCCAGTTAAAGAGTTGCTAAATTAGCCATTTGAATCTTGATTTTTCCAACTTTTAATTTTCACAAATTGCTTTAAGCCAGGAAAAAAGGTATGGAATACCACAATGGTTGTGAATTTAAAGGTCTGATTTTTTCAAATTAATTCCTTCAAGATTTATTTTCAGCATACATATCATTTATGATCTACCTTCACCAAAAGATATTTCTGCTGAACAAAGATTTCCCTAATCTCTAATGGGCAGAGACTGGAAATTTAGAATATCATCTGTTTTGAGACCTATCTCCAGAATTTTTGATAACATAAATGATCCTCTTGGAGAAATATTATTGAGATGGCCTGTCTTGGATATCCTAAGATGTGGGGTTTATCAAAGAACCAATTTTAATTGGCATTTAATTTTCTAAAAAAAACTAGAATAAAAGAAGTATGATTGATTTGATCTGTTTATTTTTCTGATGAAATATTGATTTATCCACAGTCTTTTTTGAAGGGAAATAAATCAAAGATCCCTTATTTGTCTTTGAAAATTAATGAAATGGTATTAACTTTTCTTTTGGAACAGTAGTGGTATATTAAAACCTTTTTTTTTATAATATTTTTACTAAAAATAACAATTTTGAGAAAGATATTTCCATCCAGTGAAGCTTTCCAAGACTTTTCAGTATACAATGGTCTATGTAGCGAATTCAGATCTTATTTTTGGTAAATGGGAGTTCTTACTTGATATAAATCTTGGTAAAATATTCTACAGTGATTAAAATTTCTGTTTTGGAAAATCCAAAATAATTGTGACTCCCAATCTTCAAAGAAAAAGGATCTAAAGAGTGAAAAATAGGAGAATATAATAAGTAATTTCCCTTTTACAAAAGATCTTGTGTAGTTTTGAGCTCAAAGAACACTGAAGTAGTGGTTTTCAAATTATCAGCACATGATTTGATATATTCTCTCAATTTTTCTTTTCCTTGGTCTGAGGAGAAATTCAGCTCACAAGGACAGAAGAACATAAAATTACTTTCCTATTTGAATTCAGTCTCTTCTTTACTGGTGATGAAGGAATTTTTACAAAAGATGTTGGAATATATATTTCTTTATGTTTGAGAATATAAAATTATGATAAAATTATTTTTTGAAAAAGGAGATCAAAAAGAAACATGTGACAGGAGATGAGGAAGAAGGGTATTTCCATTTTCAGTAATATTCAAATAGATATCCCCATAGGATAAGTATTTTCCTAATATTCACAGGTATTGGCTTGGTTTTTGAGGAATTTTTTTGGAAGGTAGAATTCTCAATAAAATTCCTAAAGTTTTATTATTCAATTGAGTTTCTTCCATTATACTCAAATATTTGAAATCCAACTTGGGGGATAACCAAATGAAAGTATCAAGTTAGATCCCAGTATCAAGGAAATTTAAGGTTTTGTTGGACCTGCTACCCCTGCCAGTGGGTGTAGCATTTTTTTCATGGTGACTATTGGTCCATAATAACCAATAAAGCCCCCTTTCTAGTTTGGGTCATATTTCAACAAGTATTTGCCTGGAATTTTTTGGACACAATCATAGTTTAGACCTATTTACTTCCCACCCTAAAATTTTCTTTCTGGAACCCTTTTGGTCTAGGGAGACTTGGGACCCAATTATTTGATTCCCTCCTTGCAAATTCCCCCCCAAAAAGCTTTCATTTCTTTATAAAAAACCTAGTTTACTCACATTTCTCTCATATTAATATTTAATTCTTATATTTTTCTTCATAAATATATCCTTTCTAACTCTAGAGCTAGCTTGATCATTCAATACTTATTTATAAATACAATTTTATAGTACAAAATTCGACAGCCTGACTTATAAACCAAACCTATGATTCAAAAAATTAAGATCACTTATGTGTTATCTCAGATTATTTACAAGATATGGCCAGTTTAAAAGGGATTTAAAAAATATGAATTATTTTCAATTTTTCAATCATTTAACTGAAATATTAGAATATGTTTGCACTTATGGATCAATTTCCCATTTTCAAAGAGCTGTTTGAGGTAGCTTTCTCATACTTGACCCCAGCATCAGTCACATCAAGAGTTCTTTCACTTATGATTTGGAATCAAATTTGAATTCAATTATGGTAGACAAGATGGATTTTGGTGAGTATGATAAAGACAATTATGATTACAATGTTATTCCAGAGATGGCTCAGTGTGGAGGTTATAAAACAATCACTCCTTAACCACCAAAGAGCTAAAATAAATTGAAACAACTTAAATGAAGGGTATATGATTATTAAAAAGGTGAGTTAAATCATAAATAATCATAAAATATAAAATTACTTGTGACTGCTGGGAAAAAAATAACAGTATTTGATTCCAGGAGGGGAATTGGATGAGGAGAAACAAATTTTTTAATTCAAGTATAAGTGTAGAAATTTTAGAATAGTATTAAAAGAAATTTTCAACTTGAGGGGTTCTAATCTCAGTTATGTCCTTCCTAGAAATCAAATTGGTATCCAGGGAAAGAAAAATCCAAATTGAACAAACACCATACTTGCTGTGTAGGTTGTCTCTTGGCATGGGAAAGAAAATTTATTTGATTGATAGGTCCAAGCTTAGGAGCAAAAATGGCCACCAAGTATTCTTAAGCCTTAATAAAGGACTTGGTCAAGGCCCTGGTGGCTACTCAGGTAGCATTTTTAAATTTTTGAGCTGGATAAATTGCAATAAATATTTCAAGGATTTACCCTTTTCTCCCCTGGCCTAGATATTGTCAAATTGCATCCATTTCCAGCCAGTTTTAATTTTAAAAAAGAATCAACTCATCAACAAAGTCCATAATTTCCCTGTTTAAGCAAAAATCATTGTAGCAGTTGATTTCTGGACCACAAAAAGATGAAATCCTATTTTTACAGTAAAGGTGATCCAATGGATTAACCCAGCCACTTATGTGTTTTAATTTAAGTCATCTGTTAATCACCTAAGTCTAAATTCTTATCTTCCTAATCACTTACCAAATTGGGTTCAGACCATGGGAGGATTGCAAAGTGGTAATAACATTCCTGGTATCTTTTTGGAGTTTTCATGAAGACTTGGGGTTATCAGACAATTATAAATTATAACCAGGAATAGTTCCACCAACATTTCCTCCATTATGACCAGTTTTGGTCGTAAATACAAAGGTATTAGTTCTACCTGGCCCAATGATGAGATCTCTCATCATTTTTATTTCTATGTGCTCAATCTGGTTACTAAAGACTCAATTTCTGAAGTTGGACAGTTAACATAAAAAGATTATGATTTCTCCAATTATTACTTAGAAATACACCTGGCCCCCATTGAAGATAGCAAGGACAAATAATCCCCAAAAACTAAGGATATTTATAGTTAATTCATCTTCTTTTCATCTCATAGTCAGCTATTTCTAATGTAAATTTCTTATAATTATAAATAGGAATCATTCCCAAAGCTCACAAGAAAGCATCCCAGTGAGGCATAAGAGGAACTCTTTAGACAGAAAATTCAGGACCAATAAGGTGATCTCCAAATCATAAACAACATTAATATCAATTTTTCTGCATTTATTGAGGAAATATTGACAAAGGGGTAAGAAATTTCCTAATTAGCTCCACCAATCATCACCATGGGTAAGCTGTTAATTTCTTCCTTTGATTATAATGAAAGAAAATTGGACAATTGTCTGTGCCCTTTGTGATTTGTGCTTACATATAGGAGGGTCCAAAAAGCAAAACAAGAACTTCATTTATGCTTTCAATAAGACAATTTATCCTGATTTAACCCATATAAAAATACCAATTACCCATTTGAACTTCAACTTTCTCCAAATTAAATGAGCCATAGTGCTAAAATTATCAATTAAATCATATACTGAAACTCCCAAAGGGTCCAAAAACAACTTATCCCAAGAGGTATGGAGTGAAATGGAATTCCTGCACCCCATTATTGCACTCATAAACCAGTTTTGCAATTTTTTTGAATCAAAGGCTCCCGCCAAACACTTTGTGTTTCCTTACTACCAGGTTATTTTCAAGCAATTAGGACATTACAAATGTATTAGTCCTCATACATGGAGTAACACCTGTGATGTTGCAAGGGTAAAATTTCAAAAATACTATGATTCAAATTAAGAAAAAAGGATATTTTTACCACCAATTCATTGAATCTAGAGTATTTCAAATGAATATGAAAGTGATTGGGTGTTAGCCTTAGAGGTAATTTCCTATACCTAAAAGACCACAAAGAATAAAAATAAGCTATAATTGAGAATGATAATTTTAATTTTAATATAGAAACAAAATTTGAATAAGAAATTCAAGTTATCTTCATAATTTCACATTCAAATTACATTGAAATTAAAGAATTTGAAAATATTTTTTTACAAGAAAAATTAAAGTAAAAATAAATTTTCATCAAAAATTTTAAAATTAAAATATTTTTTGGAAAAATTTTAATAAAAATTGTTAAAAAAAAATTTCCAATAAATGAACTTATAAGAATTATTTTACCATTAAATTCCCCACAAAAAATCAGGTAGGGTCACCTCTGAGTAAAAATTCTGTAACTCAACTCTAAATAAGCTTAAATAAGTTTTTAGTATTTTCTGTATGAAAATCTGAAAATCCGCAAAACTTTATTTTAATTCACACAAGATTTGGTGTTAACTATCAAGTTCTTTGTTAAAATTGAGATGTGGTGTATAGCTTAGAAGTTATGAGGAATTGAGGGTTTTTCAATTGAAATGTCAAAATGTGTGCATGTATTACATAAGTGAACTTGAATTTATGTATGAGTAATCAATAATTACAGTTGTTTACTGTAATTTTTCAATTTAATTACATGTGTAAAATTTAATTATAGTAAATTATGAGGAATTAAAGCAAAATAAATTGGAAAGATTAATTCTGAGGGGGGAAAGTAATCTTGGCTCCAATGTTTCCAGACTCTCCCAAATTCCTTTCTGACAGCAGTGAGATGTCAAAATTAATGCAAAGTCTCATAGCTTTTGGCCTGGAATTGAGTCACAGGGTCGGTGACTCAATTAATGATGATGTTTTGATACCAACCAGTGAGTTTTTAATTGTTTCTAAGAGGGTAAAACTACACTTAAGCTGAAACAAACTTAGTAAAAATAGTTTTAACTTGTTTTAGGGTCTTTTACACACATTATTATATGTTTTGAAGGCCATAATCCAAGTATTACTATAGCAATGGCCAGATTAAGGGACAAAAATGGCTAAATCCAGACCTTTTTTGGTCCAAAGAAGTTTTCAATGATGCCATAATTGGCTTTTATGTTGTCAGTGTGCTTTTAATTACTTATGAGAGTAAACTTCACTTTTTTAGTAAAATAATTGGTGGCTATAAAAGAATGTGTTCTTTGTCCCACTGTTCTCTTAATGTTAAAATCTTTTCCTTTTTAAATTAGCTTGAACATTGTTGAAACAATCAATAGAAGATTCCAACCACCATGTTAAATCATTTCAAAACATTTTAACTAAAAATAGCAAAAAATGGATAAAGCCAGCCCTTTTTTTTCAAACCAAGGTTCAATGATTCCATAATTACCTTTTCTGTTTTCAGTGTGTTTCTCATGACTGATTAGAGTAGATTTGCTTTTGGAGTAAGAGAATTGGTGGCTAAAAAAGATTGTCTTCTTTGACACACTTTTCTCCTCATGTTAGAATCTTTTCCTTTTATAATTAGTTTAAACACTGTTAAACAAATAAATAAAATATTACAACCACCATTTTTAAATACCACAATCCTTTTAAAAACATTTTAAAATAATAATGATCATTGTTTGTAACTCTTATAATCATTTTTACTCTTGAACCACCCCAAAAGTGAATTAAAGCATCCTTCATCACAGTTAGCTTTGTCACTTTGTTTCCAAATTTACTCTGGTCACTTCTTGGAATTATTTCTCTTTAATAAGATTTTTAGAGAACATGTTATCATATTTATTTCCTGAAGTCCTTTTCTCAATTAATTCCAATTGAACTTGCTCTTGAAGCAATTTCTTTTGGAGCCATAGATAGCTCTTGTAGAATATTTTTGGATGAATACTTATTGTTGGTAAAACAACAAATCTTTATAATATTATTTTTTTCATACTAAAAAATATGAAAACCATGAATTTGGAATGCTTTCTCTGAAAACTCTTAAAATTTACTATTTCTAATTCAAATTCTACCTTATATAAATTTTCAGGACAGGAAAAGTACTTGATTTTTATTAAAATTTTCATATCTACTCCTATAATTATATACTCTAAATTAATTAGGATATATGTTAATTCAAATAAAAAACCTCATAAAACCCTTTTTAAAATAAATTAATATATATTAAAGATTTAAATAACAATATTATAAAAAAATATTATTTTTTCATTTCAAGTAAATTTTAAAGAAACTAAATAAAATCTCATAAAACTCATTATTAAATAAAGTACATCTTGAAGATTCAAGTAAAAAGATTTATAAAAATAAATAAAAAAAGCCAATTTCAATTTTTTTTTAAGTTACAGTGAAAAAAACATATGAAATCTGCAAAAAGGATTAAACCCAAAACAAAACAAAAAATCTAATTGTTTAACTTGAATTCAATATAAATATATAGATACATATATATATATGTTTAAAAATATTTTATAGTGAAAAATATAATATTCATTAAAACCTGTTCTAACCCAGACCTGTTTTTGGACACATTTTTCAATTAGTTTCAAAAGGTTATAAAGTAATTTGTTTGAGAGTGCTTGAGATTTCATATCAAAACCTCAAAAATTATTTTTTGAACCATTTTCATTTCATTAAACTATTAAAATTAATAAATAAATTTTTACCAAAAAAAAAAAAAAAAGAAAAAGAAAAAAAAATATTAAAAATCTATATTTTAAAAACTTAAAATTATAAATTATCAAAAAAAAAAAAAAAAAAAAAAAAAAAAAAAAAAAAAAAAAACTTTCAAAAATATTAAATTTTTCATTATAAATATTGATTAAAAAAAAAAAAACCTATAGGTTTTTAAGGAGTTTTAATTTTTTATTTATTTTTTTTTTTGTGAATAATGAAATTTATAAGTAGGTACATACAATTATCAAAATTTGATTGAAATTAAAAAAAAAAAAAAAAAAAAAAAAAAAAAAAAAATATTAATTAATTTTTAAGTAAATCTTAAAGTATTTTTTTTTAAAACAAAAAACATAAAATAAAATCAAATAAAAAAAAAAAAATTGAAAAAATTAATTAATTAAACTCTTTATTTTTTTATATTTTTTTTATTTATTTAATATAAAATATAAAATAATATTTATATATAAATATAAATATAAATCTAAATCTAAATATAAATATAAATATGAATATGAATATAAATATAAATATAAATATTTATTTTTAAAAAAAAATTATTAAATTAAAATTTAAATTTCTTTAAATAAATAATAAATAATAAAAAAAAAAGTTATAGTAAATATTTATTCATATATATATGTTTAAAGGGAAAAAAAAAAGATATTTAAAAAAAAAATATATATAAACTTCTATATATATATATAATTTTAACAAAAAAAAAAAAAGTAATAATGATTTTAATTTTAATTTTTATTATTTATTATTATTAAAATATTTTTTATTTTTTACTTTTTTTATTAATATTAAAAAAAAAAAAAAAAAGTTTGTTTTTATCAATTTTTTGTTCAAAAGAACTTAATTTTATGATCAAAAAATCAAAATCAAAAAAAAAAAAAAAAAAAAATCTTTAAACTAATTTTAAGAATATTTTTAAATATTTATTTAATTTAATTTAATTTTATTTTATTGTATTTTATTTAATTTTATTTTATTTTTTTTTTATTGATTCTTAAGTATAAAAAAATTTATTTCATATTTCATATTTTTTTTTTTTTCCTTATAAATAATATTTTTTTTAAAAAAAAATTATATAATTCTTAAAAAAAAAATAACAAAAACAAGAAATAAATAAAAAAAATTATTCTCAAACTTAGTTGAGAGGATTTTTTTTTTTTTTTTTGATGTTTGACCATAAAATTAGATGCTTTTGGCCAAAAAACTAGTAAAAACACATAAGAGCTTATGTGTTTTTACCAAAATGCTTACATGGGTTAATCAAAGCCCTAAAACAATGATATTTATTTATTTGTTTCTTTCTTTTTCATTTGCTCACCTTATAAACAAAAAAAACTCTTTACCTACTTACTAATTTGACCCTCCTCACCTCCCCTTCACCCCTTTCACCCCATCTCAAAATAATAGATTTATTTATTTATTTTTTCAAGGCTGTGGAGGGGTGAGGGAGGTTATTAAAGAAATTCAATAAAGTGAAAATTTTGGTTTTTTTTGTAAATACCTTTTTTTTGTTTGACTATGCAGCTTTTTGCATTTAGTGAATGGCCCCCTCAATTAATACGCACAAAAAATGCCAGTTAGGCCCTCAATTAAATTTCAAGGATTAGGTCTAGCTATTTATTCAACATGAGTTAACTCATGCAAAGGCTTTTATGGTAGGATTTATGCACAAGTCACCTTGAAAGTTGGCTCAATTTGAACCCAACCATTAATATGAAAGTTCTAATTGACATTAGCTATCAAAAGGCTACTGAATACTTGTAAGTTTGAGTGAAAATTAGCCCAAAGCATGATTTGATGGGATCTGATTGATCTTCAAAATAATTTTCTTGAATGTTTATCTTAAAAGGTTGTATATGAAAATTATATTACAATTAATTTTTTGATTTAATTTTTTTGTTAAAACAATCATGATGACGAATGAGCAAATTAAGAAAAAAAACTGAATAGCCAAACTACCTATGCAATATGCGCGCGAATCTTGATTATCGATATTACATTAATGAATCAAAAAAGCTTAAATCTTGTTTTGATAATCCAATATTTTGATGATTAATCTGAGCATTCCCAGTATTAATGGGATTGTTTTTATGACTATAATCAATAAATTTTAATTGGGAATTAACAGTTTTAGGTTTAGTAGATGAAGATGATGAAAGGATTTCTAAATTTTTATTTATGGATATTGATGTTAAGTTAGAGGTCATATTGAGAGGTTTTGGAATAGATTGATGACTTGAGTCGGATAAGTTTTGTAGTGTTGTAGATGAGTGTAATCTAGATGATGGAGGAGGAGGAGGGGGAGGTTCAAGGATGGGTATTTTATGCAAAGTACTCATTACTGAAGGTTTCCCGAGAGAATCAGGTTGAGATAAAATTGGTCTAGGACTGGGCATACGAACTTGCTTTGAATTTAAAGATTGATTTGGACTTTTTAAATCTAAATTTTGAAAATTTCTTTGAAAAGGATCGCGTTGATGATTGGGGGAGAGTAAAGTTTGACTATCATTAAATTGAGAGTTTGAGACCTTGATAAAAGATTTCAATGAGGGTGATTTAATGTTAGTACATTGAAAGTGAGAAAAAAGGCCATCTAAATCATCTTCATGAAGACCTGGATTTGATGGACGTCTTGGAGTAGGAATATGCATGGTATTTGAAAGAGGGCTAAGTTTGCAGGAATTATTTGGTATTAATGAATCAATAAGTGATGGAGATTGATATGAAGATGATTTGTTTAGATTGACTGAATTTGATTTTAAAGGAGATGAAGGAGTTGTAGAAAGATTATTGGATGAATCTAATAAAGCTGAAGATTTGAAGATTGAGAAAGATTTTCGTGCACGATTTTCTGAAAGATTGGAATGTTTGGGATTAGATTCGTTCAAGAAACCAAATAACTCTTGATTTGATTGAAGATTTTGTGAATTAGAATTTAAAGTAAATTGATTTAAGAGTTTTGAGTCTTGAGTTTCTGATTGATGATGATTTTTTAGGTTTGGTTGATCTGGAATAGTTTTTGAGGAAGCTAAAAACTTGATATCATCATCATTTAATTGTTCTTCTGTAGGTGAAAGGTCATGATCATCAATAGTTTGAAGGTTAGTGATGGTTGAAGTGTTAATAGAACGTGAGCTAAATCTTTCAAGAAAACGAGACATTCTTGATGAAGTTGGTGGTTGAGATGTTTCGGTACAAGTTGGTGACAGGTTGTGACAGACTGTTGAAGATGAGCTATGATTTGATGAAAGGTCTGTATCATCAAAAGAAGAATCTAGGGATATGATTTGATGATTAGATTTCTTGGTAGAAGGGGTTGATGAAGGATTAGTTTGAGGTGATGATTTGGAAGTCCAAAGACCAAAGAAGCTTGAACGAGTTTCTTGTTTTATCTCAGACTGAGGTAGTTTTCCCGATTCGAATAAACCAAAGATATCGTCATCATTATCATTTTGAGAAGTTTGAGGAGTGGAAAGATTGCTGGAAGTTGAATCATTGACAGTAAGATTGATAGGCTTTTTAAAAGTAAGATTGATTGGTTTATTAGAAGTAAGATTGATTGGATGATTTAAAGTAGGATTGATAGGCTCATTGAAATCATTAGAGGTAAGATTGACTGGTTGATTGAAATCATTAGAGGTAAGATTGACTGGTTGATTGAAATCATTAGAGGCAAGATTGACTGGTTGATTGAAATCATTAGAGGTAAGATTGACTGGTTGATTGGAATCATTAGAGGTAAGATTAACTGGTTGATTGGAATCATTAGAGGTAAGATTAACTGGTTGTGATGATGATGACGATGATGATGATGTAGTTGATTGATTATTAAAGAATTTTTTGAAATGATTGGTAGATTGTAAGACATTTGCGGCTACTGAAGCTGTTTTAGACATGACGACTTGAATGGCATCAGATGTTGGTGAGTTTTTGAAAGCAACTTGATTAGGACTTTTCGTTGAAGTTTGATGGAGTGAATCTTGAGAGATTTTATGAGGTGTTGAATTGGTATAGCTAATTAATAATAAATCCCAAGAGATTTGATGATTAATATTAAGTTTATGAGATGTGATTGAATTTAAATGATCTTACATTTCACTGATAGGATTTATAGTTTGACTTGTTGTATCCAAAGGCAAGATAGCTTTGTTAGATGGTAAGAAGTTATGATTTTGAATGTGATCTTTTTGCGATTGAGAAGGTTCAATTTGATATTTTTCTGAATGAATTGAAGATTTTCGAGACTGTGAGATGGAACGTAAGATTTTAAAGTGAGTTGAATGATTTAAATTTAAGGTAGAATGATGAAGAGCTTAACTAAAGAGTTTGATTGATTCCAAACATCATGAGTTGTTTGATGATCTTTGAGGTTTAAAGATTGAAGATTGAGTTGAGGAGAAGAAGGAATTGAATGAGTTTGATGATTGATGGATAGATTTGAGTTCCAATCTTCTATATGATTTAGATTATCATTATCCCAATCTGAATGAATTGAATTAGTAGATGATGAGATGAAAGGATTAGAGAATGAAGTTGAATTTAAATTGAATGAATCCATATTATCTATATTGATATCGATATCGTTATGATTAAGATTCAGATGATTTGAATCCAAATTGAGAGAATGGGCAGAATTTTGATTTAAATCAGATTGATGATGGATTAAATTTGAGGAATCAGATTGATGAATGATTTTTTCATCTTGAGTTGGATTAAATTGATTTAGATCTAATGTGGACCAATTTGGAGAAGAGTTTAGATTCAAGTTAAGATGAAGATTATCGAAATCTTGATCTTTTTGATCTTGTTGAAATTCTTGATCTTTTTGAATCAATTTAAGATTCAATGAAACATTGCTATCGTTATTGAGGAAATTGTGGTTGTTGTTGTTGATGATGGTGGAATTAAAATTCAAGTTGTCGAATTTATTTTGAGATGTTTCGATAAAATCGTTTGACCAAGGATCTTGTTCCATATTGAATTTTTGAGATGAGTAATTTTTAAAATAAAATAAAATAAAATCAAAATGAAGTGAGCAGACCAAAGAAGCTCAAGGGGAATGAATTTAAAGGTAAAGAGACGGTCAAATTTAAATTTTGGACCGATTTAGCCAAACTTTAATTTAAAAATTAGTAAGCCTTCGACTGATCACGTGAATGCCTGCGCAGTTTCCTTGGATTTCACAATTTCACGTGGCTCATCTCCCCAATTTGAGATGATTACTTGTGGAGTCACAATTAGAAATTCAACTATGCCTTTACTATCAAAATTAACAGTGAGCTAAGATCTTTTATTGATTTAAAATATTTAAGAGTGCTTTTATAATACCTTCTAGTGATATACTAGTATGAATTTATAAGATTGAAGTGATAGGATGATTATTTAAAGAAAAAAAGCTAGGATGATTTGAAGTCTAAAATAGCTAATAGAGCAATCAAAAGGAGTCAATTGAAAAATCAATGGATGAGAAAGCATTTTTCTCATTTGGATTTATTTTTACATCACTTGTTAAGTAAAATTATCATAATTACTTGATTATGTAATTTTTAAATGGATAAAAAGTCATTTATGATTGAGAAATAATGAAGTTAGCACATTAAATCTTGTTTTATTTTAAAACAAACATTTTTCATAGAAGCATCAAAAATGGACTGTAAGTAAAACTTTTAATTGAGATTGATAAGCTACAACTCTTTTTGGTTTTAATTTGTATTCCTACCTTCTTAAATAGCCTTGAAAGATTCAAAGATATTCATTGAGAATTGTATTTTTAGTGAATTTTTGGAGTTTTACCTCATTTCTCACATGGTGCAGGAAAATAGTATAGTAATAGCTGGTTTTCATGAGGTAATTCTATGGATAATAGTCCCAAAGGGCTTTAATTAATATTATTGATTTTAACCATTGAAAATCATTGATAATGGACATACTTACAGGAGTCAGGGTTTCTCATTACCTCATGGTCATGTCAAAATAGCAGTTTATTTGCTATTTTGACATGATTTATTGGGACTTAGCCTTTGTAAGATATGTCTATGAAACTGTTAATAATATTACTATTACTAAACAGTACTATGACTGTTCTTATGAAATATAATGATAAAAATTATTATAGCCACAATTAATTAATTATTTATCTATTTCTTTTACTTGTTATACACTACTAGTGATTATAACAGTAAGCAGTAATTGTCTACAAGAATCAATTACAAAAAGTATTTAATAATAAAACTTATTTATTAAAATGATAAAATTATTTCAATATATAATCATCTTTTGCAAGAATAATTATAAATGTAATTCTTGAAGAAAACAATTACTAGAGAAAAACTTTAAGAATTAAGACAAAACACTCACTAATATTCCAAAGAGCTTATTGAATTATAATAGTAGAGAAATTTGATGGATAATTGTGTATTTAAAGGATCAAAATTGATTTATCACAGGATTACAACAATATATTATTTATTTCTATGATTTCATGTCTTTCTGATTGATTCTGAAAGAATAAAACACTTAAGAAAAGATTAACTAATACTTACTTGTTGGTAATAATGGTATAATTGAATAATGTGATGATTTGGAAAAAAAAGTAAGAGGAGACCTCTTTTAAGCCTAAGACAGCTCACAGAGGCATGCCATAGAGCCAACTGAAAGGCCAGTGAGTGAGAAAACAGCAATCCTTTTTTGGATTAATGATTGCATCATCTGTTGTCATGTAAGATTATCATAATTACTTAATTGATGTTTTTACATGACTACCAACCCATTTATGGTTAATAATAAAAGGAGTAATGACTGTAAATCTTCTTTTATTTCAAAAGAAACATTAATTCCTCAAGGTTATCAATTTTAGTGGAAATTTCATCACAGGTTGTATTTTCTGTGAATTTTTGAAGATTCAGTATTTCACATAAAATTATCAGAAATGGACTGTAAGTAAGACTTCTAATTTTACTTATGAAACTGTTATTATTCTTGGTTTCTTTATTTATCACACTGCTCTCCATTGGTCCTGAAAGTTTCAGAAAGATTAATTAAGAATTGTATTTTTAATGAATTTTTGAAGGTTTCACCTCATTTCTACATATAATTGCAAATAGCACTATATTACTGGTTTCTATGAGGTAAATCAATGGACACTAGTCCAAAAAGGTTTTTTAATTACTTATTTGGGGTTTATCCATGGAAAGTTATTAATAATTTACATGTTTACAGGAGTATAAGTTGCTCTTTACCTCCTTGGCACATCAAAATAGCAGTTTATTTGCTTTTTCTTATGATTTAATGAGATTTTGACTTGGTAACCAAGTTCCCAAAAGGTTTTAATATACTAATTGGGCCAAGATAAGCCATGGATCTAACCTTCAGAGCTGTTCATGCCTCAGAGGCCTCAGAAGTTGGGTACCCTTGCTCTCTTTGATGTCTTTTGTCCCCCTTGACTATTTTCACATCAAAAATAGAAATTCAGGCTTAAAGACTGATATCCACTATGGGTGTACCAAAAGTGTATGTAAGAATACCATAATATTAAATGCCAAAAAATGAATAAACTTATCACATTCCCATTATTTTGGCATGAAATTGAGAAAAACAAAAATTTTCACAATTCTTTTACGTGGTATTGATAATGTGGTATTGAAGTATTTTCCATATTACCACCTCTTAGAGTTAGTTTAAGCTTATTCACTCTATGGAATTATACTAGGTGAATTTTTGTGTAGAATCCAAATCTGGCCTTAAATCCATGGACTTACTTACTCACAAGAAAGTTATTCATCTTTTCTGAAATAAAAAATGATGAACTTACAATATATGCATGACTTATGGGTTATGCATAGTTCAGAATTTATTTTTAAAGATAGTTGTGGCCTATTTGGGTATGTAAAATATACATCAAGGCTCACAGCCTTAGTAGAAAAGTTCCCAAAATGTTTCAATAGAGTAATTATGACACTATCAACCATAAATCCAAAATCTAGAGTTGACTGCCTCAGAGGCCTCAGAAATCAGGGTACCTTGGCTCTCTTTGATTTATTTTATCACCCTTGGCTATTTTTTACATCAAAATAGTGATTCACCCTTTAATACCGATATCTACTATGGGTGTAACAATACAGTATTTAAGCTCTAAAAACATTAATAACACTGACTTTAGTATATATATAGCACAGAATTTTTAAGAACTCCATTATTTTGTTGTAAAAAGGTAAAAAACAAAAACCTAAACAGATCTTTTATGTGGCATTGGTGATGTGATGTTGAACTATTTTCCATATTACCACCTTATAGAGCTAATTGAAGCTTATTTACCTCATAAAATTACCATAATTTAATTTTGTGTAAAATACAAATCTGGCCTTGAATCCATGTATTTATTTACTCAAAATAATTTATTCATATTTTTCTTCATGAAAAATGATGACTTTTGGATATCAACATGAATTATGGTTTTTGAATATTCCCAAAGTTATTTTGGGGCTGCTTGTGCCCTATTTGGGTATGCAAAGCATACCTAAAGGCTTACATTTTCTTGTTATCATATCTCTTTTGTCATCCCCTGATGTTTGCATCCTATCAAATTCTTAAATTTGGTCTGTTCCTTGCTGTATAATGAGAATCAGTGGTGTTCATATTCCTTGAATAT
Source organism: Austropuccinia psidii (assembly GCA_023105745.1). NCBI lineage: Eukaryota > Fungi > Basidiomycota > Pucciniomycetes > Pucciniales > Sphaerophragmiaceae > Austropuccinia > Austropuccinia psidii. The sequence goes on along the minus strand of JALGQZ010000002.1, from coordinate 12,761,474 downwards.
TTCTATTAATTTTATTCATAAAATTTTGATCTTGTAGATTTTTCACTATTGTCATGGTGGAAACTTGGATATAAGAGTTTTGATTCTCCATTCTCACTGGACTAGAAAATTATCCATATCCCTTGATATATCTTCAAGAGATTGAATATATTTATAATCTTCATTAAAATGGTCATTTCATCCTTTCTGTAAGGAACCCTCATTTTAACTACCCGAATTTCCTTCATTTTCACACCTATTCTCAATTTTTAGGAAATTATTTCTGTTCTAATTGAATTATTTTCTTTTGAAATGAGTAAATAATTGGAGACAACTTCTCAATGAGACCCCATAATCAGTTCTCTAACAATTTTCAAAGCTTATATCTTTGAGTAAATTATACACCTATTTTGATAAGATTGTAATTTAAATTATAGATTATCAAATAAGTAATACTCATCTGAATATTTATATTATTATACTAAAGCTGCATATAGAATCCTCCTCCAGCTATTTCATAGTATGATTATCTAATTATCTAATCAGATCAATAAATTAGCTCTATCTATTTAAATTAAATTAAATTTAACTTATGTTTTTAAATTTTTATTAATTAATCATACTTACTATAAAAGGTTTTTTGAACAAAAAAAGTTTTCACAAGAAAATTATAGAATTATTAATTTAAAATTATTTAAATTTTTTCAAAAAATCTTGTTCAATTAATTTAACTTAAATTTTTCTCATTAAAATTTAAAATAATCTAAAAAAAAAAAAAACAACTTTGTAATATGAAATAATTTGGATTTACTTTTCTAATTAGAAAAAACATTATTGATTTATTTGATTATATTATTATATTAGAAATTTGTTTTTTATTTTATTTTTAATTAACAGAATCATTTTTTTATTTATTGTATTTTTTTTTTGAAAAAAAAAAACATATATCTAAAAATTAATAAAATATTAAATTGTAAAATCCTAAGTTAGAAAAAAACAAAAAAACTTAAATAATTTTAGAATAATAAATAAATTTTATTAGATTTAAATTTTTGAAAATTGAAAGAGAAAAAAATCATAAGAGAAATAATGGACAGGTACTTGAATTTTAATATTTGTCAAAATAAATTAAATATTTTAAAATAAATCTTTAAAACTATGAATATCTCATAATTTAATTGAAATTTTAAATTGAAAAGTGTATCTCATAAAACTTTAAAATCACAAGAGAAATTTGAATGTGTTTTAAGATGATACATAGTCAAAAAAATTGAACATAATCAAGAGATTTACAATTAAATTGAAAATTTGGTCCCATGAATCAAAAAAAGAAAGGAAAGAATTGAATATTCTGAAGACATTATTTAATTCAATTAGAGAAATTGGATTCAAATTCCAAAAATAAAAACAAAAGTTTTAATGAAAAAAAATATATCAAAGACTTTCTTTTTATTCTTCTACTTAATATTTTATTTCTCTTTTTTTTTGTCTCAATTTTTTTGTTAAGAAGAAAAAGAATTTGTAAATATTTATCCATTTTTTTGAGTTTTAAAGATAATAATTCCAAAAAAGAAATTGAAACTCCTATGATATAGCTGTAAGCTGATAGAATCCTCATTATTCAAGTCAAGCTTTATCATGAGATCAAAAATACCAAAAAAAATAAAAAAGTTTTGTATTTTTTTGATAATTATTTCAAACTAATATAAAAGAAAGAAAAATTATTAATTTATTAAATTTTAAACTTAATTAAATATTTTAACTTGTTTTAAATTTCATAATCTCTTTTAATGATTTTTTTTATAAAAAAATAAAAATAAAACTCTTAAAACTAGCTTAATTGTTTTTATTTCTTTTTGAATTATGATTTTAAGAGAACTGATTCCTTTTTTTAACTTAAAATTTAACTAAACCAAAAGAAAAATAGTATATAATTTAAGTGAACTTACAACCATCAATGAAAATCTTTCATTTTTTTTAAATATTTATTAATAATTTGGGATATATATTTTTTAAAAAAATTTGTATCAACTAAATTGCTCTTTTATTCATTTTTAATGATTTTAATTAATATGAATTAATCTTTGAACCCAAAAAGACTTATTTTTTTTGGGGGGGAGGACTTGATATTTAATATTCCCTTTTTTTAAAAGAATTTAAAATATAAAAGTTGATCAAAACTTTGACAAAGATTTCAGATTTTTAACTAAAACAAAAAATACCACATATTCTCTATTTATCAAAAAAACATATCTCTAATTCATGAGAAAATTTATTTTTTTCAATAAATTTTTTCATTTCCTTTGAAGAGATCCAATTGATTCATTTTAACACAAAAAATAACAATATTAAAAAAAATTAAATTAAATTTTGAGTGACTAAAATAATAATTAAAGAAAAATTAATTCATTTTAAGAAAAAAAAAACCAACTAAATTGAATAAATCTTTCTCAGTTTTTTTTTCTCAAAAAAATGATGTTTCTTCTTTAAATTGAAGAATTTTTATAGCTCATTTAATGATTCTTGGTAAAAAAAACATTTAAGAAAAGAACTGGGCTCTTTTTCAATAAAGAAACCCTGTATTGGGAAAAATTTTCCCAAACACCCTAAAAAAACATTTTTTTTCACAAGAAATTATTCTATAACATTCCTCTCACCCCCAATATATATTTTTTCTTTAAAAAAAAGACAAAGACTTTCTTCCAAAATATTTTTTCCCTTTCTTGTAATTTATTAAAAATTAGAATTACCATACATGTTTTTTTCCTTCCTTTATAAATTACAAATAATCATTCTTCAAACAAATCTTACCTTGAACCCCCTTATTAATAATTTTAATTTATTATTTCCTATTTTATTCTCCTTTCCAAGTCTTCTTTGCCTTTCCACAAAACTTATTTCCCCATTTTAGCTTTTTTTTTTGAAATTTTTCCAATTTTTTTTGAAAATCCTCCAAACCACCACTGAAAGTGAATTTAAGACCCTTTAAGTTCTTTTCTTTTTCAGAATGTTCATAATGAATCCAGAGAAGAAGGATATTCTTTTTCCACCTTGAGGTAATGTCAGCCTGTGACTCAAAACCAGAGCACACGCATGACAGCCAAATACCATAAACCAATGGTAGAGCAAAATACCACCAAAACATGACACTGAGACAAACCAGATAAAAAGGTATCAAAAAAAAGGAAAAATCACCTATTTCCAAATATACAAGTCCCATAATCATAGGACAAAGAATAACAAAGTTATTCCTGCTCAAAGAAGTTGCTGAGCATAAACCTTAATTTTCACCTCTCATCTTAAATATAGGGAAAGAGGCTTAACCCCAGAAAATGGGTATTAAAACTCAATCTCTACATAAGGGCTATCCAATGGTACTAGCTAAATTGAGAAAGAGCAAAAACTACAGAAGTTATGGTCAAAATAAGGCTGAATAAGGGTGAATAAAATATTCACCTCTCCTCTAACTTCTATGGTTTTAGTGTGAGATACCTAAAGTGGGGTAATTTTGAAAAGAAAAAAATCAGGTCTATTTGATGGCTCCATCAGTCAACCCATATCTCATCTAGAAAAAAAAATCATGGGGAAAACAAGTTCCATACAGAGTTTGAGAAAATTATATATCTGGATAACAAAATTGAACATGGAATAACTTTTCCATATTTAAATTTACCCATACCAAATGAGGTACCATTGTGTAGATCTCATTCAGGGATACACAATGAAACAACATTGAGCTCAATATATTAAAAACTGACAAAGCTATAGCAGCTTTAAGGTTAAAATCCCACAAATTGGCCAATACACCTTTACTGTGGCATACTATCCCATAACTATGATGATGAGGTGTAAAACAGACAAAGAAGCCCTTCTATTCTTAAATACCTCATAGCTCATTCAATACTGGGGTCCCATACAGTTTCTGTACAGACTTCTATGCTTCATACACGTAAGATGAGCGCTGTGTGGTCCTCAGATGAAGATTTTCACCCTGTATTGGCAAAACCTGCCCAGATGTGGTTTCAAAACCATATCTGAACCCAATAAAGAGTATAAAGGCCTTGTGCAACCCACAAGCCAGAACTTTGAAGTGAAATATCCTCAATAAATCTCTTTGGATGGTCTAGAGGACATTTTAACCCCATTTCAGGATACAAGGAGGCCTTTTATCTTCCAGAAAAGGAATCCCCATCCTGCTCTTGAATTCCTATGTAGTACAGCTGTCAAAAAAGTCACAATATCGGAAAATAATCAGTTATACCTTAAATATTAGTGTATTTTAAGTCTTATTATAGTAACCCAACTGGTAAGACTGAACCCAGGGCTTTCAACAGCGCTCACCAACACTATTCCCCATAGTAAAGCCCTTATACCATCAATTAAAACCTTTTTTCAATCTTAATAATCTGTTTCACAGTCAGAATTAAATTTGTAAATACATTTATTACCACTTCATCATAGACTCAGACTGACAGGTAAAATAAGGCCCATAATCACATTTAAGTAGGTTTTAATTTGTCTGGGATCCGTCATTCCCACAAAGACTCATACAGGCAAGGAACTTCAGTTAAAAAGGACTTTACCTTTGAAATTTATGCCTAAAGATCTTTCAATAGTACCAATTGGGCTGTCAAAGTTAAAACTACTAAAATTATTCCTAATTAAATTGAAAATATCAAGGCCCATACTGCTTTCACAAAGCTCAATGAGAAATAGAAATCCAAAATTTCTCATTCAAAGGAAAATTCAAGACCAATTATTTATCCATAGGGAGCCTGAAAGGACAAAAATACTCCAAAAAACTTAGGAGAAAGTAAAGGAGATTAAGAAGGAAAAGCTTCAAGGGAAAAGGATAATTGATCCTCTTATCAAAACCCTCAAGCAATGTAAATTTTTGAAATCTTCTGAAAATTATACAGAAAGACACATTAACTCATTTCTTTCACTAAAAAAATACTATTAAACTACTTTAAGTCTTTCCAAATGTCCTTCTTATAAATTGTGACTTCAAAAAAACTAACTAAATCCAATTTTCCATATTTCAGGATTAAGATCCATAATTAGAACCTTTTTGAGTTTTATTTTATTTGATTGAAGATTGAAAAAAAACCATATATATGGGAAGTGAATTTATAAATCCTAATATTTATAAGAAAATACAAATATTTTTCCTCCTTAAGTTTTTTTTTGATAGGTATTTGGCCTTGAAATAGTTTTCCATAAACTCCTCACAGAATAAGAAGTTATGTAATGAATTTGGAACAGCAATGAAAATTTATAAGGAAATTTTATGAAGAAAAATTTCAATTAAAATTATTTTCAAAATTTTATGAGGTTTCAAAAAAGGTTTAATCTTCTCAATTATTTAATCTTATTAAAACTGATTTTGTCATGAATAAACTTTTGTATTTTTTTCTCCATTTATGTTGGTAAAAACACATAAGAAAATTGGTAAAAACATGTAAGAGCTTACGTGTTTTTACTAAAAACTTACATGTTTTGGCCATAAATTGGTAAAAACACGTAAGGTTTTAGTAAAAACAAGTAAGGGGTGCCCTGGGCCCATTTTTAATTCAAAATGAAACACAATTGGGCCTGTATTGGGCCAAAACATGCCCAAAAGAGGTTTTTTCCCCACAAAACCTCTCTAACTCCAAATTGTTTCAGATTTTTTTGCCCAGCCCCCCCCCCAAAAAAAACAAGCCCAAACACCCCAATAATCCACATTATCCCCACCCCAAACCATTGTTTTTTTTTGGAAAAACAGCATTACCAAAGCCATTCTGCAAAGTGTTTCACACCTTTTTTTCTTTTTTTCCCCCAAAGACTGCATTTTCCATCACAACAACCTGCTTTCAAGCCTCCAAATTTCCAATTTTTTACCTGCCCTCATCCATTAATCCCACATTTAAACCACTTTCTTTCACTCTTAACCCCTTCTGTTCATTTTTCACACCTTTTTTCACCTCTTTTTCACATTTCAAAAGGTTCTTACCCCATTCCAAATCCCCCAAATCCCCCTTTTTTTCACTTTTATACATAATTTTCATCAGAAAAATGCTTCAACCCCCCACTGAAGGTGAATTTCAAACCCTTGAGCTTCTTTGGAAACATGTGCATAATGTTGCCAGGGCTCAGGGGTATGCTGTGTCCACCTTGAGGTCCAATATGACCCACAACCAAATTGAAATATGTTGTGACAGGTCTGGCACCCCAAATCCCAACAAAAGCCCCTCCAAAACAGTTACCTCAAGAAAGCTTGACTGTCCTTTTAGACTTTATGCCAGGAAATATGCCAAGAGTACCACTTGGACTCTTAAAGTCAAAAATCCTGAACATAGCCATGATGCCACTGAAAATATCATGGCACATCCTGCTTTCAGGAAATTCAATGAGTAAGAAAGATCCCAAATTGCTCAAATGTCTGAATCACTGCTCATGCCAAGGCAAATTCAGGCCCAATTATGCAGCCAGAGGGAGTCTGACAGGCCTGTAATCCTTCAAGACATTTACAACCAAGTCAAGAAAATCAAGAAAGACAAACTGCAAGGCAGAAGGCCCATTGATGCTCTTATTGACACTCTCAAAGAAGAAAATTTTGCTTGGTCCTCTGCAAGGGATTCTGAGGGACACATTACCTCCTTGTTTTTTACTCACCCCCTGACCATAAAACTCCTTCATGGATTTCCTCATGTCATTCTTATGGATTGTACTTATAAAACCAATAAGTACAAATGCCCCTTTTTCTTATTGTTGGATTCAGATCAACCAATAAGACCTTTTCTGGGGCTTTTTGTTTAATGAAGAATGAAAATGAAACTTCATATACTTGGGCATTAAATCAATACATTGAAAAGGTCCTCAACAACACCAATCTTGTTCCCCCTCCAGTTATTGCTATTGACAGGGATCTGGCCTTTGAAAACTCTATTAAGAGGCTCTTACCAGACTCCAAAGTCATACTATGCATTTGGCACATCAACAAGGATGTATCTGCTCATTGCATGAAGAAAATTGGTCATGGAACTGATTTTGAAAATTTTATGGGCCTTTGGAATCAAGTAATATACTTCTTCACTTTTTTTCACTTTTTTTCTTATTATTGTCTTTATTAATGACTTTGGGATTCATTTCTCAGCTTATGTATTCATCCACTGAAAAGTCTTTCAAAGACAACTGGAAGAAGCTTTGAAAGAAAGTTAAAAACCCTGAGGTCTTGCAGTATTTGGAAAATACCTGGCTTCCTCTAAAGGAGTATTATGTGCCAGCCTGGACCAACCACCATTGCCACCTGGGTGTGGGCTCCACCTCCAGAGTTGAAGGTGCCCATGCCATGGTTAAAATTTGGCTCCAAAAGTCCACTGGTACTCTCCTGGAGATAGTCAGGGCTCTCCATATGGCATTCAGAAAACAATTTATTGAAATTATCAACAGAATCTCCGAAGAAATGATTGTCCATGTCAAGAATTTTCCTCCACACATCTTTGCCCTCAATGGCAAGGTGTCTCATTATGCTCTTCAGATTGCCTTTGAAAATTTCAAAACAAAATTTCCTCCAAATGAAAAATGCACCAACAAATACAACAATTATAAAGGCATTCCTTGCAAGCATAAGACCCAAAAGGCATTTGCCAAGCACCAAAGGCTTGAATTATCAGACTTCCATCCTCAATGGAATTTGAATTTTCCTGTGAGGTTTTTTTAATTTCTTATTATTATTTTTTTCTTATTAACTGATTTTATTTGTCATATTCTTCTCAGGCTGGTTTTCAAGGTGATGATCAAAGTGTTGAAAAAGAAAGAAAGAATGAAGCCAAGAAAATATTTGAAGACATTGGGGAAGACCTATTTCAAAGACCAATGGCAGAAATCACTCCAATACTTCAACATTTTCAAGATGTTTTGACTGGAAAAGTCCCATTTGATTAAATTCCCAAGAGTCAAGAGGAAGATCAATATTATGAAGACCCTCTAGAATGCAAGAATATCTGTGGAAGACCCCAAGGAGCCAAGAATAAAAACAAAAATCAAAATCAAAGAGAACCTTCAAGATTTGAAATTATTGAAAATCAATCCAAGAGAAGAGGAAGACCCCCATCAAAAGTGACCAGCACAGCAACATCAAGATCCCAGTCAAATGTCCCCTCTCCAATTATGGAAGTGGACTCATCTGAATATTCTGAAGATTCTGAGGACTCATTATCTAAATCCATCAGTTAATCAGATTCACTACCCTCAGCAACTGAATTAAATAAATCAGAAGTAACTCTTAGAAAGTCCAGAAGATTGGCAATTGGAAGCAAAAACTCACAAAATAAATCACACAAGCCTGCCACCAGTTTGAATATATATGATGCAATTGACTTGACCTGTGAGCATTTTCAAAGCAATTATCATACAAGTGATGAATGCTCCAAGCTGTTTGTGAGTTTCTGATTCTTTTTAATGTAATTTTATGTGGTTTATTTTGATATTTATTCATTTTTTGAACTTATTTTATCAGATAACTGGCTCAGAAGACTTGCCAAAGTTTATACTGAAATACACCTTCAAGGCCATCAATGTCCAGGGTGATGGAAGCTGTGGCTACAGAACAGTATCCCACTTCAGTTACAAGACTCAAGATCAATGGGCTGATGTCAGAGGTGACTTGGCTGAAGAAATTCACCAAAATCAAGACCTTTATGAAGCCATGAACACCTTAATTCCCTCAGTATCCTCTTATTTGGAAAGAATTGAATGGTATGAAGATGTTGGCCAGGCTCCAAAAAGCAAGTGGATGTCCATGCCTGACATGGGGGATCCAATTGCAAATAAGTATAAAAGACCAGTTTTCTTTTATTCCACAGCCCAATCTTTTCCTTTTTTCCCTTATTTCTGTCCTCCAAATGCTAATCCCCCATTTTCATCTGCTTCTTGAATAGTTGTGCACATTTTGTTCCTTTGGACATCATCATTTCTAAAGTTTATCCAGTCCCCCCCATTACTGTGAACTGGGAGATTCATGTTCAAAAACAAGCCCTGGGGTGGGATGATAAATTTAAGAAACACAGAATTTTGTATTTGTCCAATCTTCCTCCCCCCTCTCAGAAAAAACCCACTATTTTGGAGGTTGATTCTGATTGAATGATTTTTGTATATACAATTTATGCCAATTATCCCCCTCCTCAGTCATTTTTATTGCTTAAATCCCACCTCAGTCTCCTTTTTTACCAAACATGTGGAAGTTTTGTACTTGAAAATAGTCATATCACACACAAGAAAAAAAACAGTTGAAAAAAAACACTCATTGTGCCTTCACTTGTTGTCCCACCAAAATTTTTTTCCCAATTCATGAGCTTCTGGTTCTTTATTGTCCAGATTGAACCCTTTAATGTTCAAAAAAAATGAAGGAAATTCATAAGTGGGAAGTTATTAAATTCACTTTTTAAAAATAGGCATATTACAATGATGGGAAAAAACATTTGAAAAAAAAACCCTTTTTGTGCCTTCACTTGTCCCACCCAAAAAAATTCCCAAAATTATGGGATTCTGGTGCTTTATTCTTCACATTGAACCATTCATTTTTAAAAAAAAATCAAGGAAATTAATAAGTGGGAAGAGTTCAAATGAATTTTTGAAAAAAATATGCCATTTTGGCATATTAGCCAAATTGGTGAAATTTGGCAAAAGAAAATTTTTTGGAAAAATTTGTGCTTATTGACTTGCCAAGTTGGGGAAAATATGGCAAAAAAAATTAAAAAAATCCTCAAAACTGAGCCTGAGGAATTTTTTTTGAAAAATAAGGTCACTTGAGTGTTTTTACAATAAATTGGTAAAAACACGTAAGGGCTTACGTGTTTTTACTAAAAGCTTACATGTGTTTACCAACACCCTTTATTTATTAGTTAATTGAAAATATTTCAAATATAGGAATTCAAAAATCAACTTAAAAATTCTTTATTAATTAAATATTTGAGAGCAAAAATTGTTATCTATAAAGTCTTTCATTATATCCTGGACTAACTAACATTGTCACTTGGGGGTTAGATCAACCTTGAGAGCTTAAGGTTCCAATTAAATTGCTAAACTTTGGATTCAAAATTACACTTGTACTCTCCTGGTGTTTGCTAAAGCCCTTTAAAAATCTTTCAAAAAATCATTTATTGAAATTATAAACAGAATATTTGAATAAAGAGTAGTGAATTTCATGAATTTAATGAATTTTTTTTCTAATTTATGTTCACTCAACTTCAAGCTGTCTCATTATGTCCTTCAGTTGGACTTTGAAAATTTCACAGATATTTTCCCCCCAATGAAATATTAACTGCTTAATAAAGCACTTAAAAGTATATAACCTTCATGCAAAAGGCAAAAACCGGAGCTCATCAAGTGACAAGGGATTAATTTATAATAATTAAATCCACAATACATATTAATTTAACTAAAAGTGTCTCTTATAATTAATTTTATACCTATTTTGTAAAATTCATTTCTTTGCTTTAATGTTTTCCTCTCAAATTTTATATCAAGGAGATTATAAAAGTGTATGCAAATAAATAAATAATTATCCAAAGAAATAATTTAAAAATATTTCATGAGCATTTTTACAAATAAAATTGGAAAGAATTACCTGAATTATTTGACATTTTCAATATTTTTTAACTGGAAAATTGTTGTTTGATCAAATTCTCAACTTTCAAGAGGACAAAAAATATCATTAATAACCTCTTGAATAAAAAATGTGAAAGAAATGAAGGTAAAAAAGAAGATATATATATAAGGGTTCCAAATAATCAAAAGAAAAACCAAGAGAAGAGGAAGACCTTTATAGAAAACAGCTTTCAGATCTCAGTCAATTCCTTGACAGAAAATTATGAAACTAGATTAATATTAAGTATCCAAATATTTTGAGGAATAATTATCAAAATTAAGAACTTAATCAGAAACACTACCCTAAACCATTAATTGGAATTACCATTAAAATTTGGGGGTCAGCTTCAGAAGGTTCATGTGGCTGACCAAGAGAATCCAAATATCAAATGAAAATTTCCAAAGGCCTGGCACTAATTTGAATATATATTACTAAATTGATTTAACAAGTGAGAATTAAAACAGAAATCATTACATAAGTTATTAATTCTACAAGATTTCATTTTAGCTTCTGATTCTTTTTAATTAAGGATTCATTGGCTATTTCAATCTGTATTGATTTTTTAAGCCCTTTTTGTGGGGTACCTGAATAGGAAGACTTACTCAAATTGATTTTATATAAACTTAAAGAAAACAAATTCTCCAGGTTAGTAGAGACTTTGGCTATAGAAAAGTATCTCATTAGATTTAAAAGAAAAAAAGACCAATTTTCTGATGTCAAGGGTGACTTGGTTGAAAATATTCAAGAAATTAAAGACCTTTATGAAGCTATGAATAGAATTTTACCCTCATCAAAATTTTAATTTGATATAATGGAGCTGTATTAAGAGGTTGGTCAGGCTCAAAAGTGCAAGTGAATGACCATGCTTGATATGGACATCCACTTTGAAAGAAATATCAAGGAAAAGTTTTCTTATTAAGCTTTATTATCTTTATCTTTTACTCTCATTTCTTTCCTTTAAGTTCCAATAAAACTATTTTCATATTTTATGGATAATTTCTGTAAGGTGTGGATATGAAGCTTTGATTAAAAATCAAGTAAATTTACTTTCCTCAGAATTTTTCTAAATTGAATTATAGTGAGGATAATAATTTTCAGATTTTAAAAGAAAAACACAAAAATTGAATTGTTTTTGACCTTATTAATATAAAAGATAATATTATAAAGATTGATTATCTTACCAAAAACAAAAGTTTATCCAAGAATAATTTAAAAGAGATATTCATGGCTAAAAAGTGAATTTCCTCAAGAGAAATTTTGATTAAAATTGATTGAGATAAGAGCTTAAGACAGAAATATAAGAAAATAGTTGCAAAAGATATTATCAAAGCCAAAAACTTCCCAAAATGGACCAAAGTGAAAAATATTACAGTGATAAACAGTAATTTAATTAACATTTTGGGTGTTTCTGTCACACTGCTGTCTGCCAGACCTCAACAAAGGGAAAGGCTACTAAACCAGTTGAAAGACCGGTTAATACTGGCAAGTTTTTTGTTTTTTTAGATCACATTCCACCGTGTGACAGGTTTGAGTGTAAAATTGATCATAAGAGTTACAAAAAATAATTAGAATTAATTTTGCGATTTTTAGAACCTTTAATATCCTTTCAAATAGGTCTTCAAGCTTTATATTGATTGGTTTAACATTGTTTAAACTCATTATCAAGAACAATATTATAACATGAAAAGAAAAGATGGGCAAAGGAGACATTATTTCATAGCCACAAGCTTTCTTCCTCCAAAGGTAAGTCTTTCTCTAAAAGTTCTTCAAAGAATATTGGAAGTAGAAAAGCCAATTGTAAAAGTATTTAGCCCAAGTTTGAACCAAAAGGGGCTTGTTTTAGCAATTTTAGGTAGTAATAGTTGATTTAGAGTCTCCAAAACAAATCAGAATGTGTTAAGGAACCATTTGAGGAAGATAAAGCTTTATCAGTACATTTTTTCCAAGCTTAAAGGTAGGCCTATCCACTTTCAAACAGTTAAAAATTACCTGGTTGGTATCAAAGCTTCATTATCAATTGGGTAATAGACCCTGTGACTCAATCCCAGCCCAAAAGTAATGAAACTTTTCATTGATTTTGACATCTAATTCCTGTAAGAAAGGAATTTGGGGAAGCTATGAAACCTTAGAGCCAAGACTTCTTTCCCCCAAAACTCAATATTTCCAATTTATTTTCACTTTAACTTCCTCACAAGGAGTATAGTTATGTTTTAAATATTAAATTAAATTGAAAAACTACATCAAACCATTGTAAATTTAAGCTTCCTGAAGGTACTTAAATCACACATAACCTCTAGACCACAAATCACACCTAAAGTTTAGCACAAAAATTGATGTTTAACACCAAATGTGGGGTTAATTGAAATATAATTTTGAGGAATTTCATATTTACCTACAGAGACTACTGAAAAACTAGTTTCATTTTATTTATAGTTGAGTTACAGAAACTCAATCCTGAGGTGAACCAACCTGAATTTCAAGGGGGAATCAAATGGTGAAATTGAATTCATAAGATCATTTATTGGAAAATAGTTATAATAAATCATATTTAATTTTTTTCCAAAAACTATTTTATTATCACATATATTGATGAAAATTATTTTTCACTTAAATTTCTCAAGTAAATAGGCATTTTCACAATTTTGTTTAATATCAACATTTCTTCATAAAATTATAATTCTTTGAATTCTATTGCATTCAGTTTGGTTCAATTTTTTTGGAAATTATAAAATTAACTTTGATTATTAATTATATGTTAATTTTTTGATCTTTTAGGCATATGTAAATACCACTTAGGTTCACAGCTTGTCTTATTTTCTCCCTTTGATATCATGATTTCTGAAGATTTTACTTTCCAAAATATACCTCCTAATTGGGAGCTTAACTCCAAGCCAAAATCCCTGAGACGGGTAGAAAAATTTAAGAAGAACAGATTCTAATACTTTTCCTTATTTCTTCCTCCTTGTTTAAACAACACCCAAGATTTTTGAGGTTTATTAAGATCAGAATTAATTTCTCTATTTGTGTCTATACAGTTTGTATCCCTTTTCTCAGTTTTATTATTAATTAAATCCACCTAAGTCTATAATTTGATCATATCCCACCTGAAATATGGATATTTTGGACTTATAGTCATATCTCAAAGATTTAAATAATTCCTTTTGGAATATAAAACCCCTTCTTAGGAATTCAATTTCCCTTTAAAAATGAAAATATAAAATTATCGGATTTTGTTTCTTGTTTCTAAAGATTATCCCCTTTCTTTTTGAAACAATAAATAAGGAAAATTTCCAAGTTGTATATATTTCAATAAATTTTTGATAAAATCGGGCCAATTGAAAGAAATTATCTCACAACAAAGAAATATTTAAGAGATGGTAATCTCAAAAAGACAACAAATACAAAAATATTCCAAAGAAAGAAATGAAAAAATACTCAAATTATGTCCGTTGAGAATTTCTGCAAAAAATTAGCAGCCTATGTGTATGTACCACGAACAAAAATTTATCATATGTTAATTAGTTCTTAAATTTTATTTCATAACTTTTTGGATTAATCTTAAAAGAATTTATTGACTAAGCTCTCAATCCTTTGTCAATATTTTAATTTCTTTGGACATAATTAATTTGATTTGAATTTGAATTTGATTAGAAATATCATTAAGTACAAAAAAAAGAAATTTTCAAGAAAATATTTTCAATAATTGAATTTTAAATATTTTTAAATGTTTTCAAATTTGAAAAATGCAAAATATTTCAAAATTAAATAAAAAATCAACAATAATTTTTTTCATTATCATTTTAACAGAAAAGAAAATCCAAATTGGATAAATATCTTTTTTGCAAAGAAAAATAGTATCTAAATTTGATATCATTTTATTTATCAATATCAAAATGAAAAATATGTAATCAATTAAAAAGAAGGTTTCTTTGATGATAATTATGACAATAATAAAAAATACTGCTTTATTTATCTTATTGAAGATAATCAAAATTAATAGCAAAATTTTGTTGTTTTTGTTTATTTTTTGAGATTATTTGATTCTATTAAGAGCTCATTATTATTAGAATTGTTTGATTCTGCGATCATAATTATACTTCAAAATAAAATTACCAAAATAGATCAAAAAAAACAAAAATTGACTCAAATATAAAGAATAATATGAATGGATATATATAAAGTTAATCAAAAAGGAATATTACTTCAAAAAAGGGGTTTTTTAATTATTATTAATATAATTATCCTTTGAAAATGGATGGATAATTGTGAGCCTTTTTTCTCTTTTTATATAATTTGCATATGACTATCATAATAGTAATTCTAAGAATAATAATTGGAGTTTCTTTTTGAGAAAAAAAAACAATGTTTTGAAAGTTGTTTTATAAATGAAATCCTTCTTTTTTACTAATTTGTTGATTTATGAATTCTTTTCTTTTGCATTTTTTGAAAATTATTTCAGAAATAAGAAGTTTCTTTGTGTTCTTTTCGTTTTGTTTTTTTATTTATTTGTGGTTTCTTTTATGGTTTGTTTTGTGTCTTTTTGGCTTATATTTGATTCTTTTTGTATTTTCTTTCTTTTTTTGGTTTTTTTTAAGAATAAATTTCTACAAAGAGATCCCAAAATTAACCATCAAAATAACACCACACAAAGGTAACTTTTATTTGTTTTATAGGGTTTCTTTTGGCTTTTTATAAGCACTTTTTATGTTTTTTTGGGTTGTTTGTAGAAACTGTTTTCGAAAAAAGGCTAATGACACTTAACAACAGTTTGATGAGAAATTCAATTTCAGCTGGTATTTTATGATTCAAATGAAAAATAACTTAAAGAATTAAAATTGATTAAAATAAATATGAGGATTATTTTCATTCTTCTAAATAGAATTTGTTGTAAATATGAAATAGTTAAATTTTCTCTGTTTATTATTGAAATTTTAATCAAATAAAATTTGAAAGTTAAGATTAATTTTTAATAATTCTTTTTCTAGGAAGATTAATCTGAAAAGGGTAAAAATTCTTAAATTTATTAAAAAAAATTATAATAATTCTCAAAGATTTTGATTTGGCTATATTGTAATAATTTGATTCATATTTAATAAAATTCTTCTTGACTAGAATCATATTATTCTTGAAAAAAATATTTTGTATTTTTACCAAATAATGATAATTTTTTGGCATATTTTCAATACTTACAGAGCGTATCTAAAATTTTCAAACTCCTACAAAATATTAATGAGTCTGGCAAGGAGACTAGTTCCAAATAAACAAAGCATCTGAAATTCTAATGATCATGAGATCAACCTCCTTACCAATGGCAGCTTGAAGAATAAGTTCTATATTGATGGCCAAAAGGTTTCTGGATGTTAATAGCTGTTCAATGAATATTTTAAATAAGATTTTACATAAACTAATCAACAGTTCCAGAATACATATTGAATGACAAAGTCCTTGTTCTTGGAAATTATGGAGAAGCTGATTGATTAAAATGTATTTTGGATGAAATTAATTCTCATTTTTTTGAAATTTTTTTGCTAATTTACCTTCTGTTAGGATTGTTTAAAGCAAGTTGAACTCTCGACATATCAAGATATGTGTACAGTCCTAAGGCAATTGGATTATCATATCAGTGCTTGTGCAACAGACGAAAACTGGCGTATTTGTGAAAAAATTCCATTATTATGTTTGAAGACCTTTTTGAAAGATGTCATTGTTATCTTTGGGAAAAAATATCAAAGAAGTCCAAAATCTGACGAGCTAAGACTCATCCTGTCAGAGTGTTAGCTGGGGCCTCTTTCGTGGCTTCCAGTATAAATGGTAGGAATTCAATAAAGTGATAAGAGGTGGAAGACTATCAATTTTAATTTATAGACGCGTAACTAGTTATTTAAGAGATAATTACCGTTGAAATTCAAATTTAAAAGTTAAGTGTTTGAGAGAACTTGATTTCTTTAAGCTAAAATGTTAGTATTTTAAATTTTAAAAATATATTTGTTAAGAGCTCTGAGGATTAATTATAAGAGAATTCATCCTCTTTAAATCTTGTAATCGGGAATTCGAAATGAAAATAATATTGATTGATTTTATTTTGATAAGAAAAGATTTTTTATGGTAACAGGAGAAAATCTAACAACAAAATTGATGACATAGTGGGAATAAATAGTATGAAAAAAGGAGTGATTAGTCATAGAAACAAGATTTAATTGAAACTATGATTACATTAATCTGAATTTTTAAAATTTATACAAAACTTAGAAGAAAATTAGACGAAATAAATGAATAGAGTAGGTGGAGACTACTTATCAGGTA
Organism: Austropuccinia psidii; assembly: GCA_023105745.1. Classification (NCBI taxonomy): domain Eukaryota; kingdom Fungi; phylum Basidiomycota; class Pucciniomycetes; order Pucciniales; family Sphaerophragmiaceae; genus Austropuccinia; species Austropuccinia psidii. The sequence continues at coordinate 12,744,559 of JALGQZ010000002.1, read as the reverse complement.
AGGCTTTTCATGCTTGCAGGCTCACACAGAGTATGAAGGGCATGAGGTTCCTGGGTATATAGCTAGCTTGGATTTGATGCATTGGTCAAGGAAGAACTGACCTCTTTCATGAGGAGGGAAATATAAAGGTGAAGAGCACATAAACAAAAATGTTTTAGAAGCCATTGGATCAAAAATCCTCAGAATATTACATTCTTTCTTTGGCACACCAGGAGAACTAAACAATATCCATGTTTTAAATAGAAGTAATCTACTTCAAGGGGTTTTTCCAGGCACTGAAACAGAAGCTTCTCAAAAAGCCAAAAATAATGAATACGCGTATTTTTTTCCTGGTTGATGGTATTTATCCGAAATGGGGCTTCTTAATCAAAAGCTTAGCTCATGCATAGGATGAGGAAGGAAAAGTCGCCTCAGCAAGGCAAGAAGCTTGTAAAGATATTGAGCGATACTTTGGGGTCTTACAGGAATGGTGGAAAATAATGAGTAGACCATTCCAGTTGTGGTCATTCAAAGACATTGATAATACCATGTGCTTCTGAATCATATTTAACAACATCATAGTCAAGCTTAAGAAAAAATTTGATACATTAATTTTAGAAGAACACTCAAACCCATCAACAATAATTGCACAGAAAAATAATTATCCTTAATTTTTTTATTTTACAGCAGTAAATCCATAAAAACAAGATTTTCAGAGATGAGAAAGTGCATCATTAGTTAAAAAGGGACTTAAATCTCCATAACTGGATTTGTAATGGTACAAACACATGTTGAGAATGGTAAAATTTCTTTCAAAAATTGTAGTTAATTCATTTATGCGCTGAACTAACCATTCATTTTGTCATATTTTTTGGATTTCCTGCTTCATTCACTTGAAAGTTTCTATGCTATCCTCATCAGAATTTTAATCATCTTTTTGCTTCAGTAATTCTACCTCATTATGAAATAAACAAGATCTCTCAATTTCCAATAGTTACTGTAATGCTTTTGTAATTTTCTCAATAGCTATCATTTTTTCCTGTTGCAATTTCAAGAGATTTTGTTTGAATTTTTCATTTTGAAAAACTATGTAGCCTGAGAGCATTTGCAATTGTTTCAATAAGCCCCTTCTGTAAGGGCTCTTTACAGATATTGTTTTGAATTTCTCACAGTTTTCCTCTGTAAGGTGTTCTTTAACCACAGAATTCTGTATAGTTCTTTAGTTCAAAAATAAAGGACTTTTTCCCTATAGAATTATTAAATTCATTCTACACATAATTTATTTTTGTCTTGAATTCATATAATTCATCTCCCCTCCCAATTTCAGTCTTCACCTCTCATTAACAATTCAGTTTTTGTTGAATATAGATTTTAGCTTGTTTATTTCAAAAATGTGAGTTTTTTTATTGAAAAGATGTTTAATGAAAAACACATCTTTATTCAACCCTCTTGTTTCTGTAAGAAATGTCTCGTAGTGAATTCCAGTCTGTAGAGTCAGGTTCTACAAGTACAGAATAGAAATAAATGAATAATTGTTCTTGAGAGCCTTTCTGGAAATTCATTTCTGTATATTTTTGTTAAAGAACATAATTTAAAAATATTTTTACTGAAAGGGTTACATCACTTTTTGCATATGTTTTCACTCCTCCCTCAATTTTAGCTTTTCATCATCTATCAGTAAACTATTTGGTTGTGAAAGTTTTTTTGGACTTGTTTACTAATAGCTAAAAAAAGGGTTTTTTTGTAATTATTTGAAAAATAAATTATAATTATCAAACATCATGGGTTTTTAAGAGAAAAACCATTCTGCTTTCCATTCTTTGATTTTCAAATTTCGAGGTACAGGATGAAAGCCAAAAACAATAGCTGTTTACAGAATTTCTGTACTTTTCTTTCTGTAAATTTCTATTACAGAATGTGACTCACAGAGAAGTTTACTGAAATTGTTGGAGATACTCTTAGGATGATATTTATTGAATTTAATTTCCATGACTATGAATAATTTTCAAAAAACTACCTTAATTTTCTCCTCTAGAGAAATAAAAATAAAGAATTATCAGTATTTAAGATTAGTGATATATTTTTGAATCGAAATTTTTGAACACACTAAAACGACAAAATTAGAATTAAAATTATAAAAAGTATTTCAAATATTAGTATGCATTATTCTTATTTTATGAATAATAATTTAAAAGGGGTAATCCCTCTTTGAAAGAATAATTCCTAGAATATTATGGGAGTTGTATATTTATTTCAAAAACAAAGATAAAGGGGAAAAATAGAAAAATGATGTCAAAGTATCAAAATAAAATGAAGAGAAAAGGATAAATATGTGAAAATAATGATTTCAAATGACAAACCAGAAAAATTTATCCATGGGGAACTAATAGGAAAATTAAGAGCGAGGTGAAAACTTCATTGAGTTTTTTTCTTAATTTATTTCCTTCTTTGGCAGTTTGTAAGTTTGTTTTCAGCTCTCATAATGCATTCAGATGGAACTTCCAGCTTGTATACTCTGATGAAGAAGGTCGTATTGAAAGGAAATATTTAATTTGGTTGCAGAATAGGGTTAGGTATTTGAGGTTCAATGTTTTGTTCTAAGCTTCAGTGATTTCACCATCATCATCTTAATTCACCTCAAATAGATACTGAAATTAAGCTGTAATAGTTTGATTTGATTTATTACATTCCAAATGTTCCTCAGATGGCATTGATAGAAAAAAATATTTAAAAGCTTGTTTTTAAATCAGATTAAGTACTTTTTAAATACCCATATGAGAATAGGGTCTTTATTCAACATTTCCCTCACAGTTAATTAAATTTCTGATCTTAATTGGAAAATTTTCAATTTAATTCCTAAGACCATATATTTTTTTCACACACAAGTGACTTGGACTTATTAGATTAAGCTACTTTGACATTAATTTCTAGAATTTTTCGGAATTTAGAAATTGTTTCTTGGCTGAATGAGTCTCGAGCTTTCAATATAATCAACATTGCCTTCAGGTGATCGATATAATAAAGCTTATGAGAAGAGGATATTTCTGTTTCATCGTATTTACTTAAATAAAGTGGAATAAATAAGATTCAATAATTTTTTTCCTTGTATTTATTATTCCAGCATCAGCTAGGCTAACGAATGCTGGTGATATTTGGGGAAAAGATACCGATTTTTATTATTTATAGCCTATTCAGCTCAGCTGAATTAAGAATAAAACTGAATTTTTAAAATAAAAGGAGGATATTTCAGTTTTGCTTTTGAAAGTAGCTATTAGCTTTTTTGAGACATTAAGTAAGAATAAATTTTGGCATATACAAAATCTGATTGGAGTAGTAGTTAAAAATCTTCAATGTGAAGCGTGTCCTCAACCGAATTATTGTGCTCTTCTTGCATCTCAAATAATAGCTGGCTCAGGCTGGTGAGCTCTGGTAGTATTAGAATATAATAGGTAGAAAAGCCTTTTCTTATTTCCTTAAAGACATAAGATTTCTGTTTTTTATAATGACAAATTTGGAAAAATCTTGCACAAGCAAAAAATTAGATTGATGAAAAAAAGAAACGTGAAATACTTCACTCATTAGTAAGGCGTGGTTGTTTAATATGCGTTATTAAAATAATATAATTAATATTTAATTTAGATTTTTTTTTCAGATCTTCACAAGAAGTTTACAGCCATTTTAAATCAGCAGAACCAGCTTCACCACGGAGCTTAAAAATTCTTGTATGGTAAAATTGTGTGAGCTTGTATAACCATCCTTTTGATAGTGAAAAATTAATCATAAGGAGGTTTGAAAAAATTTTCAAATCATAAATCACGCATTGATAAATGATGATAAGCTTTCTGATTTTGTATTTCCAAAACCATCAATAAAAAGCCTTTTTAAATTTGGGGTAAAAAACCTATCAATTATGATTTATATCACCCTGATTTAGGATTATGTTGTTGAAAATAGAATAGCTGGCCTGAAGCCATTGGGAAAGCTGTGTCTAGTTTATTTCGTTTTTCTGTGTAGGTTTTTCTCGATTCTGACTAGGGATTTTTGTATGGTATTCAATAAAGTTTTTTGGAGCTGAAAATCATGAAAAAATAGACTTCATATGTTTAAGGATTTACTTGGATGTTATTTTTTTGATTTTTTTCTTTTAGCTTTACTTGGTTATGAAATGTTTTTGTTTTGAGAATTGGATATTGCGTCTGTATTCTATGAAAATGGATTCATTTTACAAATCAATTATTGAGAAAAATTATAGAAAAATTTACTTTGAAATAGGCCGTGTGAGTTTTTCAACTTCAAATAAAAGAATTACTTCATGCTCCATTTAAAAATAACTGATCACCAATTAAATCCAAAAAATTTCATTTTTATGGTATTGGGAATAGAATTGCACCGTTAAATCTGAGTCAAGTGCTTGTTTAATCACATAAATCATCCCCTCATCTTTATCCATCAATGAAAACATTTGTGATTCATAAAATGCCTTAACAATTGAATTTCTTTGTGCACCAACTGGAATCTTTAAAATTTGGTAGTGTAAATGAGAAATCTGCAGAATAAAGATTGTATGTTGATTGGTGATTAATCCATAAGGAATAAACTAAATCAACAAATTAAAAAAGAGAAAATATTTGGGGGAAAAGAAATGAAAGAACCACTTGAATGGGAAAATTTTGTTTTATTTTCAGAAAATTCTATGCTTATAAAGGAATTTGTGTATTTAGGTTTTCTTAGTAGGAAATCTAGATTTAACAAAAATTTTTTAAAGAATTTCTATTCTTATCGAAAAATTATTTTAAATAAGTGACTACTTATTTCAGGGGATTACTCAATAGATATTGAGATTCATTTTTAAGAAATCAAACAACAAAAAGAACAAGGTTAAAAGGGTGAAAACTATTGAAACAATACATTACAGAATTATTACAAATAAATTATCAATAGTTTTGGAATATATTCCAAAAAAACTATAAATAGATCTATACTTTAGTCAAAAGAGATTATCCTGTATAGTAAGTTAACATTGAGGAAAATGAATAAGATATGATGACAAATTTTTTCATAAAAGATGGTTAAATAATAATAATTTGATTACCAATGAGAAGAAAAGAATAAATTACTGAGTTTATGTATAGAAATTTGAATATAAGGATGATTAATCAGGGAAAAATCAATATGAAAAAACCTATAAATATAAAAACAATGAAAAAATAAAAGGATAATATATCAATAAATAGGATTAATAGTCAAAATAAAGAATAATATCAACTTTAAAGATATTTGTAACTATTATGTATATATTAGCAGAATATCCTATTATCATGATTCAACATAGGCTATTTGATATCAAGGAAAATTAACCTAGTTCATTTTGAATCAATCGCATGAGGCTTATTTATTCCAACTTTTATTCAAAAAAATCATTAAAAGCTGTTATATAATTTATTCAGTTAAAATTAACCATAATTTTATTCAATATAAAAAATAACTTGAGTGAATATAAAAAATAGGTTTATCAAAAATCAGAAATATAATTGTAAAATTTCACCTCGTGAGGAATATATTTACTGATTATACGGAAGTAATTACTCAAGATGTGAAAGAAGTTCTTCATGATGTGGAATGAATTCCTTGTTAGAAGGAATAAATGCCTCAGTATTTAAAAAAATTATTGATCATGTGAAATCAACTACTCATCATATTTTTGAGCTCACCATACTGTTGATATTAGATAAACCTGTTATTCATATCAAATAAAAATATGAATTATGTTAAGCTATATGGGGCTAATGTTAAATAAATCTGGTTTTAATGTTTAAAAGGCCTACTTTTGAAAATAAATAAAGGAATTCCATAGCAAAATTCCCAGATTATTTCAAATCATCTTGGAGATTAATAAGCATAATCAGGTTGATTCAAAAAAGTAGGCAAGTTTGACTTGATATTGCATAGGTGATTTTTATAAAAGAATACATACAGTGTATTTTAGCTCATTTTTCAGGAGCTTAAACAGTGAATATTAGATAGAGAATATATTTTCTTTGTATAAAATTGACTGATTTTTGATAGAATTCATTTTTAGAATGAAAGAAGAGATTAATCCGGTTTCAATAATTCTCTTTTGGGTAATTTTTACAAATATCAAATTAAATGTTTAGTTTGAATGACCAGACTTCAAACGCTAAGCTCTTGAAGGTATGATATTCTCTCCTTTGAATTAAAGTTTCTGCTGATATTGAATTTTAATTTTTTTCTTCTTGAATCTTAACTTCCTTTTTTATCATAATTGAAGCTTTGGAAATTACTTACTTGAGTCAAAAAATGAATAGATGTAAATCTCGGTTCATAAGAAGTTTTTTTAAAAAATCTTCAAATTTTGAGATATTTCCTCACAATATAATAGGATGGAATTAATTAATTATGGCTTTAGATTTGGTTAATTTTATGAATAACGAAGGGAATTAAAGAGAATATTAAAATAAATTTATTTCAAAATATTTCACGAAAACAATAAGAGATGAAGAGACAGATTATGAATTGGATTTCGTCATTGAATTTGAATATTTTGAAAATTGATTCAAAAATAAAAAAGAAAATTTGGTATTATTATTGGAAATAATTAGATCTCATAAGAAAGATTGAAGAGTAAATGTAATTCTAGATAGCTTATAAAATCACATGAAATTTGTATATAACGTTGAAGAGGCCTTGAAAGGTTTGGTATTAAATATTTGATTAATATAAAATTATTCTTAACATAAGAAGTATTCTGATGTGATATTAATAAAGAATAGTAATTTTAAGGTATTCAAAAGATAAAGAAACTAAAATTATTGTTTTTGATGTAATTAGTATAAAAAAAAATGTTATAAAGCTCAACCCTCCAAAAAAACAAGGAATATCCAAGGATACACAATAGCTTGTAAAAAATGATTATTCAGGATTAATAGAGAGAAGAACTCAAATAAATTAATAGGATAACAGAGTCTTGGAAAAAAAATTATCTAAAGAATAAACATTCCAAAAGTGGACCAGAGTGAGTTTAAATGCTTTAATTATAAATTTATGAAGTGAATAAACATTTGAAGGAATTCTAATTCTATTAAAAAGGTCTGAAAAGATAAAAATAATTTAACAATTGTGGTTTGAAGAATTTATTGACTTTATTCACATTATATAAGCTGATTATGAAAGTAAAAATAATATGGAAGAAAGCTAAAAAGGAATGAAAACCAATTTTAAAGAGATGCTTGATCATATATACAAAAGAAATGACAATTATGGTGTTATTGAACCCTGCTTTAGTCCAAAAAGGATTTGTTTTTGCTATACTGAAAGGATTTTCTATGCTAAAGAGCTCTCTTTGATAGCTAAAGTTCTTTTTATGAATTTGTTTTTGTCACAGGGGCTCTTCTAAGTGAAGAGGGCCTGGCACTCAGTGAACAGACTTACTTATGGAGGGCTCAAAAGGAAATACTCAAATGATGAGAGTAATGGAGTAAGAGGATAAATTCCTAGTCATAAAATCATAAGTATAAAAGATAAGAGAGACAAAGCAAAAGCAATAATAAAGAGCCAACCACAAATAATCCTGTACCACTGTTTCAACCTGTTCAGAAAAGAGAAAAGGATTAATAAAGGATATGGCCACCAGGACTCTACTGAACAGGTGAGGGAAGGCAAAGACTAACTTAATAAATAATAAAATAATATTCCAAAAGTGAGAATAAAATAATATTAAATAATAAATCAACTATTTTAATTAACTGGGGGAAAAACCCCCAGGTGGGTGAAGAAGGGCTGGTATATGTGAGAAATACCAGCCTTGGAGTTTGAGTGTTGAGATACTTGTCTGTATGCTGGAAGAAGTTGGATGTGGGATTGAATCCTGTATTGGTGAATCCAATACAGGTGATACAGTCAATACAGGTATTTGCGCCTGTATTGATGACAGGCCTGTATTTGATGAATCCTGTATTTGAGTCTTGCCTGTATGGAACTGTATTGAGGTATGAAAACTGTATTGGGTGAATTGTTGAATGAAACCCCCTTGCTGATTGGGTTTTGAAGGGTATCCATGATATAATGATTTGCTGGTGATGATTGGAAATGCCCCTGCCTCCTTGGCTGAAAGTGGTGAGCTCTGAGCACCATAAGTATAGTGAGTCTTGATGAGCTTGCAATCAATTCAAACAGTTCTTTCCCCCAATTCCTTAAGATTTTCCCCTCAAAACTTCTTCTTCAATCAATACTCAAACCAATCTTCATTTGACTATTTGTAGGTATTTTCCCCTTGATTTTGATTCTGAATTTCCTCTGTTTCATTCAAACTGCCTTCAATCTTCATAAAAATTTCTTTAATCTTGTCTTGAGTGTCGTCATCAAATTTTCTTGAGTCCTCATGGCTTTTGAAAGGTGGTTGATTTGAGTTTTTGTCCCAAGACCACTTGAAATCATCATAATTTTGAATTTTAGAGTGTTGGCATAAGGTGGCCAACATTTGAAATTTTGGACCAAATGAGTAGTCCTGGCCAAAAATCCCTGAAAGTGTGAATAAATGGGTTTTTTGGCCAATTTGCGCAAAAAATGCGCAAATATGCCATATGTGGCATAAATTGGTGAAAGTAATGAAAAAACTGAATTCTTGTGAAAAAATGGCCTAAAGGTGGGTTTTGGCCATCTTGCACATTTTTGCGCAAAATGCGCAAATGCGCAAATATGCCATATGTGGCATAAATTGGTGAAAATGATGAAAAAACTGAATGATTGTGAAAAAATGGCCTAAAGGTGGGTTTTGGCCATTTTGCGCAAATATGCGCAAAATGCGCAAAAATGCGCAATTATAATGATTTCGGCCAAAAAGGCCTTTTGAAGGCTTTTGACAAGAAAAAGGCCCTTTTGCGCAAAAATGCGCAAATCACCCAATATGCACACTTAAGCATATTATGATAAGAATTGATGAAAAATGGCTGTTTTGATGTTTTGAGGTCTGATATGGCCAATTGTGCCAAAGTGCATATCTTGATTAAATTGGCCAATTGGACCATTTGAAAAAATTTTCTTCTATGAACTTGATTTTTTCTTGAATATCTTCTTCTTATCCCCTCCTTGATTGGTCAATTGCCATAAACACCTTGCTGATTGGGTTTTGGCTTTCAATTTTGATCTTAAGGAATGAGTTCAAGGCTGACATTCATATTTGACTCCACTGCCTCTGGTTCCCCGCCTTTTGTGATTTGGAGATGCCTTGGTTATAAAGTTTAAAGAAACCTTGAAGAAATTTTGATGAGGATTATCTGTAGCTGGTCTTTACCATTACTAGTGTTTGCTCTTGATTATTAAATAAATTCACTCCCCAAACAAGATATGGGAGTTATGATTGCTGCTTTCTAAACACGAAATGAAAAATAAATCATACAAGTAAAAGAAAATGAAATAAAAAATAAAAAAATAAAAATGAAAAAGAATTGAGAGAAAAAGAGAGTAAAGAAAGAAATAAGAAATGCCTGAGGGTTGTCCTTCTTGTGGTGAGTTGTTTGATTTTGGCCAAAAGATTCTGAAAGATGAAATCAAGCATTTGATGCTCACAGCGTGGCCAAGGTAATGTTTTTACAAGAATTAGACCCCTCAGGGATGCATACCAGGAGATGGAACTTACTTTCATAACTTCCACTCCCCACCAAGCACCATAAATGAAAATTGAAATATGCCATAAGATGAATTTGATAATGAATGTCTTGAAAGATAATTTATGGCATGATTAAAGAAAGAAGAGAAAATAAAAGAAAAGATTGGGCCAAATCTTGATGAAAGGTCCAAATCTTGAGGGTATTATGTTGCAAGGCCTTCTGAACCTGTCCAAAGAAATGACAAGTGCTCACAAAGTGGCCAAGGTGATGCTTACAACAAATTTGGTAGAATACCCCCTTAAAGGTGCATGCCAGGAGAGGAACTTACTTTCATAACCTCCAATCCCCACCAAGCACCATAAATCAAACTCTTGAGGCATTTGGGCCAGGCTTGTCTGGATACAAAGTGTGAAAATCCTTGACAAGGTCTGGGGAGTTGGTAAGGTTGGAAGCTGGTTCCCAAGTTGTTCTTTCTGGGTCTTCATTGAATCCTTTCCACTCCACTAAATACTATAATGAACCTCTCTTGAGTTTTGAGTCCAGAACCTGAGCCACTTCCCATTCTTCTTGCTCTTCCACTATTACTGGAGGTGGTGGCATTTGGTGTTGATTTGGGATAGTTGATTGCTTCACTGGTTCTAATAAGGACACATGGAAAACAGGGTGAACTGACTTCCATTGTTGAGGCAACTTGAGGTGATATGCATGGCTGCCAATCTTCTTGAGAACTTCAAAGGGTCCCAACCATCTTTCTGAAAGTTTCTTGGTGGGTCTTGTTGTCTTGATGTTCTTGGAAGCTAGCCAAACTTTGTCCCCAGGTTGGAAATCAGGTGGAATTGCTCTATTTTTATCTGCATACTTCTTAAAACGCTTTATTGCTGACTCTAATTCTTCCTTGACAACTTGCTGTACTGATTGGAGTTTTGATGATAACTTTCCAGCAGGTGTATCTTGAGAAATGTGAATTGAATCAAAGCTGGGATTTCTTCCATAAATAGTGAAAAATGGAGACTGTTTTGTTGATGAATGTTCTGCATTATTATAGGCAAATTCAGCCAGAGGGAGCCAGGTGTGCCAGTCATCTTGTTGGTAACTGACATACATCCAAAGATACTGTTCTAGAATCTGATTTACCCTCTCTGTCTGTCCATCTGTTTCAGGGTGAAAGGCAGTTGAAAGATCTCTTGATATCTTGAGCTGCTGACACAATTGAGTCCAAAATGATGAAACAAATAATGAACCTCTATCACTGACAGTACTGATTGGAAGACCATGTTTGGAAAAGACATGATTAATGAATATTTGAGCTAAATCCAAAGCAGTGATTGTTGAATAAGTTGGAATAAATATTGCCATTTTTGAAAATCTGTCTACAACTACTAAAATTGAATCAAAGTTGCTTGACAAGGGCAATTGGGTGATAAAGTCCATTGATAAAGAATTCCAAGGACCAGATGGAATTTGAAGAGGCTTGAGTAATCCAAACTTCTTATGGTGGATGTTCTTGTTTCTTGAACATTGCTGACATGAGGACACATAGTCCTTAATGATTTGATTCATGCCAGCCCAATAAAAATCCCTCTTGATGAGCTTGAGGGTCTTCTCCTGGCCAGGATGGCCAGCCAACGGTGAGTCATGAAGCTTTTGAAGAATGTCCAATTGAATTTCATGATTTCTTGGAATGACTACTCTATCTTTGAACAATAATAATTTTGCTTGAGGTTCAAGAGAATAGTCTGGGACTGATTCTCCTCTTGCTAATTTCTTGAGGATCTCCTTATAGTATTTGTCTTGCCATACTTGTCTTTGAATCTGATCAACTAAATCTGAAAACATTTCAACTTTTATGGAAAAGAATCTTGACTCTTGAATTTAATTTTGCTTGAGAACTTGATGAAAGTTTTGAGGATTCTTGCTGATGAAATCCACCCCCCTCTCTGGGTACACGTTGTCCCGACGTGACAAGGCATCTGGTAAAGTGGCCAGCCTGCCTGGGCGGTAAGTGATAACAAAGTGAAATTCAGACAAAAATTCAGCCCAACGGGCTTGACGACAAGTAAGGACTTTAGAGGACATAAAATATTGGAGAGAACAATAGTCTGTCAAGACCTCAAAGGAATCAGAAAGAGAAAGGAGAAAGGCTCTCCAGTGCTTGAGAGCCCAAACTATGCCAAGGAGTTCCTTGTCATGAATTTCATAGTTGAGTTCAGCTGGTAAGAGCTTGCGACTATCAAATGCAATGGGATGCTTTCCTGAGTCATTCAACTGACTCAGTACAGCACCCAAGGCATAATCAGAGGCATCAGTCTCTACAATAGTTGGAAGAGATGGATTAAAGTGAGAGAGGATAGGAGCAGTGGTGAAAGCTTCTTTGAGTATCTGAAACTGACTAAGAGCTTCCTCATTGAAGATAAAGGGAGAATCTTTTTTAAGGAGGGAAGTGAGAGCAGAGATTTTTTTGGAATAATTTTTAATGAAACAACAATAAAAGTTGGCAAAGCCAAGAAAGGATTGAAGGGCCTTGATGTTCTTGGGCTGTCTTGGGCTGAGGCCAATTGAGGATTTGTTGAACCTTTGAAGAATCCATCTTGTGGCCATCACTTGAAACAACATAGCCCAAGTATTCCACACTTGAGGCATGGAATACACACTTTGAGGCTTTAGCAAACAAATTATTGTCTCTCAGTCTTTGGAGAACAGAGGCCACATGTTCAACATGTTCATCCAAAGAGCTAGAGAAGACCATAATATCATCTAAGTACACTACAACAAAAACATCCAAATAATCTGCAAAGATATCATTCACAAGATTTTGGAATGAAGCTGGAGCATTGGTTAAGCCAAATGGCATAACCAAATATTCATAACTGCCATATTTGGTTCTAAAGGCAGTTAAGTGCTCATCCCCCTCTTTGATTCTCAAGAGATTATAAGCACCACGCAGATCTATCTTGGAGAAGATAGTAGCACCGTTGAATACGGTAAGAAGCTGATTCATTGGAGGAACAGGATACCTGTTCTTCCTAGTGACAGAATTAAGTTTGCGGTAGTCAACACACAAACAAAGACCACCATCCTTTTTCTTAACAAAAAGGACAGGTGCTCCTGTTGAGGAGGAGCTTGGTCTAATGAAACCTTTCTCTACATTCTCTGAAATGTAGGCCCGCAGTGTTTCTGACTCATTTCTTGATAAAGAGTAGATAGCACCAACTGGAGGTAGAAGACCCTCCAGTTCGATATGATGATCACAGGCACGGTGTGGAGGAAGTTTCTCTGCTTTCACTTTGGAGAATACATCAAAATATTTGTGATAAACAGGAGGGACTACCTTCAGCACAGTTTCAATCTCTTCTGGCTCTTCCTCCTCATCCCACTGCTCCTCCAGGGAGGCATGGAAAGATAAAGGAGGAAGGTCCATATCCCCTTGAAAGAGATGAAGTGAAGATATAGCAACATCTTCTCCAAAATCTTTTATCTCTTTGAAGACTTCATCTCTTAATGGAAGTAATGACTGAGAGGGAAAAATGGAGGGGTTATGGACAGAAGGAGGAAAGGAAGGTGTCTTAAGTTCACCAACCAGAGCAACACTGTTGACAGCAGTGGAAAAGTCATTACTGGTAGAAGAAATAATACCACTAGAATCCTTATGATTAGAATCATAGGTGATCAATCCATTTTTCCAATCAATAATGGGATTGAAATGGTAAAGAAAATCATAGCCCAATATTAGGTCTTCTCCCTTGGGTGAATCTATGATAAAGAAATCCCATTCAAAGCTTGGGAAGGAAGGTAAATCAACAACCCACTTGGTATAATGGGTGATGAACAAGGAAGTGGATTCACTGGAATCCAGAATGAAAAGAGGAATCTTTTCAGGGAGCTCTGACATGGTCAATGAGTACTTGAGAACAAAATTCTTTGCAATAAAGGAGTTTGTAGCACCAGAATCAATGAGAATACTATAAAAAATATCAGAGATTGAAGAAAAAATAAGAAATTTTAAAGATTTCTTGACACTAGTATTCAGAGTGCACAATTGTGCTCTTGAAGGAAATAAGTGAGAACCATTGAACACATCATGATTCCCACTCAGGCTTTTCCCTGCTTGCTAGGGAAGCCTTTTGATGACCCTTGCCTATTCTCAGGCCTCTTGAAGCATTTTTCAAATGGGTGTTTACCACCACAATAATTGCACAAGCCTTCTTTAATCCTCCTCTCCTTTTCAGAACCGATTAATTTATTGTCCTTATTGAGGAGAGCAGCATGAGGCTTGTCTTTGGACACTTGAAAATTCTTCCCCTTCTTATTCTTCTTGTGATAAGGCTTCTTGGATGATGAACTTTGAGGAGGCTTGGAGAAATTGGATCCAATGATTGGAGGCTTCTTCTCTTGATGACTTCCCTTTTCCTTTTGCCTCTCATGATATCTTGTGTCTAATTCTAAAGTGACATCCATAAGTTCTTGAAGAGTGTCAAAAGTTCCAGGGTGAGAAGCCAATTGGTCCAACAATCTTGATGCCAAGCCTCTTCTATACACATGAATGTAAGCTCTTTCCCCCCAATCTCCAATTCTTGACATTAAGCTTCTGAAATCTGCTATGTACAAGGAAACATGACCACTTTCCTTCATCCTCAAATTGTCCAACTCTTGTTCAGCTTTCCTGACTTCATTGGGGTCACCAAACAGAGTGAATAATTGAGATTCAAATAATGGCCAATTATTGAGGAGGTAGGAAGGGTCTTCATTGGAAATATTTGAGAGGTAAGGTTCAATCCACTTGACAGCTCTACCAGTAAGAAAAGAAGTTGAGTACAAAACCTTCTTCCTGTCAGAGAAGAAGTTTGCTGGATCATTATGGAAAATTAGTTGACAGGATTGGACAAATCCTCTCAACTTATGAGCTTGAGTACCATCAAAAGAATCAGGTGCCTTCATTGATGGAGTCTTGAATGCAGGGACTTTTGAAGTGTCCCTTGGGGCAACTGCTTGAGTGAGCTGTCCCATAAACTGAGTCATTTGCTCCATCATCTTGAGGAAATTTGGTTCAGCTTGAGAGACAGAAGGTTGATTAGAAAGGGCTAGATTTGGAGCCTCAGGAGCTTCAGCAGCACCTGCCAAGGCAGCTGCCACCTCAGTCACCTCAGATTCTTCCTCTTCCACAGACTCCTCCCCCTCCTCATCTTCAGCTTCCCCCAATCTACTTCTAGGCCCTTGAGGAATGCTCGGATAGCCACCCAACAGTCCAGAGAATGATCTTGATCTTCTAGACTTCACACCTCCTCTTCTGGAGGGTGCTGCTCCTTCCATTGGTGGTCCTCTGTCCAAATTTGAACTCAGTTGATGAACTGATGGTGTGCGGTCAAGAGGAGCCCTTGCTGTAGGAGTGAGAACAGCTTGATGTCTTTGAGATCTTGTATTCTTGGCTGGAGGGCTATGCTGAACTGGAATTATGAAAGAAGAACGAATAAAACTTGATGATACTTTGAATAAAAGAAGGCTTGACCAAAACAATCAAATGAAAATCTTGATGAACTTGAGAACTCAATCAATAATCTTGAAGTGAATCAATATGAATAAATCTTGAAGAGTGAATATGACAAAGTCAAATTCTTATGAATAATCAATTTCAATCAATAAGTCAATTCAAGTCAATCAAAATCAAATCAATTAAGTCTTGAGGAATTCAATCAATATCTTCAAAAGTCAATTCAATTTTCTTGAGGAATCAAATTCAAATCAATCAATTAAATCAAATCTTGAGGATAAATCAGTTATCTTGAGTAGTCAAATCAAGTCAATCAAATCAATTCAATCAAAGTCAATTCAAAATCTTGAGGTGAAATCAATGTCTTGAGGAATCAATCAATCAATCAATAATCTTGAGAAATTTCAAAATCCAAAATCACTGAATACCCCAAATCAATAAAATCCCTGAATGAATAATCAATTAACCCAAATAATTCCACTCAAATGACCTGATAAACCTTAATTCAGACAAAAAGAGAAATGAGAATGATAATGATAAAGTGAAATGGTCAGCAGAAATTTTGAAATGAGAAAGAGAATCAATTTTCATTTGAATGAAAAGAATGAGATGAAAATTGATGAGAGAGAAAAAATCATAAAAATCATAAAAATCATAAAATCATAAAAAGGTCATAATTGAAGAATGAGAGAAATGAATAAAATGAATGAAAGAAAAAGAAGCAATTATGAGTTAATTAAAATAATGTCACAGGGGCTCTTCTAAGTGAAGAGGGCCTGGCACTCAGTGAACAGACTTACTTATGGAGGGCTCAAAAGGAAATACTCAAATGATGAGAGTAATGGAGTAAGAGGATAAATTCCTAGTCATAAAATCATAAGTATAAAAGATAAGAGAGACAAAGCAAAAGCAATAATAAAGAGCCAACCACAAATAATCCTGTACCACTGTTTCAACCTGTTCAGAAAAGAGAAAAGGATTAATAAAGGATATGGTCACCAGGACTCTACTGAACAGGTGAGGGAAGGCAAAGACTAACTTAATAAATAATAAAATAATATTCCAAAAGTGAGAATAAAATAATATTAAATAATAAATCAACTATTTTAATTAACTGGGGGAAAAACCCCCAGGTGGGTGAAGAAGGGCTGGTATATGTGAGAAATACCAGCCTTGGAGTTTGAGTGTTGAGATACTTGTCTGTATGCTGGAAGAAGTTGGATGTGGGATTGAATCCTGTATTGGTGAATCCAATACAGGTGATACAGTCAATACAGGTATTTGCGCCTGTATTGATGACAGGCCTGTATTTGATGAATCCTGTATTTGAGTCTTGCCTGTATGGAACTGTATTGAGGTATGAAAACTGTATTGGGTGAATTGTTGAATGAAACCCCCTTGCTGATTGGGTTTTGAAGGGTATCCATGATATAATGATTTGCTGGTGATGATTGGAAATGCCCCTGCCTCCTTGGCTGTGACAGTTTTAGATTAAGGGTAGTTTTACACTATTGGAAACCAGCAAAGCTTCCCTGAAATTTTTTTGAAAGAATCATAAGCCAATTTAGTAGCAGAATACTTAAAGGAATACAGGGAAAAGTTAATTCAGAAGTTGAAGGGAGGTTTTGACACTCCAAACCTATATTGAAGAACTTCATGGGATTCTGATACCCTTCATTTGAATTTGGCTTTCCCCTTCACAAATCTTTTGCATTTTATTCGATTTTAATTCATCCTACTTCAACATTGTATTCTTACAAAATCAGGAGTTTGATAAGATTCTGTGATAAAAATACTGCAATAGTTCATACCTACAATGGAAACTGAAGCTAATTTGTGTAAAATACATTCAAAACTCAAATGAGTATACTCAAATTTCTGATAGCTTCCAAACTGAATACGACACTTAGTTTTTAACATGAAAGATGATTTCAAACACCACATGTGGTGTAAAGAATACACAATTTTGATTATTTTTGAGATTTTTATACCTTGAATTGAAGAAATGAATTTGTATTTATTAATATTCCAGTTACCAAGCTTTAATAACCAGGCTACCCAAGTTAAATTTTTATGAGAAACCAAATGGGTATATCATGTTTGAAATTTAATTCAAATTTGGAAAGCTCTAATTATCTCAGATATTCAAAACATATTCAAAAGAACAGAGCTTATAATATTCTTATTTTATTCAATTTCTTAAATGAAATGGTATTTTAACTATTTCATCAATCTTGATTATGATTTCTAAACATTGAAATACATTACTTTATTGTTTTTAATTTTTTGGACATAATTATGAACTATTTCATTTTGATTTGTGTGCTTTGAGGTATATTAAGCTAACTCTTAGGCTCACAGGCTTGGATACAATAAAAATTCCAGTTGAATTTAAAAGAAATCAATATTCTAAATGGTAGGAGAAAGAAAATGAATTCAAATTTAAAGAAGAGAAATAATTCCAATTTCATTATCACTTTAATTATATTTGACTTGCAAAGATGAAGAGAAAATTAAAAAAATTAATGTATATTAAGAAATTCATTATTCTCAAAGGAAGCTTATTGATTTAATATCTGTTAATTTTTGAATTTGATAAAAACGCAATTGGGATGAAAGCTGTATTTTAAATTTAATCTGAATATTCCAGAGGCTTCAAAATATCGATATGTATAGTCTTATAAAATATCAATTTTACAAATCTTCTTGAAACTCAATCTCATACTTGTGAAATCAATTTTGAAGATTGTATCGATGTTAAACAAAACTCCTACTAGATTATCTGGGAATGTGTTAATAAAGAATGAAAGAAAATAAAGAGACTTTCTCAATAATATGAATAAATTAAGAATTTAATAGCCTATAAGCTGCTTGAAGATGAAGAATACAAATTCTTTAGAGATATAAAAAGGAAGGTGCAAAGAATCATTAAAATAATTTCAAACATGCATTGAGGCTAAGAGATTAAGTATTTATAAAGCCTTATTTCCTTTTTATTTATTTTACATAATTGTTTTTGAAATAATGAGCTATGGCTTAAAGAGATTAATAAATATGTTAAAAGATTTCTTCTATATATGTCCTGAAACAGATAAATATTTTAATATTCTCATTGTAACAAGAATAAATTAAAAAAAAAATATATTCAAAATAATTATTCAGTGGGAACTTTAAAAATAACTTAATGTTATAGCTCCTCTTAGATGAAGAATTACTTCCAGGATGAGAGAGTTCTCATTCTTTGTATTATAGTCCCTTCTGTCTTAACGGTCGTGTTTCTCTTATTTTGATAAATGTTTTTCTTAAAAATCTTCTTCTGAAATTTAGTAATTATTGAATTAAATTGATGTAATTATTTAATATATCAAAATGATAAAATGATTTAGGTTTAAGAAATAAATTATAAATAGTAAATTTTAAATAATAAATTAAAAATAACGTAGAAAATATATAATCAATTAAGGTTGGGAATCATAGTTATATAAGCCAAATAATCCAAACAGAAATCTGTCTTATCTTCATTTTTGAGAAAAAACTCTCACAAAAAGGGAATCCAAAGCTCAATTTCCAATTAAGGAGAAAATAACTTCAAAATAGCTTGAAGCTAGAAGATAATTCAAAATAAAATAAAGAAAAAAGTTTGAGAAGCCATAATCAAATGTTAATAATAACTAAAAGACAATTAAATGATGACAAAATTATATAAAACCAAATTAACGCTTAAAAAGTCAAAACAATATTCTAATAATACATATAGATGATACTAATAGCTCAAAAGGTTTAGACCTACTATGACTTAGGGTCAAATTTTTTAGCTATAGAAGTTTTAATTTGGCATTTAATCAGTTATAAGAGGTGTTATAATACTTTCAAGTGTAAGTTTACAGTCCTGATGGGGTTGCGTAAACTAATTTATGAATTTCTTGTTTTTTATGGAGCTTCTCATTATATTAAAGCAAATATTTATTGGGATTTATTCAAGAGATGAATCTAAAACGTAAGTATTGAGGACTAAATGGAGCTCATGCAATTAATTTATGAGGTTTTCTATATTTATTGATGAGCTTTTCTCCATGACAATAGGCCATTTCCTTTAATGAATACATAGAGCCTAATCTATAATATCAATTAATGCATTGAAGGATGTGAAATATACTTTGCAGCTTATATTGAGAAATCTAATTTGAAAATGAAGAACTGCAGCGCTTGAGTATTGAGAGTCAAAAAAACATCCTCATATAATTTTCAATCAAAATCCTTTGAAATTTCTGAAATACAGGTTTGAAAAAATTATCTTATGTGGTTTAAAAAACTTGTACACAGTAAAACTCCTTTCCTAGATCAATATTCGATTTTCAAGTCAGAATAACTCTTCCCCAGTGAAAGAAATTTAAGATGGGACCATAAAAATAGAAATGAAATCACTCTTTATTCAATAATTGTAATATTTCTGTTCTCAATTTCAAAGAAAAGAAAATCTAAAAGTATTTAATTATAATCAATAAAACTAAAAATACAAGTAACTTTTAAAAGAATAAAATTATGATAATTCTATATCAATATAGAGTAATGATAATACTCAATAGTTACTATTATGATCTATGTTCATTGATTATTTCCAATATGTTAAGAATGATAGTAGGATTTGAATTTCAGAATTAATTTAAAATTGAAATATTTTATTTATAATAGCAAAAATATCATAAAATAATTTAAGATAATATGGTTGATTATTAATAATTATGGAAAGAATTCCTATTGGGTAATAAAAACTAGTATTAATGGAATAATATGTTGAAAATGGTACCTAAAAGGTATTTATAAGTGAAAAATTCAAAAATATAAGTAAGAGTGTAATTTGAGCTTGACAGAAAAACAGATTACAATAATATATTTGAAATTATCTCCTTATATTCAATTCTTGTTATTAATATGACTATTTAAGTACCTTTCCTATCTAATTTACAATCGAAAAATTCATTACAATGATTATTTTAAATATGAATTTGAGTAAATTGTACCATATGAAAGATGGGTTTAATTATGAGTATTTTGACATGTTTGTTGTTTTATTTAACCAAAAAAAGTTCTCAGATGTAAAAAAGAGACCACTAATTATTGAGAAATTCAGAATACTCTCAATAATCTTAATTTGAATCTCTTAACTGAAATATGGAATTTCATCTTACAGAAAAGTGTAATAGCTATTTTCAAGGATTATGAAGCCAAGTTTTTTGACTAACTAAGTAAATGAATCATATAAATTATGAAATATAATAGCTTAATGAAGATTATATTAGTCATTGGAACTAATATTATTATATATTATTGCCCCATCCTCCAAGTTTTGGTGCTATTTCAAGACTTTTCTCTATTTTTCACAATGAGAAAGGCTTTCAAAGGTTAATCTCAAGCTATCTCAAGATTTACTAAATTATATTTTCACATTTTAAATTAACTTTTTTACAAATATCAAGGGATCATTATAAGGGAATGATATTTCCATTCCTCCACCTCAAATTTATGCCTATGCCTACATATAAAAATGTGAATTCAGATATACCTTCACACCTTTCATGGATGTAGTTTGTTAAATCCACTAATACAAGTGATTAATAAAGCCATGTCAAATTTTTATTTTATTTTACTCCAAGATAACTATAACTCCACAGCTTCCCACTTTCAATTTTGATTTTCATATGAGTCTCTAAGAAAAGCTTTGATAGCTCAGCATATGTCAAAGTACTTGCTAAATCTGTTCTTACATGAAAGAAAGATGTACACACCTTGCCAAAGTATGCTTCCTTTTTTTTACATGTTATTAATAACTTTAAAATAAGTGGTTCTAAATCTTTCATTAAATAAAACTTCTTATCAATTAACATACCCTTTGCATGTTTATCTCCACTGTATCAGGGGATATAAAATGGTATGCCATTATATTTTTACTTTGTCCAATAAAATGTAGACAATCAATAGCTTGATTTTCAGAAGCCAAATTTCAATAAGGTTAATAGACATATATTAGATATATAAATTATATTCAAATATCCCCTGATGGTCATATAATCATAATTCATACCATTATTAAGGCAACCTCCAAGCAAGTTATATTCAGGCCAACCCCTACAGCCCGTATCGAAGCCACAAGTACTTCTACATTTTTGTTTTCCTTGAATTTCTGAAGTTCTTCCTCTTGTGTAGCTTGGCCTATTTTTCTGTCAACACATGTAAAAATGATCTTATTGTTTTCTAAGACAATTCCAATCCTACCAGTTTATTACCAATAATTGTCAATCAAAAGATTCATAATTATCAAAGGAGAGGTAAAAAACAGAATTTTCTTAGACAAAATAAGGGAAATAACCAAAATTACAAATAAAGAAATGTTGTAAACTGTGAAAAAATTACTGATTTTGGGGTTGGATTTTTGATGTTGCAGCATCATAAAAGAATTTTCAGGAGCCTCTTAATTATAGTGCTTTGTAAACATGTTTTGAAATCAACATGTGCTTGTATTGTAATATTAAAAAATATCCCTTATATCTGTTTACCATATGGGGAGATCATACCTTCAATGTCATATATACTTTCACTAATCAAGTGATGATTGCAACAAAGGAAAAGCTTGTTTATATACTTGAAGAACATTTCTTGGACTTGATGAGATGATGATAACAGCTCTATGTAAATCTCATTATATCTATCTAATTTCCAATCTAAAAGAGTTTCATGGATATAATCATTATTAATTTCAGGTAGATCATTTAAAATTCTGTCCTTTTTTTTGCTGTAGATAAAGATGCCTCAGGAATAACGGAAGGGGTCTATCATTTAATTTCTTGAGCTTGTTCAATAGAGTTGGTGCCCAATTATCTTGTTTTTTCATCTTGGGGTGCTGTAATGAAGGTGATTAGGCTCATTAGGTCATTTATACTGTTTTTAAGAGGGGTTCCTGTCAGGAAAATGCATCTGGATGTCTGAATTTCACTAATTGCTTTGAAGAATGTTTAATCCTTACCTCTTATTTAACTAGGTATGTCAATTTAGCTTATATATTTTTCTTCAGAGATCCACAATTTATAAATAATATATATAAAAACTCACCAACCCTCATCTAAGACAACTTGGAACCATTCACTATGGTAAATGCAAGAGCTTTCTATATTATTAGGCTGACCAAACTCATGGGCTAACAAATGGTAGCTGTATATTACAGTATAAGATTTGGACCATTTTTCAAGTCCAATATCCTTTCTTTTCTTCCCATGATAGGTGACAAGCTTTAGTCAGGATATGTCTGTGTGTAATTTGAATTTGTCTTCCCAATTCTTTATAGAACAAGGTAAGCATATTATAAATGTGGAATGTTTTAATTTTTTTTATTGAGAAACTGGATTGAGGGTGGAATATCTCTTTTGGAATCTTCAAGAGTCATACATATGATTGATATGCATTGAATTGATTTTCCTAGTCCCATGTCATCTGAAGACAGACAGCCCAAGGGAGTATGGGTGAAGGACTCTTGGAGGTTGTTTACTTGCTTCTTTGTGATGCTATGTATCTAATTTATTCTTCTATTTGAGAATTATGGTTTATTTAACCACAGCAAATTTGCTGATTTTCCATTTGGGTTTTCTCTATCCATGAGGAATTCTAATCCTTTCTTTTGATGAGGCTTGAGTGATGTTTTTAAAAATTGTATTAGGGATTGGATTTGTGGAAGGTCATTCCCACTTGGAATCTTCAGGAGCTGTGAGTGAAACTCAGGTGAAAACAATACGTTCTGAGAAGAGATAACCTGCTTGGACTCCATGTGTGAGATAAGTGAACACCCACAATGTTCAGAGCTGTTTTATCTGGCTGGTTGGTGAATTTATTAATTCTTCCTAATGAGGTCAAAAATATTAATTCTCGATGAGGAAAAAATGAAAAAAGTGAACATTCCCATTGGAATGGTGATTTTTATCTTGTTGTAAAGGTTAACCTCAAGAAAGCTTTCAATGGAGAATTTATGTTTGGGGGTTTTCTCTATATTAGTGTGCCACATGCCAGTAGGACCACAGGATATAAATAAATCTGGGTCACCCAATAATGGTACCAGTGCAGAGGTGACACCAAGAGGAAGGCTACCCCAAGCTTCTATTTGATGGCATGTATACAAGAATAAATTTTGACTTTTATGACATAAGAAAATCCAATCATCCCTTAAAGAATGTTTCTGAATGGCAATAGTGAGGCATAAATGGGTTCTCAATATACCAAGGCAATATGGCTTGGAATAATCTATCTTTGGAAAAAAAATTCAGTTTTATCTTTACAGGAATGAATAGTAAATTCAAGGAACTGGAGAGCAAGAATATATACTAAAGTAATTTCTATACTAATCAGGATGGCTTGTGGTTTTCAGGTTCTATTTGTATTATAAAGAATTTTACATGAGGTTCAATGAAATACTTTTTGAGTGACACATGAAGTTGAAACTTTTATTTCTGATTCATAGCTTGAGTGAATGGCAGATGATGATATTATTTGACAATCAGAATCTTAATCATAATAGAATGAGATGAATTTTGCCATTCTTTGCCACACATTTTATCACTTATGGGGATGGAGGCTTATCTTCACATATATTTTTATAAAGTGGGTGGCTTCTTAATGTAATCATCATTTTATATCAAGCTGGAGTAGAAAAAAAGCAGGTCAATTTAGAGAGGCAAGGAAATTTATTCTTGGATATGTCAATATAATTGTATCAAGCTCTGAATTATAAGAATCTTGCTATTCAAAGTCCTGACTTTGAACAGAATGCATGAAAGACATTACCAAATATACTTAATGGGATATATTTCAAAAATGTCACCAAATGAAAATTTGTACTCAAGTTTGCATCAGACATCCCATTTAATGAATAAGCTTCCTAGTCTAAGGTTGAAAAGCTACATCAAAAGAAATGGAAAAGAACAAGATATTTATATTTTGGAAAGCTTCATCTTTTTCTGTTAATGTCTTTCCTTTTGATTTTGAATCCTTTATTGAGGCCAATATGTCTTCTTCTCTTGGGTTATTGGATCCATAGATATAAGGCTTTTAGCTCTTGAATATAGCTTGGAGTTGATTTGGCAAGAACAGCCAAAGTGAGTTATGGTGGGAAGTTCATCAAAAATAGGAGGTGGCTCAGTGGTCTGGCAAAAATTGGCTTAAGTTTCCCAGAGAAGCTCAATAATACTTTGTTTGTGAGAAAAATCCAAAAGTGTAGAGTATTCAGGAAATAGGAGGCCATAGCCACAGGAGCGGATGGGAAATAGAATTGGTTGTA
The DNA here is from genome assembly GCA_023105745.1 of Austropuccinia psidii. NCBI lineage: Eukaryota > Fungi > Basidiomycota > Pucciniomycetes > Pucciniales > Sphaerophragmiaceae > Austropuccinia > Austropuccinia psidii. Next base: position 12,720,150 of record JALGQZ010000002.1, on the reverse strand, counting down.
TTCCTTATTTTTAAAAGAATTTGAGCAAACAATAAGTCCAAGTATTCAAATCATTCTCATCTCTATTAACATGATTATGAAAACAATTTGTTGTTATTATTACATTGGAGAAAGACCAGAATTTTTGGTGGAACATTGCATTCCATTCACTTTCATGCCATTCAGGTAGCTGGGATTCTTGAATTATGTAATTGTTTTCACAAACAGCAGAGATAGGAGGAAGCTTGATTGGTTTTTTTTTTCAAATCTAGAAAGGGTCATCCATTCTTCATTATCTGCCTTTAATATTTCTGGATTCAATTTGGTCTTCCTGGCATAAACACCTAGTAAAAGGAGAAACAAATTAACAAAAAAACATTAATAGAATTTGCTCAAGACTGACCTAAATATTTACCACTATCACTTCCACAGAAAAATCAAACTTCTTTCACATGACCATCAATAATATCACTACTGGATTTGATATGAGGACAATTTTAGGCTAATTTGTAAAGTTATATTATTAATTGATTTAATGAGGTAAAAGTTGGAGAAGGATTATGAAATGAATGCAAGTGATAAATGAAGAGGGGCTTATGATTTTTCAAATTGAACACTATTGATGAGTTTTGTGTTTCATTTCTAGAGGTTAATAAGAGTTTATTTATTATATTTGGCTTGGTGTTAACTGGAATTGTACTGAGTTCACCTCTGCTTCTTGATGCATAGTCCAAAGTTTGGGTGAGTAATTTTTGTGCAATTTGAAATATTTTATGTGAATAATTAGATTTATTATTTGAAGATGAGTCATTTTTGGATAAGGGAGAATCATTTTCAGCTGGTGAAATAGTCTTTCCCATGAAATGATCCTCAGAACTCAAAAACAACTCATCCTTTCTGTTTCTGTTGTGTAAGCTTGAGTTTTGAAAAGTCATTGGCTGCATTGAGTCACTAATTGATGAAAAAAAATCATTTACAGATAGTGAAATAGTCCTTCCCATGAAATGTTTTTCTTCATCATTAAGTGACCCCATACATTTTGGGAGTTCAATGAGTTGAGATGGTCAATGTTGACTCATGACGGGTGAAACAGCAAAGAGAAAAGTTTGAAGCTTTCCCCTAGAATGATTTCTAAATTCTCAATAAGCTGATATTTAATAAGTGAGCTTGAGAAATAAAAAAAAATAGTAAAAAATAATTAAATTAAAATTGAGATGGCTTGCTTGGGCTGTAAGAGCCCAAGTACACATGAGCAATTGAAAAAAACCAAAATGATTAAAATTATTGAGTTTAAATAGCTCTGTGGGGTTGTAAGATTCCCAGAAAAAAACTTTTTTTTCATTTAATAAACAAAATTATAAATAAATAAAAATAAACATTTTTTTAATTTAATAAAAAAAAATCAATAAATAATTAAAATTAGAAAAACATCTCTAATTCAATACAATAATACGATTTTTTTCAATTTAATAAAAAAATATGATTAATTGAAAATAAAATAAATTTAAAAAAAATGATTTTAAATAGCTCAAGTGGTGCTGTAAGAGCCCCAGCAAGCTATATTAAATTAAAAGAAATATAAATTATAAAAAATAAAATAAAAATATTAAAAACAAATATAAATTATTGAAAAGAAAATAAAATTAAAAAAAAATTATTAAAATTAAAGTAAAATTAAAAATTAAGAAAAATGAAAAATATTGATTTTTAAAGAATATGAATAATTTGAAATAAAGCATTATGGAAAACATAGATTTTAAATAGCTTTCTGGGGCTGTAGGAGCCCCAGCAAGCTAATTCAAATTAAAAAACATTATTAGAAATATTTATTTTAAGTAGGCTGCAAGCTGATTTGAATTGAAAAACAAACAAATCCTTTGAAATAAAAAAATAATATTCAAAATAAAGTAAAACAGAAAATACTTCTTTTAAAAAGCTTGCTGAGGCTCTTATAGCCCCAGCGAGCTCATTTAAATTAAAGATATTTATTTTAAGTAGCTTGAAAAAATAAATTATTTAAAATTGAAAAAAATTGTTAAAAATAATTATTTTAGATAGGTTGCTGGGGCTGTAAGAGCCCCAGAGAGCTCATTTGAATTAAAAAAAACAAATTATTCAAAATAATTATTTTAAATAGGTTTCTGGGGCTGTAAGAGCCCCAGAAAGCTAATTTAAAATAACATAAAAAATAAATTATCAAAAATAATTATTTTAAATAAGTCACTAGGGCTCTTACAGCACCAGTGAGCTAATTCAAATAAATAAAAAAATAAATTATTCAAATTTAAGAAATATTAAAAATATTCATTCTAAATAGGCCACTGGGTCTGTAAGAGCCCTAGCGAGCTGATTTAAATTAAAAATAAAATAAAAATAAAGTAATGTTAAATTTTTTGCTTTTAAATAGCTTTCTGTGGCTCTCACAGCCACAGCAAGGTAAGTTAAATTGAAAAATATGAATTATTCAAAATAAAAAAATTGTCAAAAATAAAGGAAAATTAAAAATTTTGATTTATGAAAGCTTGGTGGGGCTGTAAGAACCCCAGCGAGCTCTTTCAAATTAGGAAAAAAGAATTTTGTTCAATTTAATAAAATGATTGAATTAAAATTAAAAAAGACTCACTCTGGTATGTTTTTATTACAAGTTTTTTGTTGAGCGGATTATTTTACATTGAAGAAAAATATAGTGTTAATTTGAAAGAAATTAGGTTTGATTGATTATATTAATAATGAAAATAAACCAATAGGGGACATGCATTTTCTCACAAAGGATACTTTGAAGTTAATGTGATGTGAATTACCTAATGGTTAGAGCTCCTGCCTCTCAAACTGGTTGAGAGGCTGTATGTTTGATACTGGACACTGGCCAGACTCACCTGGGGGCACCTAGGTTGTGAATATGGGTGGTTGGTAATGATAGCTTTAGCAAACCAAATCCAACTTATTCTTTCTTGGCAGAACAGGTAGGATCTGTTGGTTAAAGCCCCTCAGAAATTCCCTGGCATCACTTCTCTCATATATTTTGATTTTTGTGCTAAATTAATATAAGCACAACTATTTTCTATTGTGATGATTTTGGCATCAAATTGTTTCCTGTCACTTTTGTTGCACTCAGATGACAAAAGCACACTGGTTAATCCTAAAAGAAGCTTTGCACAACGCTGTCTGAATTCATGACTCTGCACAGTAAACATATTTTGCACTCAATAGTGATGAATTTCAGGAAACAGGTAATGATAAGTAATATGATACAAAGGCTCTTTTAAGCCTCTTGAATGGCTTTGTCAATACCAACTTTCTAGGTAAGTTCATTATTAAATTAGACTTCAAAGGTTGTTTTTTTGCCATGCTTCACAAAAATTCAAAGCTAAATATTCTACATGGTGATATTTTCTTGGGAAAATTGGTGAATATGAATGATTTTAGAAAAAGCTTTCATGAAGAAATTCACATATATACTTGTTTGTGAACTTCCAAATCTCTTCAACTGGAAAGGATTTTTTTCTCTTGAGGATTGATGTAATTTCCAGAAGCTGAAGGGTCCCTTTGTCTGAACTAATGCAGTAATAAGCTGAGCAAACCAGAAGTCCATGTACACCCCTTGTAAGGAATTCTGTAATCAGATTATAACATGGCCTTCCAGCCTTCATCTGATCTTGAATTATCAAAAATGCTTGCAAAGGATCCGGTTCTTGCTTGACCAATCACTTTCCAATTTTCTGAGTAGTTTTGGAATAAACCTTTGTATGCTCCCAGACCCAATTAAATACAATAATTAATGGGAGGATATTATCAACCAAACCAGCCAAAGTAGGTGTTGAAATGCCTTTTGCTGTAATACTGGGAACTCCTTGACTTTCATTTCTTTGTGGAGCTAGTTGAACCTTTCTGACACTCAAACATGAGCCCAAATATTGCATGGAACTAATTTCAACAGACAAAGAATCACTGAAAGTTGAATTAGGAATATTGAATGTAACTAGAGGGCTCTGATCATCCATATAAGGTGCAATGGCTTAAAATAAAATATTTGCAAATTTCTGCTCTGATTTTGACTTGGTTGAAGAATATTGTGCACCAATAGATACAGTGCATGGAGCCTTTTTGGTAAACATGCTGGTATGGACATGTGATTTTGAAATAATTGCAAATTCCAAATTGTCTCATAGATTAATGGCTCCTCAGATTTTGTTTAAAACATATCCAAGCCTATATAAATAATGAAATTAGCTATATAGCCAATATAGATATTTCTGAAAGCCTCTTTACCAGCTTGATGGAGCTCTTCAAGCCACTCTTTCATTCTAATGTCCCTGTCACTCTTGTAGTGAATCCCACATTGGAGCTTTTTCAGAAATCCATCCTTTGGAACAAGCAATTTGCACTTCCTGAAGGTCATTTGAATGAGTGAATGGAATTTGATCCAATCTTCCCTTTTGAATACATGATATGAGATTAGAATTTAATAAAATTTGTTTTGATTTTCCAATATAATTTTCATGCATGAATGACTTGGATTTAGAGGTAGTGAAAAAGCAGAAGAATCCATTGATGGGTCAGTATGATTTCATCCTCAGACACTGTTCTTTGAGTTTCTGTACTAATATTTTCATTGGTAATGTTAGTTACCTCATGAGTGCCCAAAGTTGGACTTTGAACAATGTTTTCATGATGATTGGTTACATCTCCAATCCTGGGACTTTCATCTGGGTGTTGATTTGTGGTGTTTATGTGATGTCCATCATTATTTTCATTAGAAGAAGGAGAAAGAGCTCCTTGTTCCCCCTCATTAAATTCAGGGGCCAATTCAGAAGTTTTATTAATTTTCTTTTTCCCTTTATTCTTTTAAGGTTTCAACTTCCTTTTTGGAGAAATGTTTGTCATTTGACCAATTTTAACACGTGATTCAGGAAGTAGTGTATTGCCTGATTTTACTCCTAAAATGATAATCCCAAGATCTTAGGGTGGAGTCTGAAATATATCATATATCAATTCTATTATACATATTATCAATATCAGAAACCAGTAGTTCTCTGGTCTCCTGGAGCTTCTTTTGTACATATTGAGGAATACATGCGCATTTGGACATTCCTTCTAATATTAAGGCTATTTGTGCTGAATTTTTCAAGAAATGTTCCTCTTTAATCACTTCTATTTCAGCCCCAAAAAGCACCTCAGTAGATATTTTGATGGAAGAAGCCCAATGAGCATGGGGTGCCTCTATGTTGCTTTCATGCATTATTTCTGATTAATTGAGATACTGATAAGACTGATTTGTTTAATAGTGAATTACATTCAACAAAAATACCTTCAGGAAAGTTAGGAGGTGGATTTGGGATGGCTGTAATAATGAAAATGATACTTTCACTTGATAAGAACTCCATATCAGAAAATTAGGGAGAATTCAAATTCTTGTGAGGACTCATATCAGAGGTGTTACTATTGGCATTAATGTAGAAAAAAACAACCAATTGTAGATAAAGATGATATATGTGTTTAGAAAGGAAGTATTTCTTCTGAAACTATAATAAAGGGCTGTAGTTCCAAGCGAAAAAAATGAAAATGAGAATCCCTTTTATAAAATCAATGAGGAGACAAAGAGGGTCAGAATGTGGTTATTAAATTTTTGGTCCAGAGGCTTCTAATTCATATAGGAATACAGAATACAAAAATAGTTCCACAAATAACAAGAACTATGGAACTTTGTATTTGTTCCCCTCAGAAACTGGAACCTAATGTGAGCTGTGATTAGACTCAAATTCTAAACCTTTCACCAAATTCATCTTCCTGTTTGGAGTTGCCACATTGATCAAGAATCCATTTGAAAAATATATAAAAATACTTGAATACTTCCAAAATGTTCCAAGTGAATTTGGATGTGTTCATAAATCTACCTTTGATTTTTCTGAAAGAAAAACTCAAAAAACAGCTTCCTTGGAATAGAGTTTTATCCTAAAATCAATTCTAGTATAATCCTCTTTTGATATCCATATGTTGATTTAATTTAAAATACTAAATAATTCCTAATTCAAATCATTAATAATCATAATTTTCTCAAAAAATCTATTTTAAAATCAATCTGACTATAACCACAAGTTGCCAATATCATTGTGCATGAATTGGAAAGGTGTTCCTCTTTTCCAAAGTATATAAATCCAATAATGGCTCTTAGACCTTTAAGCTATTCATATAAATCTATATTCCATCAAAAAACAAATCATTTTTTAGATTGCTATTTCTTAAAAATGTCAATTATTTCAAATAGTCTCCTCATAAACCTGCTTATGTGACCTCTCTTTCATTTTGAGCCTGATTACTCCCAATTTGCTACTCATTCCATCCATTATAATGAATAAGAGGGTTCATATACTTCTGAAAAATACTATATTAACTCCCAAGCAAACTTTGAAGCCCCACAAACTTCCACCAGCTGAATTATTGACCTCTATAATGGAATCATCAAAACCCATTGAAGCTCTGAATATACATGAATCTGGGACAATTCAATTAAAAAGTGATATTGAGGAAATAAAATCATCTATACAGGCCACTGCTGATTGCACACCTGCTTTTTTGGTCCCTCATGAACAATTCCCTCTCATTACTGACCCAGATAAATATTATTACTGCACTGGATGTAAGCTTCCATATATTTCCATCCATCCACTACTCTTTTACTAATTTGAATAGCTATATAGTGAAATTAGAGCCACTCTCACTTGCAAGGCTCATTGATGTAGATACCCTGATCTGGTTTTCACAAAAGTGGGCTAAAAGTCATATCCATGCAATAACAAAGCAAAATTATCACCAAGGAAAGAATGTTCACCTGGCATGTGACCAGTATGGTGAATATATAAGCCTTGAAGGACCTACCCAGAGTAAGTCAACAACAAAAAAATCTGGATGCAAGCTTAGATTCAGAGGCTCTATTCCTTCTGCCAGTAAGTCATCAAATATACTGTATGTACTTATTGTGCTCTTACAAGTAAGGTGATATCCATTCTGAGAAATCTCACACAATTTACATCACCAGATCTTTCTATTGAGTTTTAGTCCTGCTAAAAATCCTGCATAATCATCCACCCTCTAAAACCCCATCAGTCAATCCCATTCATTTCTGTCTTAATAAAAAAGAACTGGTGCAAGTTGAAGGATTGATGAAGTCAAATGTCTGTCCTAATGAGATTTTAAGCCAGCTTTATGCCCAAGGAAATACCTGAACCACTAGCAGAACTCTTTAGAGCTACAAAGGACATCTATAAATAAAGGAAAGAAATGGGAAATCTCATACGTCTTCTCAAAGAGAGAAATTGGAATCATAGTAATCAAATTTATACAAATGGAAATATTACCAACCTATTCTTTGAGAACCCAGCCTCCATTTAATTGGGTCATATAAACCACCATGTGATCTTGATTGATTCCACTTACCAGACATGCAAGTAAAAATTGCCACTTTTCCACATGGTTGGCCAAACTGAAACTGGTCACACCTTCTCATTAGCCTTTTTCTACATGGAATGGGAAAATGATGATGGATACATATGGGCCCTTCAAAACTCAAAGTTTTATTTCAGCCACCCAGGATTCCAAAGCTTATTATTACAGATTGTGAGCCAGCTCTGAAGCTGGCCATTGAATTGGTCTTTCCTAGCTCAATACATAATTATTGCACATGGCACATCAGGAAAAGCCTTATCCAAAACTGTTGCAATTTTTTTCAAGAGGATGATTGGAAGAATAATCAAAAATCCTGGAACCTACTGGTAAGCTTCAAGTCAACTGAGGAATACAATAAAAATATTGAAAAATCAAAGAGAAGTCCAATGATTACTCAGGTTTATGGGCATATATCTCAAACAACCTACTCCAATTAAATAAAAAATTTGTCACTTCTTGGGCAAGCCAGTATCCTCACCTTGAAAATCAAGCCAGCTCTTGTGTTGAAACTGAATACTCCTAAATAAAATAATTAATTAATAATTCTAATGAAGAGTTTTCCACAGTATTCCAAAGTTTCAAAACAGCAATTTATATTCAATTTAAACCCATCCACCATACTGTGGGAAAAGAAATAGTCCAAAAATTGACTGATGTTTCCCCACCTTTCAAGCAGCTACTTGGTACTATATCAATAAAAGCAATGAAAATTATTGAAGAACAATTTTGACAGCTCAAAGATCAACCAAACCTTCAGCCATTCTCCAAAACACTAATGAATGGAATGGGGGTTACTTGCTCACATGAAATCAAGAAACTTATTCATACTAAGGGCTACATTGGAAGTGAAGATTTTAATCTGAAATGGAGTCTACTTTCTAATAATCTTGAAGTAGGTGCCATCTTATTTCTGATATGTGTGATTGTAGTAATTCTAAAATCATTTTTAACAGGACATTGATTCCAATTCACAATGGAATTTGAAAAAACAAATGGAAAATATTGAGAAGGAAGTTGATGAACTTGAAATACCATTACAAAAAACATTTATCAAGCAAATTAAGGAGCTACTTAGCTTTCAATACACAACCATTAAGCTTTGTCACCCCCAAAAGGCTTTAATGTCACATGGTAGGCCATCACTGAAATGCAAAAAGGTAAATTCTACCAAAAGGCTTCCATCCAAGTTTGAGATACAGCATGATATCCTGAAATTCCACAAAAGATTTCTGAAAAAGATTCACAGAGCTACTATTGGTCCCAAAGCTCAATTTATGATGGGAGAAAAGGTTTATTTGATGAAAAACAGACAAGCCAAGATAATGAAACTACCACAAAAAAGAAAAAGAAATTGGAGATAAACTTGAGAACCCAAAATAACTCAAATTGTTTGGAATAACCAATGAGTAGTGGGTCAATTTTGGTATAAAAATGAATCAGTGAAAAATAACCTCTTTTTATTAGAATATTGATATTTATCAGATACAGCCACCATTCATGCATAAGTTCATTGAGAAAATTCTTAATCCTCCTGCAGATGGGAATTGTGGATTTCATGCAGTAGCAAAGGGATGGTCACTTTCAAGCCCACAAAAGAAAAATAGCTGGAGAGAAGTGAGACAAGATTTGATGGAAGAAATTGATAGAAATTGTAATTATTACAACAAAATATTAGGAGAAGTGGAAATGGATGAGATTAGAGATAATCAGAAGGCTACAGCTATTACAAAAATGGACAATGGGTTAAATAAATGGGATCATGGCCCAATATTGACAAAGAAATATAGGTATCCATTTATATTTTTCCATTCATATTGGTAGAACTACCCACCACAGAGATTAATAATAACCCTACGCAGTCCATGTGGAGTGTCAATTATGCATCCAATCTCCCTAGGTCAAGTAAATGATAATCATTGGATACTCATTATTTTCAATTAATATGAGATAGGCAAATTACCTCTTCCTGAGTTTCCACCACAGTGGCCCAGGGCACATTCAAACCAATTAGACTCAGATTGGAGAAGACTATATTCCTAATCAATAAAATTAGTCTGCAAATGCAGACATGTCACTTGTATATAGCAAATTATTTTTGTTTTTCATTATACAGCTTGTTGTCAAATGTCTGAGATAAACATCCCATTTGGCATGGTTTTGGTAATCACTTGAATGAGTGTATTTAGAAATCTACATCCAAGAAAGATGTGAATGTGTATCTTGATCCATATTTTTATATGTAGGAATAGGCATAAATTTGAGATGGAAGGGTGGAAATATCACTTCCCTTACTATAAGTAAATAAGAATTTTTTCTAATGAGATAATTTCCACCTTAATTTTATCATAGCAGCAAAAGGGGTTATTTGAGCTATTAATTGAGATCATTTGGCTTTCTTTCCTTGATAAAATTTGTATGATTGAATTTCAGAAATGAAAACATGATATCCATAAGTAAAGAAAAAAGATTTTCTTATGGGGGAAATCTAATTTCTTTCTTAAAAGCTTTACTTTCTTGAGCCTTTGAGATAAGACTACATATCCAAAAAGGTCACAACAAAATTTCTAATTACTTTTGGACCATGTGGAAAAAAGTGATGAAGCAAGAATTCATCTGAAAGATGACATTCAAAGTGAAATAAGGCTTATTACTGAAAAAAGGGATAAAATTAATGAGGCTAACTCAAAAATGCCAAAGTTATCAACACCATTTTCTCACATAAGAAGCCCTGTTAAAACAAAAGAGGAATTAAAAAATCCATTCATAACAGCCTTGAGTTACCAAGACAATAACCAAGTCTTAATGAAGGAAGCACCTCAATTAAAAGAATGGACAACATACACAGGAGAAGGTTAATATGACCACATGTCATCTATCAATACAATTGACATGCTACAAGAAGATTATGCCATACCAGATGAATTAATCACTGCAAGATTACATTAATTATTTAAAAAATCTGCAAAAAGATGGTATCATGGCATAAGGCAAACAAATCACAAAAATACCTGGTCTTGGTGGAAACAAGAAATAATCACCAAGTGGGCTAAAAATTCCTGGAGGTACAAGATAGAAAATGCATTTGAAAATTCTTTCTTTGACCCAGACAAAGATAAACCTTTGACTTGGTTCTTAAAACAAGTTAAAATATTAAATGCACTGCACCCAGAAATGTCAAAAAAATGGTACACAGGGAAATACTCAAGAAATGTGGAGGTGAGTTGGAACATGCCCTGAGAAGCAGGTGTATAGAACCATGCTCCACAGAAGAGTATATCAATTCACTAGAAGACATAGTGATAAGGACAAAAATCGGCAGAACTTGGAAAAAATTGGACATAAAAAGTCCAAATAAGCCATTTATCAAAAAAGATAAATAAAAAGAAGCTTTCAAGCCCAATACATCCAACAATAATGAGCAAAGAAAATGCCACAAATGTGGAGGTATTGGACCCTTGGCCAGTAATTGCCTTAAAAAAGCAAAAATCAATGAAATTGTGGAAACAGAGGACCACAATGAAAAAGAAGAAGATTCTGATTCTGAAAGGGACACTGAAGAATCAGAAACTTCTGAAAGTGATTAAATCAATATAATTGATGGACAAATTAATAATATTGATTTAATATATGAAGTAATAGATGTCAATTAAAACTTACCACAAGCTGGAACATATGATACAAACCTCACAAATATACAAGATGCTAAATTGTATAGAACCAAACCAGCAAAAGGGATGGGACATACAGTTGTCGAATCAAGTATAAGTATTTTCATGGTGGGAAACCAAGAGGCAAAAGTAAACTTAGATACAGGAGCATATTGTACCTGTGTTGGTAAAAGTTATTTAAAAACAATTGTACCCAATTGGGAAGAAAAACTTATACCAATACAAGGAGTCAAATTTAGTAGTGCAAGTGAAAGCATGAAGCCCCTTGGAATAGGTGACTTGACACTCATTTTTCCTCACCCTTCACAATGTATTAGATTGAAAGTAGAATTTGTAGTAATGGATAACTGCACTAGTAACCATTTTATACTTGGAAATGACTACCTGTCAATTTATTGCATAGATATCTCTAAGCAAAAAGATAGATATTTTACCATAGGTGACAAGAAAAACCAAAAATTTTGCTTTCTTGATAATAAAAGAAAAGTTACAGTTGTTAAGAATGAAGAAACAAGCCCAGAAATGGATTTTTTTATAATTGAACAGCTAAAAGAGGCAGAATTCAATCATGAATTAACAGTAAAAATAAAAGAAAATTTGATTTACCTCTTATTTAAATATAAAAATGCCTTTGCAACTGACAAGGAACCACTAGGTGCCATCATTGGACATGAGGTAGACATAAACCTTAATGTAGAGAAAGCTTATCCACCTCTATTAAGAAGACTAGCTTATCCATCCAGCCCAAGAGCTAGAGAAGCTCTAGAGGTACACATTAAAGAATTAATGGACCTTGGAGTTTTAAGAAAAGTAGGACATAATGAACAGGTAGAGGTCACTACACCTGTCATTATAACTTGGAATAATGGAAAATTAAGGATGGTAGGGGACTTTAGAGCTCTTACCACCTATACTATCCCTGACAGATATCCAATACCCAGAATCCATGAGACATTAAAACAATTATCTCAGGCTAAGTTCATCACAGCCATGGATGCTCTAAAGGGTTTTCATCAAAATGTATTAACAGAAAATACCAAGAAACTACTAAGGATAATAGTCCACTGTGGAATCTTTGAATATCTCAGGATGCCATTTGGTATAATAAATGCACCATCCCACTGCCAAAGGATGATGAAAACCATATTTCCTGAAGAATTATCAGAAGGATGGTTGATTATTTATATTGATGATATCATAACTTGCTCAGAGACTGGGGACAGTCACCTATCAAGACTAGAAAGAGTCTTGCAGAAAATAGTCCAATTAAACATGAAAATCTCTCTGAAAAAGTGTCATTTTGCATACAGTGAACTGAAAGCACTAGGACATGTTGTATCTAAATTAATTTTGGGCATAGACAAGAACAAAGTAGCAGAAGTTCTATTAACGCCAATTCCCCAAACAAAGAAAGAAATGCAATCATTTCTAGGATTTGCTGGTTATTACAGACAACATATAAAAGATTTTGCAAGAATTGCTAAATTGTTGTATAAACTCTGTGACCAACAGACAGTCTATGAAATGACTGAAGAAAGAGTTAAGGCATATGAAGAATTGAAAAATTCCTTAACAAATGCCCCATTTCTTCTAATGCCATATTGGAAGCTACCCTTTAAACTATACATTAATGCTTGTGGAGACTAGGTGCTGCACTACACCAGACACAAATCATCAATGACAAACCTGTTGAAGGACCAATTTGCTTCATTTCAAGACAAATAAAGCCAACAGAATCAAGATATGGAGAAAGCCAAAAGGAATGCCTCTGCTTAGTATGGAATCTGCAAAAATTACACTATTCTTTAGATGGGACAGTATTTTATATAACTCCAGATTGCAATGCTGTAAAATCTTTACTTAACCTGAAAAGACCAAATAGACATATGTTAAGATGGCAAATTGCCATCCAAGAATATAGAGGAATTATGACTATAGCTCATAAATCTGGTAATGTTAATAAAAATGCAGATTGTCTTAGCAGTTGGGCTCTAGCAAATACTCCTGAAAATCTAGCATGGGTACCACAGGAAGAGCACCATATAGAAGGCAGATGTTTAACAGATATAGGCACAGATTTCTTTAACCAAGTTGAAGAAAGCTATAAAATGGATAAAAACTGCCATATCTTATGCCAACTTTTAATGAAATACTGTGAAGACCCATCACTTTCATCAAACCTAGATGAAAAATGGAAAAAAGCATATGATGAAGGAAAATTCCACCTCCTTGATGGAATCCTTTACCATAGAGCTAAACATACATGTGTTATGGCTCTGACAGATAGAGCTCTAATGAACACTATACTAAATTAATGTCATGATAGTGTTGCAGCTGGACATCTCTCAGAAGACAGAACACTAGAGTGGGTAAAAACCTGCTCTTGGTGGCCAAATTGGAAGAAAGATGTTGCAGAATACTGCCAAACCTGTGACAGATGCCAAAAAGCAAACAGAGCCACAGGTAAGAACTTTGGAATGATGATCAAAATCCAAGAACCAAAATGCCCTTGGGAAATAGTTCATATGAATTGGGTAACAGCATTACCACCAGGTGGAGACAGAAGCTACAATGCTTGCCTAGTATTAGTTGACAGATATAGAAAAACCCCAATGTTTTTACCATGTCACAAGGAAGATACAGCTATGGATACAGCCATAATGATATGGGATAAATTTATTAGCCACACAGGCTTATTCCAAAATATCATAAGCTATAGAGACCCAAAATTCACTTCAGCATTATGAAAACCTCCATAACCTTTTTGGAACAAAACTATCATTCTCAACAGCTTACCACCCCCAAGCTGATGATCCGGCAGAAAGAATGATACAGAGATTAGAAGACATGATCAGAAGATTCTGTGCTTATGGCCTAGAACTCAAAGATGCTGATGGTTTTACCCATTATTGGTTTACATTAATACCAGCTGTTGAACTGGAATATAAGAAATCAATCCATTCTTCAACTGGAAAGACACCTGCAATTCTAGAAGAAGGCTGGAATGAGAGACTCCCTTATGATACACTCAAAAAGGATTTAGTGGATATACACCCAACAGCAAGAAGCTTAAAGTCAATGCTTGACAAAGCAAGACACCATGCAAACAGATGTATGAGAGATTCTTTCAAGTATGCAAAATAAAGATGGGATAAAAGTCATAAACCACCTGACTTCAAAATAGGAGATTTTGTCCTAGTATCAACTCTAAATTTCAACAATATAAAAGGCTCAAAGAAATTGAAAGATTCCTTTGCAGGACCATTTATGATAAAAGCACTACATGGACCTAATGCTGTGCAATTAGAGCTCACAGGTGAATTAATCAACAAAAATCCAACTTTCCCTGTAAGTTTGATAAAAACTTACAGCTCAAGTGACAAGGAATTATTTCCACTAAGTAATACCCCCTTTAGAAGAAGGAGAAGAAAAGAAAATTATGAAAGTCCTTAAAGAAAGAAGGACAAGAAACAAAAAAGAAAGGGAATACCTGGTAACGTATAGGAATCCAACTCAAAAAGATGAATGGCTACTTGAGAAGGATATAACAAATTCTGTTAAACTATTAAGAAGGTTTAGACATGAAAGAAAGCCTAAAGAATAGAAAAATAAAGCATTATTGAGCTTCAAGACTAATAAAGTCTATTGAAGAGGTAGTACAGTGGATGATACCCTAATTAACTATATCAGATTGTGGCACAATATTTTTAGTGGTAGGAAATGTGAGCTTTTGAGATATGACTACATATCCAAAAAGGTCACAACAGAATTTCTGCAATAATTATACTTATAATAATTATCTCAAAAATTAGTAAAATACCATAAATAAGTACAAAATATGAATTCAATCATAGAATGATGAATAAACATGGGAAATTAATTACACCATTATATTCCTCATGGTAAAATACACATATGTCATTTTTATGGCATATCTGCAAAGTCAATAATTACTGAAGTATAAGTAATAATACCTTAAAAAAGGTACAGAACCTCATTCAACTCAGAAGACAATGAGAAAACATGTAAAATAAACTGTACCATTGGATTCTCCACAAAAATATACATATAAAACAATTATAAATCTATTCTCTAAAGTCAATACTTAAGGAATTAAGCTGAATATATGCACTTTTTTGGTCAATGCATATATTCATGGTTTTCAGCTAATATCTCTTAAAATATACAAGATAGGGAGATAAATCATAAATGAAGTCACCGTCTAATTAATTTAGATACACAGATATGAACTCTATTTTACAAGTTATGGACAAGTTCAAAACTTGTAATGGATTATTGAATAAAATCAATGGAGCTGTTGACCACTTTGTTGTGAAAATGGTCCAAAATTCAAAGGAAGTGGACAGTCAGATTCTACTAGCTTATACGTGAATAATGACATAGTTTTTATTATAATATTAAAGGTATAACCCCTTGAAATCATGGTTTGAAGTTCAAAATATTATATTTCAACAGAAAAGATGAGTTACAAGAAGAATCATCAAAAATAGAGTTTTAATGATGTAATAAAATTCTCTTGGAAGTTTGATAAGGACATGTCAAGCTATCAGAATACACTCTCAGAAAAGCTGTAGCGTGTATCACTTGAGATTTATTAATGATGAAAGCTTAAGCTTAAAATTGATTATTTATGATCACTCACTCTAATCTCATTTTAAGCTTAACAGTCATATAAGTGATAAAACTGGTGAATTCTATTATATAATGATTAATACGAATAAGATACACAAAGTTTAGGCTTCTGCCAAGCCTATGATGTCATCAAACGTAGAGTTATAGTGATAACTCTAAATAATGGCATAATAATGAGATAAGATGGTTTGATCATGATGTAATCATCACTAAACCTTAAAATACTGATTATTTCTAGTAGATAGAATCAGTACACGTCTACTAGAAGCCTACTTGACTCTAGAAGGGAGGTATTTACTATTGACAGAGCTCTTTTTACTCTATTTTTCCCTCAGACGCATCAAAAAATTAAAACAATTAAATTAAAAGGTAAAATATTTATTCTTTATATATAAATCCCTTATATTATTAAAGACCAAAGGTAATCCTCATTATAATCATCATCTTTGATGTGATTACTCCAATTGTTCCACTGTTTTGTTATATTTACCTTGAAAACCTCAAATCCAAGGAAAATCAAGGAAATTTGTAATTTCTCTTATTTTTCATTGTAAATACAATTTGAACAAGTTGTATTTATATTGTTTGGCATAAAATGTGTCAAAATTGTTATACTAAGTGTTAAAAGTACCTTATTCTCTCTTATTATAATAATTTTCTCCTTATTATTACTTTAATAATTCTTGAGGTAATATAAATAGTATTTATATCAATTTATAACTTTAATAGTAATAGTAATATTATTGTGATTGTTTGTTATATCAATAAAAAACAATTTTCTATGCCTTTATTATTTGTTGGTAACAATAATAAAGTGCTTTTAAATATATTAATTATTATATATTAATATATTTATTTATTATATTATTTCATTTATTCAATAATATAATTATTTTTATGCCTTGATTATAATAATTCTTTATTATTAGGATTATTTTTATCTTATTTATTTTATTTATAAGGACATTCAGAGTACAATAAGTAAAATATTGGTAATTTTTACTTATTGTTTCATAGTCAACCCTTATAGCTTTGGTGGCGTTTTTGAGCTTAATTAAGCTTAAATAAACTTGATGTTCATACTTTTCACAATTTTTTAGTCCAAAGTCAGATTAAAAAAATAATCTTAAGCCTAAACTGGATGAAGAACCTTAATCAAGGTCGGCCAAATCAATAAACAACTCTATACCAATCCAAAAAGCTAGGTACTCTGGAACCTTTTTCCAGAATCCCTTTTTCTCAAAGTTTTTTTGTGCATCATTCCTTTTTTTTAAATTAAATAAATTCTATGGTCCTTTTGAATTATTGTGCACAAAGAGCATGCAGTATCTACCACCTGTATGGCAAATCTAAGGCTAACTTTAAACCTATACACCACACCTCAATTTTACCAAGTTTTTATGAGTTATGCTAAATATAGTTTAAATTAATTTTCCTCTAAATTTGATAGCTATTAATATGAAGAAATAATTCCTAAAGATTCTTAATTTTACACTCAAATATTTTTTCAGCCTTTTTAGGTTAAAATATTGAGTATATGGCAAAATACCCTATGGTATGACCCTAGGTAAAATTGGATGGAGAATCTAATGTTACTGCAAAATTGATATCTCTATTTATTAGATGAAAAATTCCTCACATAATTCTATATCTAAGTAGATCTCCACTTAATTATTCTTATTTTAAAGTCAAAAATACCATCAGTGAGGAATTTCGTGAGTTTTTTGGTAATGTGAAGTATCACTCAGAGGCCACAAACAAGAATTAAAAAATCTTCTATATTATTCTAAGTATTTGAATTTATTCAAATGTATCTTAGTTAAATTATTGAGGCCCTTTTTGTCTTCTGGATCTAATTGTAGATTTCTCTTTCCAAACAGTTATAGGTAAAAAAAGTTTGTTACCTGTAAGCTTTAAGAAAATGGCTGAAGTTTATGGTTCTGTGAATATTTCTGTTGGTTTAAGTAATTTAAGACAGGATTTTGACCTTATTTTTAACCTTGTTTCTTTTTTCTCAGGACATTTAAGTTTTGAGACTTAATTTTACTCCATTTCTAAAGAAATTCCACTTAATTTGGAGGTCCCTCTAAATGATATCCTTTTTTGATTCACTTTGTACATTTTTCCACAAGTATAATTTGATAAGGATAGAATAATATTTCTCACAAATAAAGAGTGACATTTCTTTGCAAAAATATATCAGAATGAAATAAAATAATTATTTAAGAAAACCAACTTGACTCCCATATAAATGGGCTTAAAAATAAGTTGAATTATATAATGGGATTGAAAGAATTGAATTATTCTCTTTAATAGTGATATTGGGACTAGAGATTTCAGATAAATAAATTAAAATGACCAAAAATGGGTTGAAAAGAAAATATAATGAAGCATAAGTCCAAAAAGTGAAAGTGGAAGTGGAAATTCATGGGAGTATAAGCTTGATGCACATCCTGCATGCACCCTTGAAATTGACATGCTCTTACCTGTGTTTAAACAATATGAGAAGGTAGTTTTAATATACATTAGAATTTTCCAGAATAAATAGGATTATCAAGAGTTCAAGTTTCGCTGAAAAAATGAAAAGGATTTTTACCAGCCATTTTGAAATGTAGTAAGACCATTTAATTATAAAAAAGGAAGAAAAGAAATCCCAAATCATGAATTTTCTCAAAAAGTTTGAAGGAAAAAATCTAACAATAAAATAAGTGAATTTAAGATTTGATAGTGAATCCATTGGATCCATTTTGATTATTTTCTTAAGCCATTTTTTATTTAATATATGTGAGCCTTTATGAATAATTTACACACCCAAATAGGCCCAAAATGATATAAAAATTATTTCTGGAATATACAGAACACATGAATCATTTATATATACAAAAATGATTGTTTCTCATGTAGAAAAATATGAATAACCTTTTTGTGAATAAGTAAATCAATGGACTGAAGGCCAGATCTAGATTCTACACAGAATTTCACCTATGGCGACTCAATGAGGCTAATAAGCTTAAATTTATTTATGAGGTGGTAATATGGAAAATACTTTAATACCTCATTGTAATTACCACATAAACTAATTGTGAATATATTTGTTTTTTGCATTTTCAAGCCAAAATAATGGGATTTTGAGAAATCCCATGTTGCATTGACACTAAGAATAGTGTTATGCATGTTTTTTCACTTTGAATTACTGCATTATTACAGGAAGGTTTGATACACCCATAGTGGATATCATTCTTGAAGCCTGAATCACTGTTTTTGATGTGAAAATAACTAAGGAGGACAAAATACATCAAAGAGAACCAGGGTACCCCAATTACACGGCCTCTGAGGCAGTTCCTGCTTGAAATTAATGGATCCATTGCTGGTATTAACCCAATTTTCCCAATAAAAACTTTTGAGAAACTTTTTCCCAAGCTAACATCCTGCTAAATCATGAGTAAATAGCAAATAAGCTTTTACTTTGATATGACAAGGAGGTAATCAGAAACTCTTACTGCTGTAACCAGATCCATTCTTAATTATTTTCCAGGAATAAGCCCAAAAAACTAATTAAACACTTTTGGGACTAGTATCCTTAATACTACCTCATGGCAATGAGCTGTCACAATGCTATTTGCTTATGCCATGTAGGAAATGAGGTAAAAATTCAAAAATTCATAAAAATTACAATTATTAATCAATAATTATTGAATTTTTAGGATAAATGGTTAAAGTAATGATCTAAACTAAAAAAGAATTATGCCTTCATAGTTTAAATCAAAAGGTTCACAGACAGCCAATTTTTGATGATATCATGTGAAACACCAAGTCTTCAAAATTCACAGAAAATGAAGCCTGTTATTAAATTCCCAATATAGCTCAAACATTTGAGGAAGAAATGTGTATTTTAAAATGAAAGAATATTTAAAGGAGTAAATCCTTTATTTCTTACTGAAAATGGGTTTGTAGCCACATAAAATGACTTGATTAAGTAATTATGATGATCTTTCTTGACTAAAGCTGATGTAATAAGTAATTTGAATAAGATAGCTTGTTTCTCAATATATCATTCCTTCAGCTTTCTCCGTGGAATTCCTCTGCGAGCTATTGTGGACTTGAAAGAAGCCTACTATTGCTCTTTTTCCAGATATCCTACTATGATTAAGTTAATTCATTAAAAAATTAATTCCACCAAAGTAAGTATTATTTATGAAATCATTCTTAGCATTTTCAATCTTTTAATAATGGAGGAATTATTAATTTATTTGTGGCTATAATAATATTATTTATTATATTTCATAAAAACAGATATAGTACTCTAGATCAATAGTAATATTATCAATAGTTTCATAGAAAGATCTTAAAATCTAATATCTTACTTTGTTGTAATATAGCTTCCATATGTGATTATTTTACTTATATTTGGTTTTGATTTTTTTTCTTGCAGAAATTATAAGGAATGAGCCAATATTTTCAAATACTAAGCTAAGTGATGAGTATTTCCACAGGAGATGTAAGATTTGTCTATTAAATTGTTTATAATATTAGTATTAATCAACAGTACCATGACTTTTGTCATGAAATATTATAAATAAATTTATTATAAAAAAATTAAATAATTAACTTCTTAATTATTTCTTTTACTTGCTATTCACTACCAGTGATTATAAAATTAAGCAGTAATTATCTGAAAGAATCAATCACAAGAAATATTTAGGAATAAATCATCTTATATTAAAGTCATAAGATTATTTTAATACATAATTATCTTTTGCAATAATAATTATAAATATAATTCTTGAAGAGGACTATTACTAGAGAAAACTTTAAAAATTCTAATAAATCACTCACTAATATTCCAATAATACCTTGAAAAGAATTGGTAGAGAGATTTGACAGATAAATTGTGGATTTAAAGGATCAAAATTTCTTTATAACAATGATAAAACAATATATTAGCTAAATACTATTGGAAATAGTATATTTATATGATTTAACGTCTTTATGATTGATTTGGAAAGATTTAAAACACTTAAGAAAAGAGCTAACTAATACTTACTTATTAGTATCAAAGATATGATTGAATAATAAGATGATTTGGAAAAAAAGCAAGAGGAAGCCTCTTTTAAGTCAACAATAGCTCACAGAGGCTTTTCATGGAGCAAAATGAAGAAAAAGTGAGTGAGAAACAAATTATCCTCTTTGGATTATTGATTTCATCATCTGTTGTCAGGTAAGATTATCTTAATGACTCAATTAAGCCTTTTACATGACTACCAACCCAGTTATGGTTAAGAATAAAAGGAGTAACAACTTTAGATATTTTTTAATTTTAAAAAAAACATTAACTTCTTGAATTTATCAATGTTATTGGAAATTTCATCACAGGTTGTATTTTCTGTGAATTCTTGAAGATGCAGTGTTTCATGTGGAATGATCAAAAATGGACTGTAAGTAAAGCTTTGAATTTTAATATTAAATCATAATTATTTATGGCTTATTTATAGATCATACCATTCTCTATTTATCCTGAAATTTTGAGAAGGATTAATTAAGAATTATAATTCTAATAAATTTTTGAAGTTTTTACCTTATTTCTATGTAGAGTTGCAAATAGCACAGTATACATGGTTGCTATGAGGTAAATGAATAGATACTAGTCCAAAAAGGTTTTTAATTACTACTTTAAGGCTTATCCATGATAAATAGTTAATAATTGACATGGTTACAGGCTTCAGAGTTGCTCTTTACCTCCTTGTCATATCAAAATAGCAGCTTATTTGAAATTTTCTTATGATTCAATGGAGCTTTAAGTTGGTAACCAAGTTCCCAGATGGTTTTAGTATACCAATTTGGCCATTATCAGCCATGGATCCATGCTTTAGAGCTTTAAATGCCTCAGAGGCCTCAAAAGTTGGGAACCCTGGCTCTCTTTGATGTCTTTTGTCCCCCTTGGCTATTTGCACATCAAAAATAGTAATTCAGGCTTAAAGACTGATATCCACTATGGGTGTATAAAAGCTTTTGGTAATAATAATATGATTTTAAGTGCCATAAACATGAATAACACTAATCTTAGTGTATATGTAACATGGGATATCTCACATTCCCATTATTTTGGTGTGAAATTGAGAAAAACAAAAAAATTCACAATTCTTTTATGTGGTATTGAAGTATTTTCCATATTACCACCTTGTAGAGTTAATTTAAGCTTATTCACTCTATGGAGCTACCATAGGTAAATTTTTGTGTAGAATCCAAATCTGGCCTTAAATCCATGGATTTTCATTTTCACAAAAATGTTATTCATCCTGTTATTCATCCTTTCTTAAATCAAAAATGTTATTCATCTTTTCTTAAATCAAAAATGATGAAGTTTGGATATATGTATGACTTATGGGTTATGTGAGCCTTTAGGTATATTTTACATACCCAAATAGGCCACAATTATCTTAAAAATAACTTTTGAATTATGCATAACTCATAAGTCATGCATATATCCAAAATTTATCATTTTTGATTTCAGAACAAATGAATAACTTTTTATTGAGTATGTACATCCATGAATTTAAGGCCAGATTTGGATTCTACACAAAAATTCACCTAGGGTAGCTCCATAGAGTGAATAAGCTCAAATTAACTCTTTGAGGTGGTAAAATGGAAAATACTTCAATACCACATAAAAGATCCATGAAACTTTTTGTTTTTCTTAATTTCACACCAAAATAATGGGAATGTGAGAAACCCCATGTTACATATACACTAAGAATAGCGTTATGCATGTTTTCAGCACTTAATATCATGGTATTCTTATGTGGACTTTTGGTACACCCATAGTGGATATCTTACTTGAAGCTTGAATTTCTATTTTGACGTGAAAAATAGGCAAGGGGGACAAAAGACATCAAAGAGAGCCAGGGTACCCAACTTCTGAGGCCTCAGAGGCATGGACAGCTCCAAAGCTTAGATCCATGGCTGATCTTGGCCTAATTGGTAAACTAAAACCCTTTGGGAACTTGGTTACCATGTTACAACTACTGTAAATCTTAAGAAAATAGCAAATAACCTGCTATTTTGACGTGCCAAGGAGGTAAAGAGCTACTTAGACTCCTGTAACCATGTCAATTATTAATGATTTTCCATGGATAAACCCCAAAAGAGTAATTAAAACCCTTTTTGGACTTGTATCCATTGATTTACCTCATAGCAACCAGTGAAACACTGATATTTGCAATTCTACGTAGAAATGAGGTAAAAACTTCAAAAATTCATTGAAAAAAATTCTTAATAAATCTTTCTGAAACATTCAGGACTAATAGAGAGCTGTATTATCTATGGTATGACCAAAATTAATTATGGTTTTACTAGTAAAATTAAAAGTTTTACTTACAGTCCATTTTTGACTATTCTACATGAAACACTGAATCTTCAAAAATTCACAGTAATTACAACCTGTGATGAAACTGCCAATAACATTGATAACTTTGAGAAATCAATGATTATTTTAAAATAAAAGAAGATTTACAGATGTTACTCCTTTTATTCTTAACCATATTGGGGTTGGTAATCACGTAAAAGCATCAATTAAGAAATTATGATAATCTTACGTGACAACAGATGATACAATCAATAATACAAAAGGTTTTATTGTTTTCTCACTCACTCATTTTTCAGTTTGCTCCATGGAACGCCTCTGGGAGCTGTTGTTGACTTAAAAGAGGCCTCTTGCTGTTTTTTCCACATCATCATCATCTTATTATCCATTTATATCATTGTTACCAACAAGTAAGTATTAGTTGAAGCTATTCTTAAGTGTTTCAATTCTTTCAGAATCAATCAGAAAGACTTGAAATCATAGAATCCAACTATATATTGTTGTGATACTCTTATAAATTCATTTTGATCCTTTAAATCCACAATTATATGTCAAATCTCTATCTTATCTTTCAATAAGTTCTTTGGAATATTAGTGAGTGATTTATCTTTATTTCTTAAAGTTTTTCTCTAAAATTAGTTTTATTGAAGAATTATCATTATAATTATTCTTGCAAAAGATAATTATATATTAAAATAATTTCATCATTTCAATAAAAGCACTTTTATCATTAAAATCTTCTTGTAATTGATTCTTGTAGACAATTACTTGCTCACTGTTAAAATGACTAGTAGTGTTTAACATGTGAAAGAAATAATTATTTAATTATTTAATTGTGGCTATAGTAATACTTTATTATTATATTTCATAAGAACAGACATAGTACTGTTGATTAATAGTGATATTATCATCAGTTTCATAGTCAAACCTTACATTTGGGGGCCTGGTCATGTTTTTTGAACCTTGTACCCTTAATTAATATATTTTTAAGTTCTAAAATATATTAATACAATAATTTTTTTCTTTCATTTTGAAGTTAAAAAAATACTCATTTCAGAAATTGTTTTGGAAATCTTTTTCATTGAGGAATTTGGTTTAATTTTATACTGTTTTTACACATGGCTTTTTCACATCCAAAAACTTATAAAATTATTCTTTGAGTTACTCTGAATTAATTTTCATTCAAAATCTTAAATTTTAATTTTTTTCTTTAAAAAGAATAATTTTTTTAATATTAAAAAATATACAACTTATAAAAAATCTTCAAAATATTTTAAAAAGTATAAAAAATAATTTTTTCTCTTTCATAATTTTTTTAGTGTCTTTGATCAAATACTGTGCAGCTGGCAACAGACTCAGTAGAAGATATATCACTAGTCCAGAATCTGAAGACAATATTGAGGTGCAAATTGCTAAAAGAGGTACCTTATTTAACTCAGAAAAGACTAAATTACCACCAAAAGGTGTGTATTTTATCTTATATTTTCACCTTTTATCTTTAAATTGACGTTAAAATGGTGCATACCAGAAAAGGAAGCAACTATTCAGTCCAACCAGATGGATGTGGACAAGGAAGAGGCAAGACCAAATCCAGAAGTGCTAAGTCTTCCACAAGAAAGACACATTTGGAGGATGCCAGAGTTGCCCCCCATTCCCCAAGGTCTGTACCCACAAATTTTGACGTGAATTCAGAACCTGAACTGATTCATGACAATATTTCCAGGGCTGAACCAATTTAAAGTGGCAGCAATAGAAATATATCAATGACAGTACAAAAATTGGTTCAGAGCAGCCAAAGAAGAGGAGTGGGAAATATGCCCAAGCCTTTGGCAGGGGGCCATGAACTCCTACTTACACATCAAGAGCTTTCTGGGTCAGGAGAAGACCATAGACCTCTTAGGAAGATGGAGCCCCCTGTCTTGCAAAGACAAGGTCAAAAAGATAAATAATTGGTTGAAGAACCAAAGTCTTTTATCCATAGACTAAAAGAAGGAACTGGAAATGACTCCAGCTTTGGAGACAGAGGCCCCAGTAGTGTCTACCAGCTCCAAACCAGCTCCAGAAGTGTCCAAAGACAAGCCCAAAGGACCTCAGAAGAAGAAGAGAGGTCCCAAGAACAATCAAGGCAAGGGCAAAGGAAAAGCCAATTGGCACAGACCTTACCCACAGGGGTACAGGATCCCCAAATTGGAGCCTTCAGCCGTGGACAGTGTGTTTAACATGGCCAGAACTCTCATGGAATTCACAGCCCAGGAGCAGGAAAAGATGAACAGGAATTTTCCATGCAAATAGATCATGTACAAAGAGGTATTAATGTAGAAATTGGTAAGCTTTATTCAAAGTCAACTAAAATAGCATTAGATATTAATGCATTGAAAAACATGACAATAAATATACTGAATGGTATGAATTGACAAATGCCAAATTTGATTCAATTATCAATGCTTGTAGCAGAATTGAGAGTACATGTCAGATTCAGAATGATGAAATGGAAGATCTATCTATTTTTGAAATGAATGATCAACTTAAAACTCTACAAGACCATGTCTTAAAGATAGTTAAAAATACCAATCAGTTTGCTACACATTTAGCAAAAAGTGACAGTGAAAGGCAGAAGTTAAAAAATGAAATCATTGAAAATGTAGAACAAACTCATAAGAATTATGAACCACATATGCCAAGACATTCTACACCTTTTACTGAAGAAAAACTTTCTGTTAAAGGAAGTTTTACCCCACTTTTAGGAGAAAATGTTGTCTCTGTTAAGGATATTCCCAAATTAGAAGAATGGCCAACATTCTCTGGTGAAGGAGAATACAACCATATTGAGTTCATCAGGACTATTGATATGTTACAGGAAGACTTTAATATACCTGATGAAATCATAGTGGGGAAATTACACTCTCTGTTTACCAGAACTGCAAAGAAATGGTATTACAAAATGAGAATGGATCATGGAAAACATGATTGGTCTTGGTGGAAGTCTGAAGTGATTACCAAATGGGCCAACAATTCTTGGAGGTTTAAAATGGAAAATGCTTTTGAAAGTGCCATTTTTAACTCAGAGAAAGATAAACCACTTACTTGGTTCTTCAAGCAAAAAGACAGATTATCTGCTTTACACCCAGATATTTCTGACACTATGATTAATATGAAGATATTAAGAAAGTGTGGAGGAGAACTGGAACATGCTATCAAAAGCAGATGTGTAGAGCCCTGTTCAACAGAGGACTACATTAATGCAATGGAAGATATCATTTCCAGAACAAGAATTGGTAAAACTTGGACTAGAATCCCTATGGAATCCAAGATGGTCCCAAAGATTCCCAAAGAGGATAAAAGACCAGAAAGACCTGTCTTGAAGTGTAATAAATGTGGAAGTACTTCACATTTAGCAAACACTTGCACCAAAAAGACAAAAATTAATGAAATTCAAGTCATTGAAGAAATTCAGTGTACTGAAGAGAAAGAGGAGTCTGATCAAGATTCTGCAGTCTCTGAGGAGACACCAGTGAAGAACTATCCCATTGAGAACATTACAGCTTTCTTTGAGGTCACAGAAGTCCATACCCACTTGCCGCAGTACAGTGAGGATTTCTGCAACCTGATAAATATCCAAGATGCCAGAATGTGTCAAACAAAACCTGCTAGAGGAAAAGGTTACACTGCTGGAGCATCCTGTATCACATCAGTTTAGATGAGTGATATTGAAGCCAAAGTAAATTTGGATACAGGGGCATTTTGCACTTGTGTGGGCAAAGATTATCTCCAAATTATACTTCCTGAATGGAAAAACCATCTATTACCAATAGAAGGTGTGCAATTTAGTAGTGCCAGTAACACTATGTACCCCTTGGGTATATTAGACACTAATATTGTATTTCCACACCCAGAAGGAAGTGTGAGGATGAAAACTGAGACTGTGGTAATAGATAATTGCACATCTCAGCACATCAATCTTGGAAATGATTACTTGAATATTTATGGTATTGACATAAATAACCATAAAGACAGATATTTCACAATTGGGGATAACAAAAGACAAAAATTTGCTTTTCCCAATATTCCAAAACAAATATCTGTGGTATCTTCTGTCAAGGATACTTATAAAGATGAATTTGTGTCTAATCAACTTGTTGAAGCACAAATTAATCCATCATTGTCACCAAAAATGAGGAATGAACTTATTAATGTGTTATACACATACAATAATTCATTTGCCTCTGATAATGAGCCATTAGGTGCTATAAGGGGACATGAAGTTGATATTACTCTTAATATTGACAGGCCATATCCTCCAGTACTTAGAAGACCAGCTTATCCTGCCAGTCCTAGAGCTAGAGAAGCCTTGGAAAAACATATCAAAGAGTTGATCCAACTTGGTGTACTAAGGAAAGTAGGCCATAATGAGAAAGTTGAAGTGACAACACCTGTTATAATTTCCTGGAATAATGATAAGTCAAGAATGGTTGGAGATCTCAGAGCATTGAATACCTAAACAGTTCCAGATAGGTATCCAATCCCTAGAATTCAAGAAACCTTGACTCAATTGTCTAAAGCCAAGTATATAACATAAATGGATGCATTGAAATGCTTTCATCAAAATGTTTTGATGCCCAAAGCTAAGAAATTACTTAGAATTATTACTCACTGTGGTATTTATGAGTATCTTAGAATGCCATTAGGCATTAAAAATTCTCCATCCCATTATCAAAGAATGATGAATACCATCTTTCCCACAGAATTATCTGAAGGATGGCTTATCATTTATATTGATGATATTATCATATGTTCTGATTCATGGTCTTTGCACCTTGAAAGACTTGCAGTGTACCTCACAAGGTTGCAGAAGTGAAAATGAAAATTCCACTTAAGAAATGCAATTTTGGTTTTGAAGAACTCAAAGAATTAGGACATATTGTTTCTGGTTTAAGCTTGGGTATTGACAAAAACTGTAAGGTGTGGATATGAAACTTTGATTAAAAATCAAGTACTTTTCCTGTCCTCAAAATTTGTATAAGGTAAAATTCAGTTAAAAATAGTATGAAATATTATTTTTAAGAGAAAACATGCCAATTTATTTGTTTATAACTTTATTAGTATAAAACAATAATATAAAAATTTATTGTTTTACCAACAATAAAGATTTATCCAAAAAATACTCTACAAGAGATATTTTAAGGCTACAAAAGAAATTTCTTCAAGAGCAATTTCAATTGGAATTAATTGAGCAAAGAACTGCAAGCAATTAATTAAAGAACAAAGTCTTTAAAAAGAATATTAAAGAGAAAAAACGCCCAAAAGTGACCAGAGTGAATTTGGAAACAAAGTGACAAAGTTAACAGTGATGAAAGATGCTTTAATTCACTTTTGGGGTGGTTCAGGGGTAAAAATGATTATAAGAGTTACAAACAATGATTATAATGATTTTTTCACGTGTTTAAAAGGATTAAAATGATTTAAAAGTGGTGGTTGGAATCTTTGATTGATTGGTTTAACA
Organism: Austropuccinia psidii; assembly: GCA_023105745.1. Lineage (NCBI taxonomy): Eukaryota > Fungi > Basidiomycota > Pucciniomycetes > Pucciniales > Sphaerophragmiaceae > Austropuccinia > Austropuccinia psidii. The sequence goes on along the minus strand of JALGQZ010000002.1, from coordinate 12,691,547 downwards.
GTTTTAAACTAATTAATAAAAGGAAAAGATTCTAACATGAAGAGAAAAGTGGGGCAAAGAAGACATTCTTTTATAGCCATCAATTCTCTTACTCCAAAAGTAAAATTTACTCTTGTCAGTCGTGAAAAACAGTCTGACAACAGAAAAGCCAATTATGGCATCATTGAACCCTGGTTTAGACCAAAAAGGGCTGGTTTAAGCCATTTTTAGCCATTTTTAGCCATTTTAGACCCTTAAATCAGCCATTACTATAGCAATACCAGGCCTAGAGCCTTCAAAACACGTCAGAATGTGTGTCAGAGGCGTAGAAACCAGTTAAAACTGTTTTTATTATGATTGTTTTATCTTAAGGGTAGTTTTACCTTCTTGGCAACAGCTAAACCTACCCCAGTTGGTATCAAAACCTCATCATCAATTGAGTCCACAGACCCTTTAACTCAATTCCAGGCCAAAAGTGATGAACTTTTGCGTGAATTTTGACATCCCACGCCTGTCAGCAAGGATTTTGGGGGTCTAGCTCCCCCTTAGAGCTGGAGTTCCTTTTCCCCCCCAAATTTAATCTTTCCAATTTATTTTTCCTTTAATTCCTCATCATGTATTATACTTATAATTTACACATGTAATTCAATTCAATTGTACAGTACAATACAGTAATAATTGACACCTCATATGTAAATCAAAGTTCACTTATGTAATACACGCGCACATTTTGACATTTCAATTGAATTCAATTGAAAATACTTTAATTCCTCATAACTTCTAAACTAAACACAACACCTCAATTTTAACACAAAAATTGATGGTTAACACCACATGTGGTGTGAATTAAATTAAGGTTTTGAGGATTTTCAACTTTTGTATTGAAAATACTAAAAACTTAATTTAAGCTTATTTAGAGTTGAGTTACAAAAATTTCACTCAGAGGTGACCCCACCTGATTTTTTATGAGGAATCCAATGGTGAAATAAAATTTATATTTTTATTTATTGGATAAAAAGTTATAATAAATTTTATTTAACTTTTTTCCAAATTTATTTATTTTTTCACAATTTTTGTTAAAATTTCATTTTTACTTAAATTTTTCAAGTATAAATGTAATTTTATATTTACAAAATTTAAAGTAATTTCATTTTTAAATTATAATTAATTTTTTATTTTTAATATAATTTTATATTTATATTTTGATTTTTATTTTAATAATATAAATAAATTTATTTTATTTATATTAATATGTTATTTTTTATATTTGTGGTCTTTTGGGTATATGAAATTACCTCTAAGGCTCACATTCCCTCCCCCTAAAAAAGAATATTACTTTGTAATATTGGTGTTTCTAGTGTGTCTGAATCTCCTCAGGAGTTTGGTGGCTTCTGGTATATCTTTCTCTTCTAACCATTCATCTTCACAAGTTGGGTCACTGTACCTAACAAGGTATTCCCTTACTTTCTTGGTTCTTAATTTCCTTTCTTTAAGAACTTTGGTTATTTTCTTAGTACCAGATGTCTCAATAGGAGGTATAACTTGGGGAATCTTATTCCTCAAGGGAAATTTCTCAGCATCACTAGATTTGTATGGCTTTATCAAGCTTACTGGAAATGTAGGGTGCTTATTGCTAAGTTCTTCAGATAACTCTACTTCAACAGCATTTTCTCCGTGGAGGGCCTTAATCACAAAAGGTCCTGCAAAGGAGTCTTTTAACTTTTTACATCCTTTGATGTTATTGAAGTTAGTGGTGGATACAAGAACTAGGTCCCCCACTTTGAAATCTGGAGTTGCATGAGATTTATCCCATTTGTCTTTAGCATATGCAAAAGAGTCCTCCATGCATCTCACTGCATGCTTTCTAGCTTTGTCTAGCATTCCTTTGAAGCTAGCAGCTGTGGGATGTATTTCAATTAAGTCTTTCCTCAAGGAATCTTGGGGTAACTTGGGGTTCCATCCTTTTTCTAGAATAGCAGGAGTCTGATTGGTACTGGAATGGATTGATGTTTTATATGCTAATTCCAGTGCTGGTAACAGAGTACACCAATCATGGGTAAATCCATCACAATCTTTGAATTCAAGGCCATATGCACAAAATCTTCTCACCATGTCCTCTAAGGTTTGGATCATTCTTTCAGCCAGACCATCAGTTTGTGGGTGGTAGGCTGTAGAGAAAGACAGTTTAGTGCCAAATAATTGGTGAAGATTTGTCCATAGTGCTGAAGTGAATTTGGGATCTCTATCACTGATGATATTTGTAAATATCCCAGTCCATGACACTACTCTATTCCATATCAGAAGAGCTGTATCCATGGCTGTATCATCTTTGTGACATGGTAAAAAGATTGGAGTTTTACTGAATCTGTCCACAATTACTAGGCAAGCATTATAGCTCCTGTCGCCTCCTGGTGGTAGGCCAGTTACCCAATCCATATGGACAATTTCCCAAGGTCTGTTTGGTTCTTGGATTTTCATCATATTTCCAAGTCTTTTGCCAGTGGATTTATTTGCCTTTTGGCATCTGTCACAGGTTTTGCAATATTCTGCAACATCTTTTTGCCACATTGGCCACCATATGCAGGTCTTTACTTTCTCTCTTGTTCTGTCCTCAGAAAGATGTCCTGAAAAGGGACTATCATGGCATTCTTTCAGTACAAGATTGATTAATGACCTGTCTACAACTGTCATGACACATGTGTGCTTGGTTCTGTGGTAAATTATACCATCCAGTAGGTGAAATCTCCCTTCATTATAAGATTTTCTCCATACTTCATCCAAGGCATGTATTAGAGAGTTGTCTTTACAGTCTTTGTTAAGTAATTGGCATAAGATGCTACAATTCTTATCTTGAGTGTAACTATTTCTGACTTCTTCAAAGAAGGTGGTGTTCAAGTCTGTAACACTTATTCCTTCTATTGGAATTTGTGGTGAAGCTTCTTCTGGAACATAAGCAGGATTATCAATGTTATTTGGTAATGGCCATCTGCTTAGTCCATCTGCATTCTTATGAATATTCCCATCCTTATGAACAATAGTCATATTGCCTCTGTATTCTTGTATGGCTACTTGCCATCTGAGCATGTGTCTGTTAGGTGTTTTCATGTTCAAAAGTGATTTCACAGCTGTACAATCTGTTATTACTTCAAAAGCACATCCCTCTAAGAAATAGTTCAATTTCTCTAAGGCCCAGACAAGGCATAGACATTCCATTTGACTTGCTCCATATCTGGCTTCAGTTGGTTTGATTTGCCTGGATATGAAACATATTGGTCCTTCTACAGGTTTGTCATTTATGATCTGAACTTGGTGAAGTGCAGCACCTAGTCCATCCCCTGATGCATCAATATACAGTTTGAAAGGCAATTTAAAGTCTGGCATCAGTAAGAGTGGAGCAGTGGTCAATGCTTCTCTTAGAGACTCAAAAGCTTTGACTCTGTCAACAGTCATCTCAAATACTGTGTCTTTGTCACACAACTTATAAAGTGGTCTTGCTATGGATGCAAAGTCTTTAATGTGTTGCCTGTAATATCCTGCAAAACCTAAGAATGACTGAATTTCCTTCTTATTCTGAGGCATGGGTTTTAACAATACTGCTGCAACTTTGTTTTTATCAATTCCAAGGGACAAACCAGATACAACATGTCCTAGTGCCTTAAGTTCTTTAAATCCAAAATGACATTTCTTCAAGGAGATTTTCATGTTTACTGATTGGATTTTTGTCAAAACTCTTGATAATCTGTACATGTGCTCCTCCCAAGTCTTTGAACAGATAATAATGTCATCAATGTAAATGATTAACCATCCCTCTGAGAGTTCTTCAGGGAAGATTTCATTCATCATTCTTTGGAAGTGTGAAGGTGCATTTTTGATACCAAAGGGCATCCTTAAGTATTCATACACTCCACAATGAACAATAATTCTCAAGTATTTTCTTGCTCTTGGTGTTACTACATTTTGATGGAATCCTTTAAGGGCATCCATAGTGGTTATATGCACTGCTTGAGATATTTGAGTAAGGGCAATTTGGATTTTTGGTATTGGGTATCTGTCTGGAACAGTGTAAGTGTTCAGAGCTCTAAAGTCCCCAACCATTCTGGATTTTCCATTATGCCACGCCACTATGACTGGTGTAGTTATTTCTACTTCCTCATTGTGGCCTACTTTTCTTATTACACCAAGGTCTAGAAGTTCTTTGATATGAATTTCTAGAGCTTCTCTTGATTTTGGACTTGCTGGATAAGCAGGTCTTCTTAAGAGTGGTGGATAAGGTCTCTCAATGTTAAGAATGATGTCAACTTCATGACCAATAATTGCTCCCAGGGGTTCTTTGTCTGTAGCAAATGCTCCTCTGTGGTCATACAAAAGGGAAGAAAGTTCATTTTCTTGTTTATCAGTCAGATGAAGGCTTATTTCAGCCTCATTTAACTGTTCAGACTTGAATTTCTCTAACTCTAAGTTGACTGGTGATACTTTGTTTACTGTAATTTGTCTTTTAAAGGGTAAAAAGGCAAATTTCTGGCGCTTATTGTCTCCAATTGTAAAGTATCTGTCTTTGTTATTATGTAAATCTATCCCATACATGATTAAATAGTCATTTCCCAATATAAAATGGGTACTAGAGCAATTTTCCATAACAACAAATTCAACTGTGATCCTTAAATTCCCATTTATGTGTGGGAATATGACATTGGTCTCAAAGATTCCTAATGCTTTCATTGGGTTACTTGCACTGTTGAATTTTATACCATCAATTGGTAACAATTGGTCTTCAAAATTTGGTACACAAGTCTTAAGAAAAGATTTTCCAACACAAGAGCAGAAGGCTCCTGGGTCAAGCAAAAGTTTGGTGGGTTTGTTGTCAATCACCACTTCTGTTATACAGGAGTTACCAGCTGTATAACCTTTTCCTCTGTTTGGTTTTGTCTTCATAAGTTGTGCATCTTGAACTTTTGATAAATCAACTTGACCATTGCTCAATTGTGGTAAGTGGGAATAAGATTCCATGATGTCAAAAGTGGCATTGATATTTTCTATATCTTTTGAAGATTCAGAGAATATGGATGACTTATCATCTGAATTGTCTTCAATTATGTCTTCTTTTTCAACATCTGGTTCTTTTTCAATGTCAATTTCATTGATTTTCCCCCTTTTTGGACATGTATTGGCTAAATGGGTGGTGCTTTGGCAAATATGGCATTTTCTGACTGTATCTGCAGATTTATATTTAATATTACTAGAATTTTCTTTGGGGTTTTTGTCCACAGAATCTTTCCAAGGTGTATTAAACCTTGTTTTAAGATTCACCCTACTAGAACCAATTTTGGTTCTGGTGGTTACTTCTTCTAGTATATTGATAATATCCTCTGCTGAAGATTGTTCAGTAGTCCGGCTTTTGACAGCATGCTCTAAGTCACCTCCACATTGTCTCAGAATTTTTCTATGGATCATAAATTCTGACATGTCAGGATATAATGCTGTTAATCTGTCCTTTTGTTGGCAAAACCATGGTAAAGCTTTGTCTTTATCAGCATTAAATTTGGCAGATTCAAAGGCTGTTTCAACTTTAAACCTCCAAGCATCATTTGCCCATTTGTTGATGATTTGGGTTTTCCACCAAGTCCAACTCTGGTGTCCATGTGCTTGTCTTATTTTGATGTACCATCTGTGAGCTGATCTGGTAAACAAGGTGTTAAACCTGGCTGTTACCAATCTGTCTGGTAATTCAAAATCCTCTTTGATCATGTCAATACCTCTAATGAATTCCATATGGTCATACTCTCCTTCACCACTGAAGTGAGGCCATTCTTTAAGTTTTGGAACTTCTTTCAAGAGTGCTTGGCCCATTGATGGTTCCAAGTTATGAAAAGAAGTGGATAGTTCATTTTTTAATTGTGAATTATCAGGATCCAATACTTGTGGATTTGAAATTCTTGTGCCCTCATTTTGATTTAGAGGTGTAGACATTCTTGGTAAGGTGTTCAGTAATTGTTCAATGTCATTCATTTTACTGTTGCTACACCTTTGGGAATTTCTGTATTCATGTTGGAAGCTTTGTATTAAATTTATTACTTCAATTTTATACATGTCTTCTTTATGTGTAAGTTCTTGCCATAACTCTGTCTGTCTTGTATTATCAGCAGTGACTTGATTCAATTTCATTGATAATTTTGATACTTCTTCTTGTGAAGCATCAAAACACTTTTTCAAGGCAATGGTATATGTCTTTACTTCAGTAAATGAATTTGAAATGTCATCAAGGACTTTCTTGTTATCTGTCTTGATAATATTTATGGCTTGTTTAATTCTTGTTTCAATTATGTCATCAATATTGAATTTAGAATATTTATCTGTTAATTCTTTAATAATGGCAGATTGTTCATTTATTTTATTGTTAGAAGAATTATCATTATTGGAATTTTTAATTGTTCTCAAAACTTTTTCAAAACACATAAGTGTTTCATTAATTTGGCACAGACTCAGGTTGTTTGTTTTAATGTTGTTACAAATGGTGTCATTTTTATCAGAAAGATGTTTTTTCACGTCATTTATAGCATTATACAACTCTGGGATGGAATCAAATATGTCAGAAATCATTTCTGGAACCTTAATCTGGCTTCCTCCTTCTTCTGTAATTCCATCATGGTTCTGGCCATCTGAAATACATTTTCCATGGCATCCTGCTGAATCTTTGGGATTCTGTAGCCCTGGCTGTAAGGTTTTGGGGCTGGTGCCTTCCCTTTGCCCTTGTTTGGAGTTTGTGGCTGCTTTTTCACGTTGGAATTGCTGCTGCTGGCCACTGGGGCTGTTTTTGGCACTGGTTTGGCTGGTGGAGGGTTGTTTTTCCTCCATTCTAGTGTCAAAAGCATCATGTTTTTCTTCTCCATCAATGGATGCCATCCATTGAGCAATTTGCAAGTGTTGGGATGGCCCAAGAATTTTCTTACTGTCAGGTAAGAATTCATGCAATTCTTCCACAGGTCTGCAAGGATCTGGTACTCCTTGAATTGGAGTGCATTGTTGTATGCACTGTGGCTGGCTTTGTATATGTCCACAGAGGCTTGTTGTGGCGGTGTCAGCTCTTTTTGAAGGTAAAATGGTATTATCAGCTTCAGAATGACCCATTTTAGTTGTTTGGAAGTCATCAACTGACCCTTTTCCTTCTGTACCTGGTTGGCCTCTGCCATAATCACATCTATTACCTTTTTGGGAGCTGCTTGAGGGGTTGTAGCTGGCTCCTGACCTGGTTGAAGGCATAATTATGGTTAAAAAAGGCTTAAAATAGTATTTTTACGTCAAAAACTTACTATTGGCCAAATTTTTAGCTTTCTGAAGGGTATTACTTATTTCCAAGTTAATCAATTCAGAAGATATTGGTTCAGGCTGGTTATTTTGAGTCACAATAACAGTGCTATTATGATCAGAATTAACAGTACTGGCAGGGATAATGCTGGTTACTGTTGAGGCTGTTTCAATGTTTTCTTGTCTTACCACGTTGTCAGACACTAAAATTAATGAAAAAGTCAATTAATTAAGTAAAAAAAAGGTTATTTCAAAAAAGAAATAAAAATATAAGCCTCACTTATAATATGAAAAAAAATTATTTTTTAAGGATTTTTTTGGATTATAAGTATTTTTTATATGTTTTTAAATTTTTCAATATAAGAAAAAAGATTTAAAAAGAGTAAAAAAATATGTCACAGGTAAAATATCACGGCTGGGCCCCCAAATGTAAGGTGTGGATATGAAACTTTGATTAAAAATCAAGTACTTTTCCTGTCCTCAAAATTTGTATAAGGTAAAATTCAGTTAAAAATAGTATGAAATATTATTTTTAAGAGAAAACATGCCAATTTATTTGTTTATAACTTTATTAGTATAAAACAATAATATAAAAATTTATTGTTTTACCAACAATAAAGATTTATCCAAAAAATACTCTACAAGAGATATTTTAAGGCTACAAAAGAAATTTCTTCAAGAGCAATTTCAATTGGAATTAATTGAGCAAAGAACTGCAAGCAATTAATTAAAGAACAAAGTCTTTAAAAAGAATATTAAAGAGAAAAAACGCCCAAAAGTGACCAGAGTGAATTTGGAAACAAAGTGACAAAGTTAACAGTGATGAAAGATGCTTTAATTCACTTTTGGGGTGGTTCAGGGGTAAAAATGATTATAAGAGTTACAAACAATGATTATAATGATTTTTTCACGTGGTTAAAAGGATTAAAATGATTTAAAAGTGGTGGTTGGAATCTTTGATTGATTGGTTTAACAGTTTTAAACTAATTAATAAAAGGAAAAGATTCTAACATGAAGAGAAAAGTGGGGCAAAGAAGACATTCTTTTATAGCCATCAATTCTCTTACTCCAAAAGTAAAATTTACTCTTGTCAGTCGTGAAAAACAGTCTGACAACAGAAAAGCCAATTATGGCATCATTGAACCCTGGTTTAGACCAAAAAGGGCTGGTTTAAGCCATTTTTAGCCATTTTTAGCCATTTTAGACCCTTAAATCAGCCATTACTATAGCAATACCAGGCCTAGAGCCTTCAAAACACGTCAGAATGTGTGTCAGAGGCGTAGAAACCAGTTAAAACTGTTTTTATTATGATTGTTTTATCTTAAGGGTAGTTTTACCTTCTTGGCAACAGCTAAAACTACCCCAGTTGGTATCAAAACCTCATCATCAATTGAGTCCACAGACCCTGTAACTCAATTCCAGGCCAAAAGTGATGAACTTTTGCGTGAATTTTGACATCCCACGCCTGTCAGCAAGGATTTTGGGGGTCTAGCTCCCCCTTAGAGCTGGAGTTCCTTTTCCCCCCCAAATTTAATCTTTCCAATTTATTTTTCCTTTAATTCCTCATCATGTATTATACTTATAATTTACACATGTAATTCAATTCAATTGTACAGTACAATACAGTAATAATTGACACCTCATATGTAAATCAAAGTTCACTTATGTAATACACGCGCACATTTTGACATTTCAATTGAATTCAATTGAAAATACTTTAATTCCTCATAACTTCTAAACTAAACACAACACCTCAATTTTAACACAAAAATTGATGGTTAACACCACATGTGGTGTGAATTAAATTAAGGTTTTGAGGATTTTCAACTTTTGTATTGAAAATACTAAAAACTTAATTTAAGCTTATTTAGAGTTGAGTTACAAAAATTTCACTCAGAGGTGACCCCACCTGATTTTTTATGAGGAATCCAATGGTGAAATAAAATTTATATTTTCATTTATTGGATAAAAAGTTATAATAAATTTTATTTAACTTTTTTCCAAATTTATTTATTTTTTCACAATTTTTGTTAAAATTTCATTTTTACTTAAATTTTTCAAGTATAAATGTAATTTTATATTTACAAAATTTAAAGTAATTTTATTTTTAAATTATAATTAATTTTTTATTTTTAATATAATTTTATATTTATATTTTGATTTTTATTTTAATAATATAAATAAATTTATTTTATTTATATTAATATGTTATTTTTTATATTTGTGGTCTTTTGGGTATATGAAATTACCTCTAAGGCTCACAAAAACAAAGTAGCAGCAGTTTTACTTAAGCCAATACCCCAGAATAAAAAATAAATGATGTCTTTTCTTGGGCTTTACAGTTACTATAGGCAGCATTTGAAAGCCTTTGCAATTCTAGTCAAGTCACTTTATAGAATCTATGATTAACAGACTGTATTTGAGATGACACAGGAGAGAATTAAAGCTTATGAGAAGATAAGGAGAGCTCTTACAGAAGCACCTTTACTCCTCATGCCTGACTGGAATATTCCCTTTAAATTGTACATTGATGCATGTGGAGATGGATTAGGGGCAGCCCTACATCAAGTCCAAATTATTGATGACAAACCTACAGAAGGACCAGTTTGTTACATCTCAAGGCAAATCAAACCAACAGAAGCCAGATATGGTGCAAGCCAAATGGAGTGCTTATGTTTGGTATGAGCACTTGAGAAATTACACTATTATCTTGATGGCAGTGTTTTTGAAGTGATAACTGACTGTAATGCAGTAAAATCACTTCTTAACATGAAAACTCCCAACAGACATATGTTGAGATGGCAAATAGACATTCAAGAATATAGAGGAAACATGACTATAGTCCACAAAGCAGGAAACATTCACAAGAATGCTGATGGACTTAGCAGGTGAACATTAGTCAACACTCCTGATAACCCAGCTTATGTACCCTTAGAATCTGAACCACAGATTCCAATTGAAGGGATTAACATAACTGATATTGGGACTGAATTCTTTGAAGAGGTCAGAGAATCTTATAAGCAAGACAAGAATTGCCATATCTTGACTTCTTTATTAGATGAAGACTGAAAAGATACATCTTTGGTCAATGCACTAGATGAAGTTTGGAGAAATTCCTATTCTGAAGGGAGATTTCACTTGTTTGATGGGATTATTTACCACAGAACCAAACATTCTTGTGTAATGAAATTATGCAGCAGATTTCTTATGAATACAATTCTTCATGAATGCCATGATAACATCTACTCCAGACACCTGTCAGAGGACAGAAGACTTGAAAAAGTGAAGAACTGTGCATGGTGGCTATCTTGGAGAAAACAAACCATTGAATATTGCCATACCTGTGACAGATGTAAAAAAGAAAACATGAGTAAAGGCAAGAAATTTGGACTTATGATCCATATTCAAGAACCAAAATCCCCTTGGGAAGTTGTTCACATGTATTGGGTCACAGCGCTTCCTCCAAGTGATGACAATGGTTATAATGCTTGTTTAGTCATTGTAGACAGATATAGCAAGACTCCCATATTCTTACCATGTCATAAAGATGACACTGCTATGAATAAAGCTCTTCTTCTATGGAGTAGAGTTATTTCTTATACAGAATTATTTAAGAATATCATCAGTGACAGAGATCCCAAGTTCACATCTGGACTTTGAACCAATCTTCATAGATTGTTTGGGACTAAGTTATCATTCTCTACATAATATCACCCTCAAACAGATGGGCTAGCAGAGAGGATGATTCAAACTTTGGAGGACATGATCAGGAGGTTTTGTGCTTATGGGTTAGAATTCAAAGACTCAGATGGCTTTACCCATGACTGGTGCACTCTGATACCTGCACTAGAATTGGCATACAAGACATCAGTCCATTCTTCCACAGGACAAACTCCTGCTATGTTAGAAAAAGGATGGAATCCAAGACTCCCAGCAGACACACTGAGGAAAGACTTGATTGACATTCATCCTACAGCTTGCAGCTTCAAGATAATGCTTGATAAAGTAAAACATCATGCAAAACAAAGTATGGATGATGCTTTTGATTATGCAAAACAGAAGTGGGACAAGAGTCACAAAGTACCAGCCTTCAAAGTAGGGGACTTAGTTCTGGTTTCAACCTTGAATTTTAATAATATCAAAGGCCCAAATAAACTTAAAGATTCTTATGTAGGATTATTTGTTATTTTTGCCTTACATGGAACCAATGCAGTTCAAGTGGAATCGAGTGGTGAATTGGAAAATAAACACCCCACTTTTCCAGTCAGCTTGATAAAACCTTATCAACCAGCTGATAAAGAATTGTTTCCTCTAAGGAAACCAACTCCTTTGACTGTCCCACCAGTGGAACAGAATGAAAACAAAAAGATAAAGAAATTCATTAAAGAAAGGAGACTTAGGGGTAAAAATCAGAGAGAATATCTTGTCAGGTATAGAAATACAGTACATGAAGATGAATGGCTGGCCAAATCAGACATACCTGACTCAGATAAACTCTTGAGAAGATTTAGACATGAAAGAAGGCCAAAAGCCTGAATATGTCTATAAATGTGCTTTAAATTCCTTGATCTGAGTGATGTAAAGAGGTTGGACAGTGGAAATTAACCCCCTTTGGGGCTTTTTATTATTTCTACTATTGATAAAATTGTAGTACAATTTTATTTTTTTGGTGGGAGGGAATGTGAGCCTTGAGGTATATTTTACATACCCAAATAGGCCACAATTATCTTAAAAATAAATTTTGAATTATGCATAACTCATAAGTCATGCATATATCCAAAATTAATCATTTTGGATTTCAGAAAAATGAATAGCTTTTTATTGAGTAAGTAAATCCATGGACTTTAGGCCAGATTTGGATTCTAGACAAAAATTCACCTAGGGTAGCTCCATAGAGTGAATAAGCTCAAATGAACTCTTTGAGGTGGTAAAATGGAAAATAGTTCAATACCACATCATCAATACCACATAAAAGATCCGTGAAAATTTTTGTTTTTCTTAATTTCACACCAAAATAATGGGAATGTGAGAAATCACATGTTACATATACACTAAGAATAGTGTTATGCATGTTTTGGGCACTTAATATCATGGTATTCTTACATGGACTTTTGGTACACCAATAGTGGATATCTCACTAAGCTTAATTTTCTATTTTGATGTGAAAAATAAGCAAGGGGGACAAAAGACATCAAAGAGAGCCAGGGTACCCAACTTCTGAGGCCTCAGAGGCATGGACAGCTCCAAAGCTTAGATCCATGGCTGATCTTGGCCTAATTGGTAAACTAAAACCCTGTGGGAACTTGGTTACCATGTTACAACTACTGTAAATCTTAAGAAAAAAGCAAATAACCTGCTATTTTGACGTGCCAAGGAGGTAAAGAGCTAATTAGACTCCTGTAACCATGTCAATTATTAATGATTTTCCATGGATAAACCTCAAAAGAGTAATCAAAACCGTTTCTGGACTTGTATCCATTGATTTACCTCATAGCAACCAGTGAAACACTGATATTTGCAATTCTACGTAGAAATGAGGTAAAAACTTCAAAAATTCATTAAAAATACAATTCTTAATGAATCTTTCTGAAACTCTCAGGACTAATAGAGAACTGTATTATCTATTGTATACCAGAAAGAATTATTGTTTTACTAGTAAAATTCAAAGTTTTACTTACAGTCCATTTTTGACTATTCTATGTGAAACACTGAATCTTCAAAAATTCACAGTAATTACAACCTGTGATGAAATTGCCAATAACATTGATAACTTTTAGAAATAAATGATTATTTTGGAATAAAAGAAAATTTCCAGATGTTACTCCTTTTATTCTTAACCATATTGGGGTTGGTAGTCACGTAAAAGCATCAATTAAGTAATTATGATAATCTTACGTGACAACAGATGATGCAATCAATAATCCAAAAAGGTTTATTGTTTTCTCACTCACTGGTTTTTCAGTTTAATCCATGGCAGGCTTCTGTGAGCTGTTTTTGACTTAAAAGAGGCCTCCTCTTGCTGTTTTTTCCACATCATCATCTTATTATCATTTAAATCATTATTACCAGCAAGTAAGTATTAGTTATAGCTATTCTTAAGTGTTTTAAATCTTTCAGAATCAATCAGAAAGATGTGAAATCATAGAATCCAACTATATATTGCTGTAATACTGTTATAAATTCATTTTGATCCTTAAAATCCACAATTCTACGTCAAATGTCTCTATCTTATCTTTCAATAAGTTCTTTGGAATATTAGTGAGTGATTTATTTTTAATTCTTAAAGTTTTTCTCTAAAATTAGTTTTCTTCAAGAATTATCATTCTAATTATTCTTGCAAAAGATAATCATATATTAAAATAATTTTATTCTTTTAATAAAAGAAGTTTTATTATTAAAATCTTCTTGTAATTGATTGTTGTAGACAATTACTTGCTCACTGTTCAAATCACTAGTAGTGTTTAACACGTGAAAGAAATAATTCTTTAATTATTTAATTGTGGTTATAATAATATTTTATTATTATATTTCATAAGAACAGACATAGTACTGTTGATTAATAGTGATATTATCATCAGTTTCATAGTCAAATCTTACAGGTTATACATAGTTCAGATTTTATTTTAAAATAAATTTTGGCCTGTTTGGGTATGTAAAATATACCTCAATGCTCACAGGAGATATTGTGGAAAGAAATAATGTAATGGAGCTGAGTAATCATGGAGTTCACTTGAAAGACTCCAAAAGAATCAAATAAAATGATAAAAGGAATATTTTCTTCAATAAAATAGTTCAAGTACAAATGATGTGCAGAATAAGAAAGCCAATGGCAAAGATCCAACCAAGTAGGTCCTTAATCACTTTTTCAACATTTCATAAGTAAAAGAAGAGTTATTAAATGATATGATCACCAATTTTCACTGAAAATGCAAAGCATGGGTGAAAATGACTGACTTTATAATATCAATATCTACTATCAAGCTGAAATAAGATAAAGATAGGAATAAATCCTGGTATATTAACCTACTTGGGAAAAAGCCCCCTAAGGGATGAAAGGGAGGCTTTCATTTTAAAAGGGTTAAGAGCTGGATCACTTTATACCATAGATTGAGATGTATGCAATTTCTGGAGCTTTATTGACTGATTTGGAAAAACACCTTGAAATATTGTGAAATGAACTGGGTTGGAGAATATTTCCAGGGTATGTGGTTAAAATAAAGATCTCCATGGAAGAGGATTGTATTGGTATAATATGGTTACCAAAGTGGATTGGCAGAAATTTGAGACTTGATAACTGATTTGAAACTTCCTCTTAAATATCCCTTGAAATTCAACTTTCCAGTATTCCTTGCACAGAATTCTGCATATTTGAAAATAACCAAGACTTGATGGATAAGGTGATTGGTATTGATGAAAACAATTCTTCTTGAGACCTGAGTATACCTTTTGTGTTCTCAAAACTTTAGAAAGAAATTACTTCCATAGTGCTTCCTTTGATAAGTTCCTTGAGGGCTAAAAAGGTATTTCCAGATTTAAGGTCGGCCACTTGAAACTTTTACCTTTGGACTTCTTGTGAGAAAATTTTCATCATGGTATATAACACCATTTATGGAACCACTGGATATTTAAGGGAAGAATTTTCTGAATTTATTCTCAAGAATTGCCATAAAAATGAGAATAAGTGGAATCTGATGGGCTTCAGGGGCTTTCTGAGTGTTTTGGACAGCTCTGGTCTTCTGACAAAAAAATCCTAAATGGGCTTAAAACTGTATTTGAGAACTTTTCACAAAAATTAAAATACAGCCATTTGGGCAGATTTTTTGTTATTAGATGGGAAAAAGGCCTAAAAGTGAAAAGTGCACAAAAATTTTCAGAAATGAGCAAATCTGTATTAAAATCCCAAATTGCCCATTACAGCCATTTGGGATGAATTTCCCTCATTGAATGGAAAATACATAAAAGGAGAAAGGGCAGAAGTTGGGGTGGTGAAAGGGCCTAATTGACCCCAGATGAAGAAATGGCAAAATTAGTCCAGAAGGAAAAATATGACCAAATCTGATAAGGATTATTGATATTTCCAAATGGTCATAATCAATATGTAAAAGGATTTCCATACCTCAATACAAGAGGGTGTAACTTTTCATGGTTCTTACAAATATCTATTTTTATTGAGAAGAACTCCCTCAAATTATTCTGTTTTTATGAATGTTAAAAATTGAAATTTAATTTTCTGAGAATTCATTTTTTGCTTCCTTTTCAGTCTCTTCCCCATAAGACATTTGTTTAGTATCACCATCTTCTTCAATAGGTGATCTATCATGGTAATCTTGATCAAAATTCTCATTCTTTTAAGTGTATTGAGTGTCAAATAACATTTAAATTAAGCAGCTATAAAATCTCTCAACTGTTAAAAAATGATTGATGTTTTCTTTTTAACCAAAACACATCCCAGTCTTCTGCACCACAGGCACTGCTTTCCAAGATCCTGTTGAAAATCAATGTGCCATTACTCTTAATGCCACTTCCTGTTCTATTAATCCATCTTTTTGTAAATTTTCCAATTTTGCATTTTTCTACAATCAAAATTTAAATATTCTTATTCATGATGGTCATTTCTCCATTGAGAGAATCTTGAATAATCTTGAATATTTGCCAGTATTTTAGTACCCCACATTAGCTTTGAAGACTCCAATCATTTATATAAAAATGAAAACTAAATAAGGAATGATGTATAAGAAAAATGAAAGACTTGCCGCAATATTATATTTTTCTATTCTGATTGTAGGTACAGATCATTTTAAACCACCTTTTCAAAAAATGTATATTGTTATGTTTTGATTTTATTATTCTTTTTTCTTTTTTTCTTTTTTTCTTGAGAGTCTTTCACTATTTTCATTTGATTCCCTACAATTCCAGTTTTTATATGATGATGGCTTTTAGGTTTTGATTTTAAACATAAAATAATAGATTTTATTTTATTTTGTTCAATATCGAAACTTTGAATTCCTTTATATCCAATTTCAAATTATTTTCAATCGAGTTGTAAGACAACTACAAATGAAATTGCTTATTTTTAGTTCAAAAAGAGTGAAATGTTCAATGTAGAGCTAAAAAGTAAATGTTTTTACCTCTTCTTATGCTAGCAAGCTACAAGGACAGATTTTAATTACGTGAGAGATTGACTTTACACATTTCCATAGCCAAAGCAAGTTCCTTGAATTGGACCACAGTCTCTAAAAGTCTAGAATGAACTGTCCTAGAGGTCTCCTTGGGGCTCAGAAGACCGATGGAATAGCTCAATCTGTTCTCCTCTTAGCCACAAGTTGGTTGGTATCTGGCAATGGTGTGCTTGCATATCCATGCGGACGACTGGTCCCGAGCCCGGAGTTTCCCGCCTTGCCCAATCCAATCAATACCACACTCCACTGTCCCGTCCAAGCCACAACATCTCAAGTTATCCCACCATGAATACGCCCGGATCAATGGCACTCGGTTGGGGTCTTATCCTGTGAATCGATCAGTTCTCTTCCCAAGAGTTCGGTTTAGAAACGTGTTAAAAACTGAACTGATCTCGCATTTTATTGCTTTCTAGAGTCGCCGGGGGAAGTGGCTTGTACTTTGCGAAAAGGGATATTAAAAAACGGCGCATGGAACAGACACAGAGGGGAATCAGATCGAACGATACACGAGAATGTTGAGTCACATCTATCTTAACTCACGTCCAGTTGAGAGTGAAAGTATTCAAGTTTTCCACCCTCATATTTGCCATCTAACTCAAAAAAATCAACATCTTTGCACTAACAGGGCATGAGCGTCTTGCGGACCAAGAAAAAAAGAACCCCAATCAAGCATCCAATATTGGCAACACACAAGATATGCAACCTGATACGAAGTATCAATCGGGCTTATCTCAAACCTTCTCTAAATTCGACCTCCCTCTTCAAAAGCAGAACGTATACTCAAGACCCAAATTAACTGAGGAAGAAAAATAATCCGATTTAATATTACTTTTATGGCAATAATTTTTAAAATCGACCGCTAACATTTTTTTTTCTTGAGCACGGCGATTTCAACGTGTGGAAAATCTTCAATGACGTCTTCTTTATTTCAATGACATTACGTCTCATAGCAATCGATTTACTGAGACTTGAAGAAGCAATTATATGTGAATTTATCAATTGTTTCAACAATATATATAATGCTAAAGTAAAACATAATTTTAGGTCATGATTTTCTGGCCTAAATGAAACAATGGGTTCGCAAAAACAACAATGTAACTTTTTTCTTATGCACCTGAATTTTGAAGATGCAATAATAGTATTAAGATCTAATTTATTCTAAATAAACATTCAGAAAGCTTAAAATCTCCCTGTATTTTAGACTGTGTTCAAAGAAGGAAAAAAGTATTTGTTTAACCTTGTTTTACATCAAATACTTTATCCATTAGAATTTATTTTATAGTGTTGAAAAATTTGATCAATATCATAAACCTTTAATAAAACTTAATAAAACACACATGGAATCTCTTGAAAGCATCCCAAGTTCAAATTTCTCCCCAAAAAATTAAATGAACTATTCAAATTTTTCTCAATTAAGTTGAAAACTCAAGTTATTTTTGAAGTAATAATGAAACGTTTTTTTTTTTAAAATAGAGTTTCTAAAATTTTCTTCTTAAATCAATAATTTTCACTGCTTTTTATAAACAAGAAAAAAAAGAAAAGCATCAAAGAAAAAAAGAGGTCTTGTGTTATATTAATCAAGCAGGTTTAATTAGTAACATGATACAAAATTTAAACATATTTTATAAGTTTAATTAACTCAATTCTTTGGAATAATTATTTATTATTAGTTAGTTAAACTGAAAATCCTTCTTTTTTTCCTGTAAAAAATGTCAATATTTTGTCTGTTTTTTTAATTAGTACAAAACGAAAAAATCAAAAAATCAAAAAAGTTCATTTTTTTACTTTTTTTCAAAAAAAAAGATTCAAATTTCCTTTTCTTGGTTATGAATATAAATTAACTTCAATTTGCATATCTTTTTTTGAACTGAATATATTTATTCATTCATTTGAATCATTTTCAGCTAATTACATTTAGCCCTGTCGAAACCCATGAATAATGATGGATAGCTTTTCACAAAAATTTGGACAGGTTATAGGTCTTAAGTGACAAATCTCTTAGCCCATAAGATGGATCTACATTATCAGTAATTTCAAAAGCCATATTTTAAACCTCCACTCGTCTTATACAATGATCTAAAGCCATAATCAAATTTTTAAAGGCTCCAAAACAATTTACAATAAAAAACTCAAAAAAAACATGATGAAATCAAAATTCTTGCAAGATTCCTGTACCTAAGTATAAAAAAGGTATGAATTCTAAAAGGTTGTGTTTTGTTTATTTGGGGGAAAAGGGGAATGGTTTATGAAAGATCATCCATTTATTTAGACCCTTTTTTTCAGGTACCATCTTCATGAACTCAGAAGCACATGGGTCTAGGAAAGCTCCACTTTATTACTATTATTAGGGGCTGTAGAATATACCAAATCCCACCTTAAAATAATGTGGGATTCAACACAAAAATATGACAGTGATCAATCAATGATTTGGAATCATAAATCACACATTTTTGTAACTCAGTCTGCTGGTAGTTTACAGAAAAGAAATTATTTCAGGTTTTTGATTTCATTTATTTTTCCAATTTAACCTAATTCTAGTCAAGAAAAGTATTTGGAGGTGCCTGAATTTCAATCTTAAACATGATATCTTCGTAATAAATCCCCAATAACCTAAGCCTATCAAGAATTTCATGAATAATTTATCTAATTGATTACTCCTCCCATTTTTTGTTCTTAATCAAGACTACTGTCACAGGGGCTCTTCTAAGTGAAGAGGGCCTGGTACTCAGTAAACTGGGACTTACTCATGAGGGCTCGAGATATGGTAATGGGAAACACACTTAAGAGTGTAATAAGATGAAATTACTAAATAAAGAAATATAAGAAAGCAGGAAAAAAAATAAGAGTAAGAATTTAAAGAGCCAACCGCAAACAAGTCCAAGTCCACTGTTTCAACCTTCCAGAAAGGAAAGAGGAGGGTTAAGACGGATATGGCCACCCAACTCATACTGTACAGGAAAAGAAAAAAAATGCAAAGACTAACTTAAAATCAAATAAATATAATACCCAAAATAAGGATAAGAATATTTATAAAATAATAAATCAACTAAATTAATTAACTGGGGAAAAGTCACCAGGGGGGAGAAAGAGGGGCTTGTATATGTGAGAATCACCAGCCCTGATCCAGACAGAGGATTCTCACGAGAATGACTGATGGTTTAATTGAGCCTGGTCAATACAGGTCCTGTATGGCTTTACAGAACCTGTACAAGAGGTGTGGTGGTTTTGAGTGGTCATACAGCTTCAGGATGGTGTATAAGCCTGCCGCCCATGGGATCCCCGCGTGGAAGGAATGACCCCTCCCCCTTCCCCGGGTACAAGCCCAGGGAACATTCTTGAATAATCTCCATGGAGACCGACTATACCGGAGGGGTTCCCGGGGTCAACCAAAATTCCACAGTTTGCCTCTGACACACCCCCCTTTTTTTATCCAATTTCCATCTTCTCTCTCCTTTTTTTTACATATTCTGTTTTTTTTTCAATTTTCATTTGTTGTTTCCTGTTTTTTTGAACTACCTTTTTTTTTATTCATTACATCTTTCTTAACAATGTCCTCACTAGCCTCACGTCCATCAACCCCTGGTGATACAACCACGCAAGCATCCCTCAGTGAAGCAACAACCCACACAAAACAATCATGGGTATGGTCGTATTTTGGTGATGCGGATGAAGGATATGTTGAATGCAATGCCATTGATCCAACAGGAAAAAGATGCAAGAAGCGATTAAAGCGTGATTGGACAGGAAGCACAAAATCAATGAGCGATCATCTCTTTGCTCTGCACCACCTGTCAAATCCCAATACCAAAAATATTAAAAAATCTAACATGTCATTAGACAGTTTTGTGATGTGCTCCAAGTCAAATAAAGTAAGTGCCTGGCCACTTTAGCTGTCTTATTTTCATCAAGGTAATACAAAATTCAATTGTAGATCCTCACATGCAAATTGTTGAAGACTGCATTGATCTATTTCATATCAGAGTGTGATCTACCTTTATCACTAACTGATTCACACTCTTTTTGCGCCTTACTTGAGCTGTGCAACCCAATAATATCAAGCTTATTAGTTCGCCGGACTGCTCTCACTACACATTTAAATAAAGTGTATTTTTTTATCACAAACACATTTGGCAATTGCTCACCAAGAAGGCAGCTTTTTTTTCATATACGACTGATGCCTGGACAAGCCCAAATTTGACTGCCTATATGGCAGTCACCGGGCATTTCTTAGATCAAGATTTCAACCTGACCTCCATATTATTAGGAATTTTGGAGATTGAAGGTAAGTTTATTCATTATAATTGCCTTTCTTCCGCTTTTTTAAAATAATTATTTTTCTAGGACCACACTCTGGAGTGGCCCTTTAAGGTTTGTCTATGAAACTCTTGATAATAGTAGCAAAATGAAGAGTATTATGACTGTCCTCAATAGAAATATATAATATAATAAAATATTATAACCACAAATTTAAATATAATTATTAAAAATAACTATATATAAAAAAAAGAATTTAATTACTATTATAAAAATATAATAATAAAAAAAATATAATAATTATAATAAAATTATAATTATTCTATTATTGCTATAGTCACTGACAGTTATAACAATAAGAATTGTAAAGCTCTTAATGAGACAATTACATGTGGAAATATAAATATTAACCACTTATAAATAATATAAATATTATTTATAAAAGAATTATAACACACACTGTGCAGAAATAATTCTTATAGAATGAAATTCTATATAAAAAAACTAATACTAGATAAAAAAAATATAGAACTTTAGAGAAAACTTACTTATAATATTTATTTAATACAACAAGTTAAACAACAACAGTTATTATATTAATTAGTGATTATAAGTTAAAAACACGCCTAAAATCAATAATTTTAAAGATAAAACAACTTCTTATGATAAAATTTAAGATTAAAGAGTTTTTAAGAGGAATTTGTGGATTTTAAAAGATATTTAAGATGATAATTTTATAATATAAAATATATTATTGATGATTACAACAATAATCTGAATTCTATGACTTCAATTCTTTAATTTACAATTGATAAAGAATAAAATAACTTAAGAATTACTTTAATAATAAGATTTTACAAATAATAAAACTTTACCTGTTTAAATGTCTAATATGATTGGATTGATAATGAATTATTGACAAAAACAGTGATGAAAAGACTCTTTTTATGTCTTCAGAGCAGATATCATGATTCATAATTAATATAGAGGGCGTGCTAAGGTCAAAACTGAAAAACCATACTTAAAAACAAAGTTCTTAACTTAAGGCAGCTTGTTTTTAATTCCAATTTAAAGTTACCAGTGTTATTCTTAACTCCATGTAGCTTTAATCCTCATTTAAACTAATTATATTAAGTTTTTTAATATAAATAAACTTATTTATATTAAAGTTCATCACATGAACAACTTAAAAATAGAGTTTCAAGCAGAAATCTCTTAAACTCAATTTTTAATTAATTTTTGAAGAAATCATAATTTTCCTTGAGCTTAATTAAAAGAGTAAATTTCCAGGCTAATTACCCAGGAATTTTACTTATAAAAGATACTTAAAATTTAATTTATATATAGATAATATTAAATTCTAAGCTGTGTGAGATTTTCAAGCAAATCCATTAAGATTTGGATTTTTAATGAATTTTTGAAGTTATTACTATTTTTCCACGTAAAATAGCAATACACACCAAACCTTAGCTTTTGATAAGGTTTTGATGCTTGTAACTTAAAAGTTTTAAGCTTCTTTAAGGTTTTTAAGCCTGATTAAGCTTTGACAGTTCTTAAAACCTTGATTTCAAGCCTGCATATTGGGATTTACACTTTGGCAGCTTGAAATTCCTGTCCAAATTGGGATAAAACCAGTTTAAACCTTAAGGTTGGATCAAAGTCTAATCTTAAAGTTTAAATAAGGTTGAAAATCCTCCAATACAGGTGGACAACCTTAATTGAATCATTGCAGATCCAAAAAGCTGGGTACCCCAGCTCTATTTGGTCTTTTTCCTTTGTCCCACCTTTTTGCGTGGATTTTTCCCTTTTATTTATTTAAAGCCATACCATGGCTTTAAACCCTTTTAAATTGAGCTCACGCAGGATTTACATTCTGTATGGCAAATCCTTAGCCAATTCAGTAAATATACACCACACCTCAATTTTAACTAAAATTTTGGTAAGTTTGCATTAGCCTTATGCAACTTTAAATTTAAGCTTATTTAAGCTTAAATTTAACAATTTTAAAAAAATGTTTCAAAAGTTACATTAGTACTGTGAGATTCTTAAATCTTCTAATAACACAAGAAATAAGTGTTTTTGGGTATAACACCTTATGGATGTACCCTAGGTTATTTTTGGTGTAGAATCCACAAATGACATAATATTTATAGCTTTGCTTACCCAAAAAAAGTTATACTTATTTTTTGTTATTTTTTATTTTAATTTCAACTAAAAAGTCTGTTTAAGACAAAATTAGCTGTTTATAAAATCATTTGTGGCCTTATGGGTATGTTATACATACCTCACAGGCTCACAGGCCCTTGCAACACATTTTCTCAGAATACTACATCAATTTGACCTAGAGGATTGTATCACAAGCATCACAACCAATAATGCCTCCAGCAACAGCTCTATGGTCAACGAGATAGCAAGTATGGCTGTAACATTCAATGTCATTACACATTCCATTGGATGCATGGCCCATGTGCTCCATCTAGCAGCCCGAGATGGACTCAAAGCTCTTTCCAAAGGAGTAGCGCCAACCACCTGCAAGCCAGAAGAACCTCCTGGCCCAATGGCTATTGTCAACATCATCAACTCACCTGATGGATCAAGCCTCAGGTATGATTCCATTATATCCCGTGTGGCACAATTAGCTTCCTATCTACGGCAAAGCCCACAACGCAGGAAGAAGTTTGCAGCAACTGTCAAGCTTAATTATGATGGACCCAAACCGACCAATGCCATGTACGTACTCGCTGGAACTCTAGTTATGACATGCTGGAGCAAGCACTATGCCTTAGAGAGGCATACAATCAGTACTGCAGTCCAGAAAGCATGGAATCGTTTCACCTCAGCCCAATCAAATGGGAGAAATTTGAATTCATGGTAAATTTCCTTCAACCTTTGTATGAGGCCACAAACATCATATGCGGCTCAAAATACCCAACAATTAATCAGGCCCTCCCATTATATATTCTTTTGATAAAATGTCTTAACCAGGTAAGTAAGTTTTCTCTTGAATCA
Organism: Austropuccinia psidii; assembly: GCA_023105745.1. NCBI lineage: Eukaryota > Fungi > Basidiomycota > Pucciniomycetes > Pucciniales > Sphaerophragmiaceae > Austropuccinia > Austropuccinia psidii. The sequence goes on along the minus strand of JALGQZ010000002.1, from coordinate 12,667,824 downwards.
TTTTTTTCATGTATTCTTATAATGCCTTTTCAATAGGCCTGTCAGCAATATGATGTGGCACCTATTTAAGCTGCTGCTCTTGCAATGACCTAAAATCTTAAAAAATACCTCACACTACTCTTACATAAGAAACCAGTTATCTGTGCCACCATTCTTGATCCCCGCTGCAAGATGAAATTCTTTACAGCCCATGACACCACATTGGCTCAGTTTGGGACATCAGCAAATGCACTGGCCAAAAGTTTTGAAGACAAAGCCCAAAAACAATGCACCAGGGTCAATAATCCACCACCAGAGCCTGAAAGCAATGGACAAAGTGGTTTGTTTGACAAGATGTACTCTGAAAAATGGCTTGAAGGAGGTACTGTGGAAAGTGAAATCCAGCGGTTTTTGGCAGAACCCCCTGAACCCAAATCTACTTATATACTCTTATTTTGGAAGTCCCGTGGTGGCAGTTTCCCAAATCTTTCTCTCATGGCTTGCAAATATCTTGTGATTCCAGAGACCAGTTCCCCCTCTGAGCGGGTTTTCTCTTGTGGGAGAAAAATACTAACCTATCAACAAGCCTCTCTATCTTCTACCCATGTTGAACAACTATCATGTCTCAAAGATTGGGTCCATACATGTGGTTGCATCTACACAAATGATTAATTTGTTTTTTTATTCATTTTTTATTTTTAGCTTATTAATTGTAATTATGTGTGCATTTAAATTGAAATTACATCTCAATTCATGCCTATTGCCCCTTTGGGGGTTTGCACTCTACCCCGGCCACCGTGAGAGTTTGAGCCCCATATAAAACAAGAAAAATCATCATCTCCAACCCCTTCCTGAAAAGGGGTCTCCGCGGGGATTCCTTGAAAACCCGGGGTTGGGCAGCAGGCTTAATGGTATCTCCAACCTGTACAGAAGTTTACAGGCTGTTTTGGTGAACCAGACTGTATGCATGTTTCAGAAAGGATGATTTCTGAAATTGAAAGCTGATAGGCACAGTGGATTTGCTGGTTTTGAGGTGTTTCAGTGGGTGTAAGTATGAATACCCTTACCCCTGGCTAGTGGTTGTTACAGTATCCCCCTCTTGAAACTGTTGGTCTCCTGAACACCATAATACCCTGCAGCTGTTGAGTGGAATCTCATTATCCCCACATTTGTTTCAAAAATTTCTTTTTAAGTTATCTTTTCCTCTGGACCATTATCCTGAAAATCAAATTTCCTCTTCTCTGTCACACTTGATCTAATTTGTCTTCCCCCCCTCCTTTACATTGAGTAAGTCGTTTTCCAACTTTTTAAATATGCTTTTCTTGAATTCACTCAGTATCTTCTTTTCATTGCATGGCCCTGGGTTGTATCCCAAAAAATTGCCATAGAGCTATTCTGCTCAAAAAATGATGGTAATTGAGCATATGAACATATACCCATTGTGATTTGGCCAATTTTGATGTTTTGAGTCCCTTCTTGCCTTTAATGAATTTCTTAAAGCTTCAAAGGAGGGGTCTTGTCCTCATTATTCTTGAACAATAGCCCAAAAATGGCCTTGGGGCCATTGTGGACCATACCAGTGATTCTGAGTCTTGGCCATCACCATGGCCATTTTTTGGCCTTTTGGGATCCTTTAGTGATTTTGGTGTCCTACGGTCCATGTGCTGTGAACCGTATGCCATGTTTTGCGGCCCACAGAGGCTATTGGAGGCCCCAGAGCAAAAATGACCCCCTGGGGCCAAATATGCTGGGGTTCCAGGGGGTCTATGAGACCAACCTTATGGCTTCTGTACCAATTTTCCACCACATGTCCTGGGCCCGTTGAGAGGGTCCAGGACCATCAAATCTTTGATGAATTTTTTCAGGCTTGAAGTGCAATATTCTGACACCTTGAATTCTTCTTCTTGCATAAATCTTTAGTCATGAGTTCCCAACTGACTGAACTCAATGAATCTTCTCCTTCTGAGCTGCCACCATCTGTGCTTTGTGGTTCTGTAATCCTCAGTCAATTGGCTTTGCATTGGTCAATGGCTTCTTCTGGCCACTTTGATCCTGCCCAAACCTATGATGGTTATAAAGCAGTTAAAGCTCTTGATCCTGCTTGTACCAAGTGTCTGGCCAAAGGAAAGGATTGTTTTCAACATCACAATCCAAGGTCTTCAAAGTGCCACTTTTGCTTTGTTGGGAAGAAGGCATGTTTTCATACTGGACCATTGGCTTCCAACATCAGAATATTTTTATGGATTAAAAATGATGGACCTTTTGGAAAGAAGTTCTCAGTTTCTGAGGCCCCTACTTCTGATGGTACTTCAGGTTATTCTAATTGTGAGTCTGGTGAATTCATTTATTGAATTTAATGCTGAAATCTTGATATAGTGACTGGTTCTAGGCAAAGGGATGTGGGCAGGTGGACTAATGCTGGAGGTCCCATCCCAGTTGGTGGTAGGCCAATCTATTCTAGCTCTGAAGTCCCCATATCCAGGATCAATACTGAAAGTGTTGTGAATAGAATAAGACAGATTTCCAATTCCCCACCTGCTACTGATGCTGAAGGTAGTGATGAATTGGATGGTGAAGAAGCTGAGGTGGTTCATAATTTCATTGGCCATAAATATACTGTTTCCCACGCTCATCCTCCTGCAAAGAGATTCTAAAGTCACATTCTTCCCAGAACTCCCAGAACTTTCCAACCAGCGCTTTCTACCCTTCCCACTTCTCTTCCTCCTGCTTCACCAAGTTCTTCCACTGCCAGGCCTGCCTTGATTCCAGAAGTAAGACCATCCCCCATCCCTCAGTCCATACATTCCCCCATAGTAACTTCTCAACAACTTTCACCTGTGGCCAGCTTCAGTAGAAGAAGAGAAGAAATTTCCCCTTTTCTGTTTCCTGCCACTCAAGTCTTTCAGCAAAGGGAGAATTGGCCCATCCAAGTTACCAGAGAAGACCAAAATATGTCAACTGAAAATCAAGATGCTGTGGCCAGGTTGTTTTGAAGGATTGATAGAAATAGTAGGGAGTTGATTGAGTACGCTAATGATAGGACTATTCCTGGGACTGCCTCTGAGGAAATGGCTGGAAAATTTGCCTGGTATGAATATGAATTTATCAATGATTTCCAGAAAACCTTTGATCATTTGGGTAGAGATAACTAGTTTCCTTTTCCTTGTTTGTTTTTTGTTTGATTCTATCCCCACTCTTATAAAATACTAAAAATAAGAAAATAAAAATTGAATGAAACCTCCCAATACATGATATGGGAGGAGATGCTGCTGCTTTGAAGAAATAAAAGAAATAAAGCTATACAAGTAAATAAAGAAAAGAAATTGAGAGGAAAAGGAAGAAAAAGAGAGTAAAGAAAGTATACAGAAATTCCTGAGGTTTGTCCTTCTTCTGTTGAGCTGCTTGATTTTGGCCAAGGATGTTCTGAAAAATAAAACCAAGCATTTGATGCTCACAGAGTGGCCAAGGTGGTGTTTTATAAGAAGTAGAACCCTCAGGGATGCATACAAGGAGATGGAACTTACTTTCATAACTTCCACCCCCCACCAAGCACCATAATAAAATAGAAACTTTTCATAAATTAATTTCAGTTAAGGAATGTCTTGAATAATAATGAATGGCATAATTTTGAATAATGAAATATGAAAGAAAAAAAAAAGAATAAGGAAAAGAGAGAAGTTGGCCATATCTTGATGAAAGGTCCAAATTCAAGGGTATCGATGTTGTAAGGACTTCTGAGCCTGTCCAAAAGAATTGAAAAGTGTTCACAAAGTGGCCAAGGTTATGCCTACAAAATATTTGGGTAGAATACCCCCTTAAAGGTGCCTTCCAGGAGAGGAACTTACTTTCATAAACTCCAGTCCCCACCAAGCACCATAAATCAATCTCTTGGGTATTTGAGCCAGGCTTTTCAGGATACAATGAGTGAATATCCTTGACAAAGTCTGGGGAGTTGATAAGGCTGGAAGCTGGTTCCCAAGTTGTTCTTTCTGGGTCTTCATTGAATCCTTTCCACTCCACTAGATACCATCATGTACCTCTCTTGAGTTTTGAGTCCAGAACCTGAGCCACTTCCCATTCTTCTTGCATTTCCACTATGACTGGTGGTGGTACCAATTGATGTTGATTTGGTATAGCTGAATGCTTCACTGGTTCTAACAAGAACACATAAAAGAAAGGGTGAACTTGCTTCTATTTTTGAGGCAACTTGAGGTGAGATGCATGTCTTCCAATATTCTTCAGAGCTTCAAAGGGACCAAGAGATCTTTCTGAGAGTTTCTTTATGCTCTTGGAAGCTAGCCATACTTTATACCCAGGTTGGAAATCAGGTGGAATTGCTCTATTTCTATCTGAATACTTTTCAAAATGCTTTATTTCTGACTCTAGTTCTTCTTTGACAACTTTCTGTACTGATTGTAGTTTTGTTAATAACTTTCCAGCAGGTGTATCTTGAGAAATGTGAATTGAGTCAAAGCTGGAATTTCCTTCATAAATGGTGAAAAAGGTGACTGTTTTGTTGATGAATGTTCTGCATTATTATAGGCTAATTAAGCCAGAGGGAGCCAGGTATGCCAGTCATCTTGATTGTAACTGACATACATCCAAAGATGCTGTTCTAGAGTCTGATTTACCCTCTCTGTCTTTCTAGCTGTTTCAGGGTGAAAGGCAGTTGAAAGATCTCTTGATATCTTCAGCTGCTGACACAATTGAGTCCAGAATGATGAAACAAATAAAGAGTCTCTATCACTCACAATACTGGCTGGAAGATCATGTTTGGAAAAGACAATGTTAATGAAATTTGAGCTAAGTCCAGGGCAGTGATTGTTCCATAAGCTGGAATGAAGATTTCTATTTTTGAGACTCTGTCCACAACTACTAGAATTGAATCAAAGTTGTTTTACAAGTGCAATTGTGTGATAAAGTCCATTGATAATCAATTCCAAGGACCAGATGGAATTTGAAGAGGCTTGAGTAATCCAAACTTCTTATGATGAATTTTCTTGTTTCTTGAACATTGCTGACATGAGGATCCATAGTCCTTAATGAATTGATTCATGCCAGCCTAATAAAAATCCCTCTTGATGAGCTCAAGGGTTTTGTCCTGGCCAGGATCACCAGACAATGGTTAGTCATGAAGCATTTGAGAAATATTGACTTGAATTTTTTTCATTTCTTGGGATTATCACTCTATCTTTGAATAAAAATGTAAGGTGTGGATAGGAAACTTTGATTATAAATCAAGTACCTTTCCTGTCCTCAAAATTTGTATAAGGTAAAAAATCGTTAAAAATAGTATGAAATAGTATTTTGAAGAGAAAACACACCAATTTTATTGTTTTTAACCTTATACGTATAAAACAATAATATTATAAAGATTTATTGTTTTACCAACAATAAAAATTTATCAAAAAATAATCTACAAGAGATATTTAAGGCTACAAAAGAAATTTCTTCAAGTGAAATTTCAATTGAAATTAATTGAGAAAGGAACTACAAGCCATCAATTCAAGAAAAAAGTCTTTAAAAGGGTATTTAAAGAGAAAACACACCCAAAAGTTACCAGAGTGAATTTGGAAACAAAGTGACACATTTAACAGTGATGAAAGATGCTTTAATTCACTTATGGGGTGGTTCAAGGGGTAAAAATTATTATAATAATTTTTTCATGTGGTTAAAAGGTTCAGAATGATATGAAAAATGTGGTTGGAATCTTTCATTGATTGGCTTAACAGTGTTTAAACTAATTATAAAAGGAAAAGATTCTAACAGGAAGAGGAAAGTGGGGCAAAGAAGACATTGTTTTATAGCCATCAATTTTCTTACTCCAAAGGTAAAATTAACTCTTTTCAGTTGCAGAAAACACTTTGAAAATACAAAAGCCAACTATGGAATCATTGCACCCTGCTTTAGACCCAAAAAGGGGCTGGCTTTAGCCATTTTAGACCCTTAAATCAGCCATTACTATAGTAATACCTGGTCTAGAGCCTTTGAGACATGTCAGAATGTGTGTAAGAGACGTAGAAACCAGTTGAAGCTGTTTTAACTAATATCTCTTTAGCTCAAGGGTAGTTTTATCATCTTGGAAACAGTTAAAATTACCCTGGTTGGTATTGAAACCTCATCATCAATTGAGTCACAGACCCTGTGACTCAATTCCAGGCCAAAAGTGATGAACCTTTGCATGGATTTTGACATCCCACACCTGTAAGCAAGGATTTTGGGGGTCTGGCTCCCCCTTGGAGCTAGATAACCTTTCCCTGCCCCAGAATTAATCTTTCCAATTTATTTTTTTCTTTAATTCCTCATCATGTAATACACTTGTAATTTACACATACAATTCAATTGAGTTTTACAGTACACAGCTGTAAAAATTTATACCTCATATGTAACTTACAGTTCACTCACGTAATACATGCACACATTTTGACATTTCAATTGAAAATACATCAGTTCCTCATAACTTCTAAACTACACACAACACCTCAATTTTAACACAAAACTCAATGGTTAACACCACATGTGGTGTGAATTAAATTAAGGTTTTGTGGATTTTCAACTTTTGTACAGAAAATACTAAGAACTTAATTTAAGTTTATTTAGAGTAGAGTTACAGAAATTTTACCCAGAGGTGACCCCACCTTATTTTTTATGAGGAATCCAATGGTGAAGTAATTTTCTCAATTTTATTTATTGGATAAGAATTTATAATATATTTTATTTATCTTTGTACAAAAAATATTTTAATTTCATTAATTTTATTAAAAATTCATTTTTACTTAATTTTTTCAAGTAAATATGCATTTTCATAATTTTAAAATTTAATGTGATTTTTATTTTAAATTAAAATTAATTTTCTTTTTGTATATAAATTTGTATTTATATATTTTTTTGATAATATAAATAAATTCATTTTATTTATAGTTGTATCTTATTTTGTTATTTGTGGTCTTTTGGGTAGATGAAAATACCTCTAAGGCTCACATTCCCTCCCCCTGAAAAGAGTATTACTTCGTAATATTGTTATTTCTAGTTTTTCTGAACCTTCTGAGAAGTTTAGTAGCTTCAGGTATGTCTTTCTTTGCTAACCATTCATCTTCAAAAGTTGGGTCACTGTACCTAACAAGGTATTCCCTTACTTTATTGGTTCTCAACTTTCTTTCTTTGAGGACCTTGGTAATTTTCTTAATACCAGATTATTCAATAGGAGGTATAGCTTGGGAAGCTTTATTTCTCAAAGGAAATTTTTCATCATCACTAGATTTATATGGCTTTATCAAGCTCACTGGAAATGTAGGATGCTTATTGCTAAGTTCTTCAGATAATTTTACTTTAATAGCATTTTCTCCTTGAGGGCCTTAATAACAAAAGGTCCTGCAAAGGAATCTTTGAGCCTTTTACATCCTTTGATGTTATTAAAGTTAATGGTGTATACAAGTACTAAATACCCCACTTTGAAATCTGGAGTGGCATGTGACTTGTCTCATTTGTCCTTAGCATATGCAAAAGAGTCTTCCATGCACCTCACTGCATTATTTCTAGCTTTGTCAAGCATTCCTTTGAAGCTAGAAGCTGTAGGATGTATTTCAACCAATTCTTTCCTCAAGGAATCTTGAGGTAATTTAGGATTCCATTCTTTTTTCAGAATAGCAGGAGTTTGATTGGTACTGGCATGAATGGATGTCTTATATGCCAATTCTAGTTCTGTTAAAAGAGTACACAAATCATGGGTAAATCCATCACAATCTTTAAATTCAAGGTCATATGCACAAAATTGTCTTACCATATCTTTCAAGGTTTGGATCATCCTTTCAGCCAGATCATCAGTTTGTGGTGTTAGGCTGTAGAGATGGATAATTTTGTCCCAAATAGTTAGTGAAGATTTGCCCATAGTGCTGAGCTAAATTTGGGATCTCTGTTACTAATGATGTCTGTGTATATGCAAGTCCATAATATTACTCTAATACATATCAGAAGAGGTGTATCCATGTCTGTATCCTCCTTGTGACATGGTAGAAAGATTGAAGTCTTACTAAATATGTCAAAAATTACTAGGAAAGCATTATAACTTCTGTCACCCCCTGCTGGCAGGTCAGTTACCCAATCCATATGGACAATTTCCCAAGGTCTTCTGGGTTCTTGGATCTTGATCATATTTCCAAGTCTTTTGCCAGCGGATTTATTTCCTTTTTGACAACTGTCACAGGTTTTGCAATACTCTGCAACATCTTTCTGCCACATTGGCCACCATATGCTGGTTATATTTTTTCTCTTGTTCTTTACTAAGACAGATGTCCTGAGAAAGGGCTGTCATGGCATTCTTCAAGTACAAGATTTATTAAGGACCTGTCCACAACTGTCATGACACATTTAAGCTTGGTTCTGTGGTAAATTATATCATCCAGTAAGTGGAATCTTCTTTCATCATATGATTTTTTCCATATCATATCTAACGCATGTATCAAAGAATTGTCTTTACAGTACTTAGGAAGTAATTGGCATAAAATGCTGCAATTTGTATCCTGAGTATAACTGTTTCTTACCTCCTTGAAGAAAGTGGTATTCAGGTCTGTAACACTGATTCCTTCTATGGGGATTTGTGAGCCTTAGAGGTATTTTCATCTACCCAAAAGACCACAAATGATAAATTAAGATACAAATATAAATAAAATAAATTTATTTAAATTATAAAGACAAAAATTGAAATATAAATACAAATTTATATTTAAAAATAAAGATTTAATTATAATTCAAAAATAAAATTACAATAAAATTCAAAATTATGAAAATACATTTTTACTTGTAAAAATTGAGTAAAAATGAATTTTTAATAAAAATGATGAAATTAAAATATTTTGGATAAAAAGCTATATCAAATATATTGGAACTTTTTATCCTATAAATAAACATAAAGAAATTATCACACCATTGGATTCCTCATAAAAAATAAAGTGGGGTCCCCTCTCGATGAAATTTCTGTAATTAAACTCTAAATAAGCTTAAATTAAGCTTTTAGTATTTTTTTGTACAAAAGTATGAAAATCCTCAAAACCTTAATTTAATTCACACCACATGTGGTGTTAACCATCAATTTTTGTGTTAAAATTGAGGTGTTGTGTTTAGTTTAGAAGTTATGAGGAATTGAAGTATTTTCAATTGAAATGTCAAAATGTGCACGTGTATTACATAAGTGAACTTTAATTTACATATGAGGTATCAATTATTACATTTTTGTAATTAAAAACTCATTTGAATTACATATGTAAATTGTAATTGTATTACATGATGAGGAATTAAAGGAAAACTAAATTGGAAAGATTAATTCTGGGGGGGAAAGGTACTCTAGCTCCAAGGGGGAGCCAGACCCCCAAAATCCTTGCTGACTGGCGTGGGATGTCAAAATCCACACAAAAGCTCATCACTTTTGGCCTGGAATTGAGTCACAGGGTCTGTGACTCAATTGATGATGAGGTTTTGATACCAACCAGGGCAGTTTTAACTGTTTCCAAGAGGGTAAAACTACCCTTAAGTTAAAACAATGTTAGTAAAGACAGTTTGAACTGGCTTCTACACCTCTTACACACATTCTGACGTGTTTTGAATGCTCTAAACCAGGTATTGCTATAGTAATGGCTGATCTAAGGTTCTAAAATGGCTTAAACCAGCCCTTTTTTGGTCTAATACAGGGTTCAATGATGCCATAATTGGCTTTTCTGTTCTCAGACTGTTTCTCCCTACTGAAAAGTGTAAATTTTACTTTTAGAGTAAGAAAATTGATGGCTATAACAGAATGTCTTCTTTCCCCCACATTTCTCTTCATGTTAGAATCTTTTCTTTTTATAATTAGTTTAAACACTGTTCAACCAATCAAAAAAAATATTCCAACCACCCTTTATATATCATTTTAAACCTTTTAACGACGTGAAAAAATCATTATAATCATTGTTTGTAACTCTTATAATCATTTTTACCCCTAAACCACCCCAAAAGTAAATTAAAGCATCTTTCATCACTGTTAGCTTTGTCACTTTGTTTCCAAATTCACTCTGGTCACTTTTGGGTGTGTTTTCTCTTTGAATATCTTTTTAGAAAAGTTTTCTTTAATCAATTTCTTGCAGTCCTTTGCTCAATTAATTCCAATTGAAATTGCTCTTGAAGAAATTTCTTTTGTAGCCTTAAATATCTCTTGTAGAGTATTTTTGGATAAATCTTTATTATTGGTAAAACAATAAATTTTTATTATATTATTGTTTTATACTTATGCAGTTCCAAACAATGAAATTGGTGTGTTTTCTTTTCAAAAATATTATTTCTTACTATTTTTAAACAATTTTACCTTATACAAATTTTGAGGACAGGAAAAGTACTTGATATTTCATCACAGTTTCATATCCACACCTTACAATAGCTAGTTTTTTGGCTTTATTTTGTATTTGGTTGTTCTTTTATCCCCACCCTTATTGATACAAATCATAAAATTAAAACCTCCCAATACATGATATGGGAGGGGATTCTTCTTCTTTTAAAAAAAACAAAACAAACAAGAATCATACAAGTAAAGAAATAGAGAGATTAGAAAGAATTAAGAGAAAAAGAGAGTAAATGAAAAGGAAATAAAGAAACTTCTGAGAGGTGTTCTTCTTGAGGTTATTTTCTTTATTTTGGCCATAAAGTTTTTTGAAAAGATAAAACTGTGCATTTGATGCTCGCAGAGTGGCCAAGATGTTGTTTTACAAGAAGTAGAAACTCTCAGAGATGCATACCAGGAGATGGAACTTACTTTAATAACCCCCACTCCCCACCAAGAACCATAAAAGAAAAGAAAAATTCTTTCCGCAAATTTACTTAATGCAATGAATGTCTTGAATAATAATTAATGGCATAAATAAGAAAATGAATAAAGGAAAAATGATTACAGCCATATTTTGATGAAAGGTCCAACTTTGAGGGTATTGATGTTGCAAGGCCTTCTGAATCTGTCCAAAAAACTCACAAGCTCTCACATAATGGCCAAGGTGATTCTTGAAACAAATTTGGGTAGAATACCCCCTTAAAGGTGCATGCATTGAGAGGAGCTTACTTTCATAACTTCTACTCCCCAGAAAGCACCATAAAATCAAACTCTTTAGCCACATTAGCCAGGCTTGTCAGGATATAAAGTGTGGAAATTCTCAAAACAGTTTGGTTATTTGTTGAGGTTGGAAGGTTTTTACCAAAGTTTTTCTTCCTGGGTATTCACTGAATCCTTTCCACTCTACAAGATACCATAATTTACCCTTTTGAGTTTTGAGTCCAGAATCTGTGCTACTTCTCATTTCTCTTGCTCTTCCACTATAACCAGTGGTGGTGGCAATTGATGTCATTTTTGTATACCTTATTGCTTTAATGGTTCTATCAAGGACACATGTAAAACATGGTGAACTGACTTTCCTTGTTGAGGAAACTTGATGTGATATTCATGGCTTCCAATCTTGTTCAAAACTTTAAAGGGTCCCAACCCTCTTTCTGAGAGTTTCTTTGCAGGTATTTTGGTCTTGATCTTTCTGCAAGCTAGCCATACTTTGTCCCCAGGTTGGAGATCAGGTGGAGTTTTCCTATTTCTATCTGCATACTTCTTAAAAATCTTGTTTTCTGACTCTAATTCTTCCTTGAAGAATTTCTGTACTGATTTTATCTTTGTTGATAGCTTTCCATCAGGTGTGTTTTGAGAAATGTGAATTTCATGGAAGCTGGGATTCCTTCCATGAATGTTGAAAAATCTTTATTGGTTTCTTTATGAGTTTTCTGCCTTATTGTAGGCAAATTCAGCAAGAGAAAGCCAGATGTGCAAGTGATAATGATGGTAACTGACAAAAATTTAAAGATACTGTTCTATAATTTTATCTACCCCTCTGTCTGCCCATCTGTTTCAGGGTGAAAGGAAGTTGAAAGATCCCTCAATATCTTGATGCTGCTGACATAATTGGGTCCAGAATGATGAAACAAATAAGGAACTTTCATCACTGACAATACTGAATGGTAGTCCACTCTTTGAAAAGATATGGCTAATGAAGATTTGAGATAAGTCCAGGGAAGTAATTTCTGAATAAGCTGGAATGAAGATTTCCATTTTTTAAAACATGTCCACAACTACTAAGATGGAATCAAAGCTGTTGTACAGGGGAAATTGAGATATAAAGTCCATTGATCAGAAATTCCAAGGGCCGGATGAAATTTGAAGACAATTGAGTAATCAAAACTTCTTATGGTGAATTTTCTTGTTTCTTGAATATTTCTGGCTTGAGGACACATAGTTCTTAATAATTTGATTCATGCCCACCCAATGAAAATCTCTCTTGGTGAGCTTGGGGGTCTTCTCCTAGCCAGGATGGACAGCCAATAGTGAGTAATGAGGCTTTTAAATAATTTTCAAATGAATTTCACTATTGCTTTTAGTAACCACTCTATGTCCAAAGACTAGCAATTTAGCTTGAGGCTCAAGAGAATAATCTGAAACTGATTCACCTTTTGCTAATTTCTTTAGTATTTCTTCATAGTCTTTATCTTTCCATACTTCTTCTTTAAAATGATCCACTAAGTATGAGAAACCTTCAGCCTTGATTGAGAAGAATCTTGATTCTTGAATGTAATCTTGCTTAAGAATTACATGAAAATTGTGAGGATTCTTGCTGATGAAGTCCACCCCCCTCTCTAGGTACACCTTGTCCCTATTTGACAAGGAAAATGGAAAGGTGACAAGCCTGCCTGGGTGGTAAGTGATAGTGAAATTTAATTCATAGGAAATTCAGCCAAACAGGTTTTAAAGCAAGTAATAAATTTAGAAGAGAGGAATGGTCTGTCAATACTTCAAAAGGATTGGAAAGAGAAAGAAGAAAAGCTCTCCTGTGCTTGAGAGACCAAACTAATGCAAGGAGGTCCTTGTCTTGAATTTCATTTTTGGGCTCAGATGGTAGAAGCTTTCAGCTATAAAATGAAATGGTATGCTTTCCTGAATCATTCACCTGGCTCAGTAAAGCAACCTAGGCATAATAAGAAGGATCAGTCTCTACAATAGTTTGTTGAGAAGTATTGAAGTGAGAAAGCATAAGAGCAGTGGTGAAAGCTTCTTTGAGTATTGGAGACTGACTAAGTGCTTTCTCATTGAAGATAAAAGAGGAATCTTTTCTGAGAAGAGAAGTGAGAGAATAATTTTCAATTAAATCATGATAGAAATTGGAAAATCCAACAAAGGATTTAAGGGCCTTGATGTTCTTGGGCTAATTCCAATTGAGGATTTGTTAAACGTTTGAAGAATCCATCTTGAGACCATCACCTGAAACAACATAGCCCAATTATTCCACACTTGAGGATTTAGAAAAAAGATTATTTTCCCTCATTCTTTGGAGAACAGAGGCCACATATTTTACATGTTCCTCCTTGGAACTATAAAATACCATAATATCATCTAAGTAAACTACTACAAGAGTATCCAAAAAATCTGAAAACATATCATTCACAAGGTCTTGGAATGAATCAGGATTTTTGGTCAAGCCAAATGGCACACTCAAATACTTATAACTACAATATTTGGTTTTAAAGGCAGTTAAGTGCTCATCCCCCTCTTGAATTCTTGGGATATTATAAGCACATAGTGTAAACACTCAAAACAGTAAGAAGCTGGTTTTTTGTAGAAACAGGATACCTGTTCTTCCTAGTGACAGAATCGATTTTGTGGTAGTCAAAACACAAACAAAGGCCATCATCCTTTTTATTTAAAAAAAGAATACGTTCTCCTGTTTAGGAGGAGATTTTCCTGATGAAACCTTTCTATACATTCTATGAAATTTAGGCCTGTAGTGTTTCTGGATCATGGTTTTATAAATATTATATAAAACAAACTGGAGGGAGAGGCCCCCCCAGCTGAATATGATGATCACAGGCACAGTGTGGAGGAATTATCTCTGCTTTCACCTTGGAGAATAAATCCAAATATTGGTGATATACAGGAGGGACTACCTTCAACACAGTTTCAATTTCTTCTGGATCTTCCACCTCATCCCACTGTTCCTCCAAGGAGGAATGAAAGGATAAAGAAGGAAGGTCCATATCCCCTTGAGAGAGTGAATTGAAGATATAGCAACAGCTTCTCCCACATCTTTTATCTCTTTAAAGACTTTATCTCTTGATGGAAGGAATATGGACAGAAGAAGAAAGTTAAGTTGTCTTAAGCTCACCAACCAGAGAAACACTGTTTACAGACTTGGTCAAGTCATTAATATTAGAAGGAATAATACCACTATAATCGTAGGTGATCACTCCACTTTTCCAATCAATAAAGGGATCAAATTGGTGAAGGAATTCATAGCCCAAAATGGGGTCTTCTCCCTCTGGAAAATCTATGATAAAAAAAATCCCATTCAAAGCTTTTTAAAGAAGTCAAGTCAACAACCCACTTGGTATAATGGGTGATGAACAAGGAAGTGGATTCATTGTAATCCAAAATTAAAAGAGGGATCTTTTTGAGAACCTCTTAAATGGTCAATGGGTACTTGAAAGCAAAACTCTTTTCAATAAAAGAGCTTTCAGCACCAGAAACAACAAGAATTCTATTAAAAATATCAGATACAGAAGAGAAAATAAGAAACTTTTAAGATTTCTTGACACTAGTATTCAGAGTGCACAATTGTGCTCTTGAAGGAAACAAGTGAGAGCCATTGAAAACATCATTATTCCCACTCAGGCTTTTTTCTTCTTGCTAGGGAAGCCTCTTGATGACCCAAGGCCATTCTGAGTCCTCTTGACAAAATTTTCAATTGGGTACTTTCCACAACAATGAGTGCATAAACCTTATTCAATCCTCCTCTCCTTTTGGGAACCAATTATTTTTTTGTCCTTATTGAGGATATCAGCATGAGGCTTATCCTTAGAAACTTTAAGAATCTTCCCCTTCTTATTCTTCTTTTTATGAGGCTTCTTGAAGAATGAATCTTGAGGAGGCCTGAAGGAATTGAATCCAGTGACTGGAGACTGCTTCTCTTTATGACTACCCTTTTCCTTCTGCCTCT
This sequence comes from Austropuccinia psidii, assembly GCA_023105745.1. Taxonomy (NCBI): domain Eukaryota; kingdom Fungi; phylum Basidiomycota; class Pucciniomycetes; order Pucciniales; family Sphaerophragmiaceae; genus Austropuccinia; species Austropuccinia psidii. The sequence continues at coordinate 12,652,804 of JALGQZ010000002.1, read as the reverse complement.
CATGGTACCTAGTATATAACTGAAAGGTAATGTCCATTAGCTCTTGAAGGCTATCAATATTACCAGGGTGGGAAGACAATTGATCCAATAGCCTTTATTAAAAGCCTCTTTTATAAACATGAATATATTTTCTTTCTCCCCAATCTCCAATTCTTGATATTAAGCTTCTGAAATCTGCTATCTACAAAGAGACATGACCACTTTCCCTCATTCTGAGATTATCCAACACTTTTTCTTCTTTTCTGAATTTGTTTTCATTTCCAAAAAGAGTCAATAACTAGGGTTAAAACAACTTCCACTTATTCAGGAGATAAGATGGGTCTTTATTTGAGATATTTGAGAGATATGGTTAAATCAATTTTCCAGGTCTACCAGTGAGAAAAGAAGATGATTAAAGAGCCTTCTTCCTATCAGAGAAGAAGTTCTCTGGCTCTCATGAAATATTAATTGACAGGATTGGATAAATCTTCTCAGCTTATGTGCTTGAGTACCATCAAAAGAATCAGGTGCCTTAATGTATGGAGTATTGAATTCTGGGTCTCTGGAACTGTCCCTGGGGGTAACTACTTGAGTGAGATTTACCATGAATTGATTCATCTGCTCCATTGTCTTCTGGAAATTTTTTTCAGCTTTAGATACAAGAGGTTGATTAGAAAGGGCTAGATTTGGAGCCTCAGAAGCTTCAGTTGCACCTGCCAAGGAAGCTGTAACTTCAGTCTCCTCAGACCCTTCCTCTTCCACAGACTCCTTCCCCCAATATACTTCTAGGTGGTTGAGATATACCAGGATCACCACCCAACAAGCCATAAAATTATCTTGATCTTCTTGAATTAATACTTTCTCTTCTGGAGGTTGATTTTCCTTTCCTTTGTGGTCCTCTATCCAAATTTTCACTCAGTTGATGAACTGATGGGGTGCAGCCAAAAGGAGCCCTTGCTGTAGGAGTTAGAACAGCTTGCCTTCTTTGAGATCCTGTATTCTTGGCTGTAGGGCTATGCTGAACAGAAATTATTTGAAAAGTAAAAATAAAACTTGATTCTACTTGCAGGAAAAAAATGAGGCTTTACCAATTCAAATCAAATGAGAAACTTACAGAATAAATGAAAATTGTGAGGTGAAATAAATTTAAATAATTCTTGAAGGATGATGATGACAGAGTCAAAATCTTATGACTAATCAATGACAATCAATCAATTCAATCCAAAATCAATATCAATTGTGTCTTTTGGAATTCAGATAGTCACTCAATATATTTAAGAATAAAATTCAAATAAATCTATCAAATCAAATCTTGAGGATCAATAAGCTATCTTGAGGGATCAAAATCAAGTTAATAAAATCAATCAAAATATTGCGGTAAAACTAATGCCTTGAGGAATCCATATCACAAATTAACCAATCAATTCTTGAGGAATTCAAAATAAACAAATAATCAATTCAAATCCAATGATAATTCCTGAATTGTTTAATCAATTACACAGATTAATTCCAATAAATAAAGCCTTGATAAATACCTGAATTCAGACAGCAAAAGGGAAACTGAGAATTTATTAAGAATCAATAATAAAGTGAAAAGTTTAGCAATTTTGAAGAAATGAGAAAGAAGGTCCATTCATATACTAATAAATTTATTGAAATGAAAATTGATGAGAATAATAAATCATAAGATCATGAAGAGATCTTGATTGTTAAGCTATAGAAGTTAATATTAAAGAAATTGTGAGTTAATCAATATAATGTCACAGGGGCTCTTGTAAGTCAAGAGGGCCTGGCACTCAGTAAACTGTAACTCACTTATGGAGGGCTCAAATGTAATAAGAGTGAATACACTGAAGAGTTCCATAAGAATTATATTTCTAATAAAATTAGATATAAGAAAGCAGCAACAAATAACATTAAGATTAAAGAATAAAATAGAAAACAGCAAACAAGTCCAAGCTCACTGTTTCAACATTTTGGAAAGAAATAGAAGGGTTAATAAGGATATGGTCACCAAAGCTCTACTGAAAAGGTTATTAAATGCAAATAACAACTTGATATCAATAAATACTATATTCCAAAAATAATAAGAATAATATTTATCAAATAATAAATCATATATATTAATTAACTTGGGAAAATTCCCCTGTGGGCTAAAGAGGGTCTGATATATGTGAGAACCCACCATCCCTGATCCAATGAGTTAATTTTCTTGAGAGGACCCTTGCTTTGAATTAATTTGGATAATACAGCCCCTCTGTGGATGTATAGGGTCTGTAAAAGAGGTGTGATGAATTTTAGTGATCATACAGTTTCAGACTTATGAAACCAAAACTTCATTTGTTTAATCCAGTCTGTACAAGTGTTGAAAGGCTGTATCAATGAACCAGACTGTATTCATGTTTCAGAAAAATCATTTGCTGCAACTGATTACTGATACACATACTGGATTTCTGCTTTGATGATTTTGAGTGGGGTTCAGATTGAACACCCTTACCCCTGGATAGTGGCTATGATAGTAGCCAAAATTGAGAGATATTTTTTCTAGAAATATCATTTTACTCTATCTCTTTTCTCTCTATTGTTTCTTTTTGGTTTAAAGCTTTATTTGATTTTACTCATGACACCCTTTTATTGTTTCTATTTTTAATATTCCCAATCTTACTATTTTCTTTGATGATTATTATTTCTGCATATTTCTTTCATTTTAATACAACTGCTTTTGTTTGTGATATATTTGCTAAAACAATATAATTTTGGCTAACATTATTTGGTCAGATTTAAATTGTTCCAATTTGTTTCAAAATAGTTATTATTTGAACATTCCAAATAGAAAGAAAACTTCTTATGGTTAGTATTTAAAATTATTATTCCTTATCAATCCTTTCATTATAATTACTAACATGAGCTGAGCTCCAAATTAATCAATATATACCATCATAAGTAAATAAAATAATCCATTTGTGACTTAAGTAAGCTCAAAAACTCAACCCATTCAAGCACATGCAAAGTAGAATCTGAATATTATATAAAAACAGTATCTTACTATACTAATCACTTTTATCAAATTCCTCTAAATGAGGAGATAGAAAGAAACTTATCCCTAATTTGCATGACAAAATCAATTCAATTCTCATCTTATATCAAAATCAAGCCCTTTACCATTGATCATTGATTCACTTTCATAAATGATAAGTTATCCAATATTCCTTATGAGGATGTTTTTTCAGTGATAAAATCCCAACCATTTAGTCAGATTACTTCATAAAAAGGATATTAAATCCAGTTCCTTTCACCATTCCTCTTAAAGAAGAAAGACTTCCTTGGAAAATTATAGCGATTTTGAAATAGGATTCATGGTTCTATGTATGCAATAGGATGGCTCCCTGCCCAGTTGGTTAATATTTATTCTCCAGGAAACTTTCTTCATCTAAATGATTATCAAGAGGTCACTTTTTTGACCCAACAGGCCTTTATTACTCTCAAGAGTTACTAGAAGGAGTTTGAACTCACAGTATTAAACCAAAATAAAGAAGAAATGTTAAAGTATAAAATACCTGGATTTAAAGATCTTTATTTCTATGACCTCTTTGGTTATTGATCCTTTTCCAATCACTTTAATTTTACTCTTTATAGATCTTATAATTTTCCTCACATTGATAATTATGCCTCAGAATGTCTAAATTTTTGTTTCTTTACTATTAATAAACAAAATTGTCAACTTTCTTATTAAGATTATAGCTTATTTGATAACTTTTTTTCTTTCCAAGATCATATTTTTCATGTAAATCTGAATGGCCAGAGTCCTGGAATTTTTCAAACAGTATTTTGCGCTGGCAAGAGACAAAATTCTACTTTATATTCCCATGTTGGCTCTAGTAAAACTTTTGCCAGGCTCTGAATGTCAATTAAATTACCCCAAAAAACCTTCAATATTTTCAAATCAATTTATGAAGTAAGAATTTTCAAATTAAGTTTTGATGAGCAAAACTTCATTATAAATATTGTTTCTTCTACTTTAAATTAATTCCTATTGGATCTTTTAAATTAAATATGAAAAATAAATATAACAAAATTAATTACATTAATTATTATTTTATCATCAAAATTTAATTTTAAAGAGAATTTTTGGGAGACTTAAATATTTTTTTAATTTAGAATTTAAAATGATAAATTTTTATTTAAAATCAATTTTAACAAAATTTCCTAAAAATTTAGTTCATAATTCTTATTTCAAATATTTATTTTAAACACCCTCCTAAATTCAATAAATTGCAAATTGTATTTTTTTCAACTTATTCCAAATATACATATCACATCAAAAAAAAAATTAAAAAATAATACATTGTTTTAATTAACTTCATCATTCCATTCCAAAGCTAAAAGCTTGATCTAATCCCACATCTTGAATATTTGTCTATTACTGACCAAATAAGGTAAATCTTTAAAGGCTGATGGATCATTCTATTCATAAATATCCTCCCATTAATCTTCAATCTTTTCAAAATGATTATGAAGAATTACATGTCTAACAAACCAATTAACAAATAATTAGATTGGCCTTATATTTTTCATTTCTCTGAGGGATAGCCATTTAACTTGAAGTATCCAAATTTCATGTTCAATCATTACTCATAATCTTGAAAGGCAAAATTTCATTTTACTATTATCTGGATTATTTTCTTCATTTCCTTTGTATTCTGTGACAATTTTCATTTAGATTCTAAAGGCTTAGTACGCCAAAATAGATTTCTTTGTGAAAAAATATCTTTCTGTCATTTTATGAATCCTCATACTTTGATATACACTTGAGTCATGTACTTATCCTGGAAATACAGTATTAGAGGTAGTAAAACAGCTTTTGACATCACATACCAACTGGAATTATATGTATTCACTAGATATAAATCCAGTATCAGCTTTAATCATACCTTTTATTGAAAGAAATGATATTTTATATGATATTAATGAGCCATAGAATGTCCAAAAACGTTTCTTTTTAAAATAATAATAAAGATTTACATAATTAGGTGGCCTTTGGAATAATGAAATGAGACTACCATAAATAAAACCAAAACAACCAGGAAATCCTTCAGATTGAATCACTTGTGAAGCTTAAATTCTGTCTTGCTGGTTTTAAGATGAGATTTATATATTCTTTATCTTCATTAAGAATTAAATTACCCTTTGTGTATATAGAACAACTGAACCATTTCTGATATCAAACATTTCCCTAATCTTCACAACAAATGCACCACTATCATTGCAACCAAGTCTTGAAAGTGCCACTTTTATTTAAATTTCTGGTTCATTTTGATGATAGTTTTTATTTTTTTTTGAAAGACTTGATTCTTCAAAATAAGAGATATCAAAGAAATAAATTAGCTGCATTCTTTAAAACATAGCTAATTCAGCTTTCTTTGAGGGATACTTTGAAGATATAAGGAGAAATAAAGAACCACTGTGGTCTTAGGTATTTTTTTTGGAAAAGATCATGGAAACCTGTATATCAGATTAAGACCCAGCTTCATATGCTGATTTCTATGCTAAAATATCACATTTGAGTAGAGATATTAATAATATATTTGGAATTGTTTATTTTTTAAATTGAATTGCTTATTTTAGCTGCTTTGGGTATTTATGATTCAACAGTAAAAATTAAACTTTGTTTAACTTTATGGTAAAATAAATTGATTTTTAGAAAACATTATGGTTATAAAAATTATTAAAAATACTGGGGATCTAGGAGAAATAATTAAATATTCAGGAACAAAATTTCAGGTTTATGGTGACTGAAAATACCACAGTTTATTATGTGTGGTATTTTAAAAAAAATAAGAGAAAAAGCAAATGCAGTATTTGAATGAAAAAAAAATAAGTCTTTGGAAATTTTCATTTATGATATTTGAATCCCCCTGTTATTACTCTGCATCAACTGTGCTGAGGTATGTTTAAAATATTCTGTTGTCTGTTAAGGCTTATTTTATTATGACACTTTTTGTTTTGGAAATTTTCAATCCACACTTTCAGAAAAAGAGAATTATGAAAAGAGAATAATAATAAATAAATGATGAATGTAACTTTATAAAAGTTAGTAAAATTATATTTGAACCTAATAAAAAAACGTTAAAAAATTATTTATAGAAAACTTTTTTCTTTTTTTAATTTTGAGGAAATATTTCATCTTTTTGAAATAGAGGTTTCTTGGATTAAGCTTCAGATATGATATCATTAATTTTTGAATAAAATTAAAAAACTTGTGTGAATTGATTAAAAATCATAATCATTCAATTTTTTAAAAAAATCAGGTTTTCTATTCATGATTTAACACAAAAGCCTAAATTATCTTAGCATAATATTTGGATGTCTTTAGATTCCCTAATGTTCCATTCATCTTTGTGTTTTTGACTGAAAGGAGAATAACTTTTACTTTATTTCAAATTTTTATTTTTTCTTTACAGGAAATATATCCACCTTTTATGAAAAAAAATATATCTTCCTATAACTTGAGTAAAATAAAAAAACTATACATTATAAAATAAAATAAATAAACAATGGCTGAAACACTTTACTCATAGGCTCTGTGGAAGATTTTTTTTGAGAAAGATTCAATTCTCTGTATCACAGCTCTTATGGGATTATAGGTTCCTGCACCACAGGTTGAATGCACCAGACTATGATTTTGAGAATTCATGCCCCTGAGCCACAGTTCCATGTGCTTTTTGCCTACCTAGTTAATAATAGATTTACAACAATTACAGTTTTTAGTTACTCGTATTAATTCTTAATCAAGTCTTGTTGGCAAATTTCTACTTGATTCTTCTTAGCAGGTGGGGAGAGATAATAATGATAATAATTTATTTTTGATTAATATAACTATGATTTGGGAGTGTTAAATCAACATAAAGATTTTTCAAATTCATGTAATCCCTCTTGAGTGAATATGTTTACTAAAATATGGTAAATTTGAATAATAATATAGTTAATTCACATAAAAAATATCCTTTACCCAAGCTCAATAAAAGTAAGTAAAATTGAGAGAAATGAATCTTTTTTGAAATTATTTTCCTCCAAAAAAAATACCAATTTTTTTTTTAGATTACTTGAATTGTTTAAGTTTTATTTTTATTTTTAATTTTATCATCCTTACTCAATTCTTTTTTTAAAAAAAGAAACTCAACCATGACTTCATTTTATTGAATTTTTTTTCTAACACTAATATAAAAAAAGGAATTAAGTATCAATTGAAAAGATTAAATATATAATACAAATCATAATTTTCTATCCTAAGACTTATTTCAACAACACATCATGTTTTTTCAAAAGAAAAAATTAAGTAATATTCACTAAAAACTAAACTCTTTCATATATATATTTTTTTTTGAAAATAAACTAATAATTTAATATATTTCCTTTTTTTTTGAGTTTCTACATCTCAAATTTTATAATTTTTTACCTTTCATGAATTAAAAGTTTTTGACCCAAAAAAAAATAAAGTCTTGATTTTTATTAAAAAAAATAAAAAAACTGGTTTTTTTTGCCTTCATTTAGTCATAAATTCCTTAATCATATATTTTTTTTCTTCAAGAAAAATTATAATTATAATTAATAAAATTATTATAAAACATTAATTTTTGGTAAATTTGATGTACCAATATGATTCACAGACAATCATTGAAGAAGTGATATTTGGGCTTGATATCAAACAATTTTAGATAAGAATTACTAAAAATTCCAATTATTCCAGAGTTATTTTCCCATATAATAATCCTTCTTTTGAAAAACACATTGTAAATCCATAAGCTGATTGATGTTTTATAGCTTTCTTTCTTAGAAAAGATTAAATTGGTCAATTTCAACAACTTGAGAAATTGGGGCACAAAAAAGATTGAAAGAATTAAGATTGCTTTTGGATTGCCCAAATAAAATCTAAATGATTTATTTTAACAGTCCCTGTAAGGTGTGGGTATGAAACTTTGATTAAAAATCAAGTACTTTTCCTGTCTTGAAAATTTATATAAGGTAAAAATCAATTAAAAATAGTAAGAAATATTATTTGTAAGAGAAAACACCCCGATTTTATTTTTTATAACTTTATTAGTATAAAACAATAATATTATAAAGACTTATTGTTTTACCAAAAATAAAGATTTATCCAAAAATACCCCACAAGAGATATTCAAGGCTACAAAAGAAATTTCTTCAAGAGCAATTTCAATTGGAATTAATTGAGAAAAGAACTGCAAGCAATTAATTAAAGAACAAAGTCTTTAAAAAGAATATTAAAGAGAAAGCACACACAAAAGTAACCAGAGTTAATTTGGAAACAAAGTGACAAAGTTTACAGTGATGAAAGATGCTTTAATTCACTTTTGGAGTGGTTCAGGGGTAAAAATGATTATAAGAGTTACAAACAATGATTATAATGATTTTTTCACGTGGTTGAAAGGTTTGAAATTATTTAAAAAAGTTGGTTGGAATCTTTTATTGATTGGTTCAACAGTGTTTTTAAACTAATTATAAAAGGAAAAGATTCTAACATGAAGAGAAAAGTGGGGAAAAGAAGACATTCTTTTATAGCCATCAATTTTCTTACTCCAAAAGGAAAATTTACTCTTGTCAGTCGTGAAAAGCAGTCTGACAACAGAAAAGCCAATTATGGCATCATTGAACCCTGGTTTAGACCAAAAAAGGGGTGGTTTAAGCCATTTTAGACCCTTAAATCAGCCATTACTATAGTAATACCTTGTCTAGAGCCTTCAAAACACGTCAGAATGTGTGTAAGAGGTGTAGAAACCAGTTAAAACTGTTTTTACTAACATTTTTTTAACTTAAGGGTAGTTTTACCTTCTTTGCAACAGGTAAAACTACCCTGGTTGGTATCAAAACCTCATCATCAATTGAGTCACAGACCCTGTGACTCAATTCCAGGCCAAAAGTGATGAGCTTTTGCGTGAATTTTGACATCTCATGCCTTTCAGCAAGGATTTTGGGGGTCTGGCTCCCCCTTAGAGCTAGAGTTCCTTTTCCCCCCCCCAATTTATTTTTTCCTTTAATTCCTCATCATGTATTATACTTGTAATTTACATATGTAATTCAATCAAATTGTACAGTACAATACAGTAACAATTGATAACTCATATGTAAATCAAAGTTCACTTATGTAATACACACGCACATTTTGACATTTCAATTGAATTCAATTGAAAATACTTCAATTCCTCATAACTTCTAAACTAAACACAACACCTCAATTTTAACACAAAAATTGATGGTTGACACCACTTGTGGTGTGAATTAAATCAAAGTTTTGAGGATTTTCAATTTTTGTATTGAAAATACTGAAAACTCAATTTAAGCTTATTTAGAGTTGAGTTACAAAAATTTCACTCAGAGGTGACCCCACCTAATTTTTTATAAGGAATCAAATGGTGAAATAATTTTTATATGTTTATTTATTGGATAAAAAGTTATAATACATTTTATGAAAATTTTTACCAAAAATATTTTAATTTCATAATTTTTATTAAAAATTCATTTTTACTTAATTTTTACAAGTAAAAATGAATTTTCATAATTTTATATTTTATTGTAATTTCATTTTTAAATTATAATTAAATTTTTATTTTTAAATATAAATTTGTATTTATATTTTATTTTTTATTTTTATAATATAAATAAACTTATTTTATTTATATTTGTATTTCAATTTATCATTTGTGGTCTTTTGGGTATATACAAATACCTCTAAGGCTCACATTCCCTCCCCCTAAAAAAGAATATTACTTTTTAATATTGTTATTTCTATTATTTCTGAATCTTCTGAGGATTTTAGTAGCTTCAGGTAGGTCCTTTTCTGCTAACCATTTATCTTCACAAGTTGGGTCACTGTACCTAACAAGGTATCCCCTTACTTTGTTGGTTCTCAATTTTCTTTCTTTGAGAACTTTGGTAATTTTCTTCCTACCAGATGACTCAATAGGAGGTATAACTTGGGGAAATTTATACCTCAAGGGGAATTTTCCGTCATCACTAACTTTATATGGCTTTATCAAGCTCACTGGAAATGTAGGATGCTTCTTGCTAAGCTCTTCAGATAACTCTACTTCAACAGCATTTTCTCCATGGAGGGACTTAATAACACAAGGTCCTGAAAAGCAGTCCTTCAGCTTTTTACATCCCTTGATGTTATTGAGGTTAGTGGTGTATACAAGAACTAAATTCCCCACTTTGAAATCTGGAGTTGCATGTGAGTTATCCAATTTGTCCTTAGCATATGTGAAAGAGTCTTCCATGCACCTTACTGCATGCTTTCTAGCTTTTTCTAGCATTCCCTTGAAGCTAGCAGCTCTGGGATGTATTTCAATCAAATCTTTCCTCAAGGAATCTTGGGGTAATTGGGGGTTCCATCCTTTTTCTAGGATAGCAGGAGTTTGATTGGTACTGGCATGGATTGATGTTTTATATGCTAATTCCAGTGCTGGCAACAGAGTACACTAATCACAGGTAAATCCATCACAATCTTTGAATTCAAGGCCATATGCACAAAATCGTCTTACCATGTCCCCTAAGGTTTGGATCATCCTTCAAGCCCAGCCATCAGTTTGTGGGTGGTAGGCCATAGAGAAAGACAGCTTAGTGCCAAATAATTGGTTAAGATTTTTCCATAGTGCTGAAATGAATTTGGGATCCCTATCACTAATGATCTTTGTAAATATCCCAGTCCATGACACTACTGTATTTCATATCAGAAGAGCTGAATCCATGGCTGTATCATCCTTGTGACATGGTAAAAAGATTGGAGCTCTACTAAATCTGTCTACAATCACTAGGCAAGCATTATAACTTCTGTCACCTCCTGGTGGTAGGCCAGTTACCCAATCCATATGGACAATTTCCCAAGGTCTGCTGGGTTCTTGGATTTTGATCATATTTCCAAGTCTCTTGCCAGTGGATTTATTTGCCTTTTGGCATCTTTCACAGGTTTTGCAATACTCTGCAACATCTTTCGGCCAGATTGGCCACCATATGAAGGTCTTTACTTTCTCTCTTGTTCTATCTTCAGACAGTGTCCTGAAAAGGGTCTGTCATGGCATTTTTTGAGTAAAAGATTGATTAATGACCTGTCCACAACTGTCATGACACATTTGTTCTTGGTCCTGTGGTAAATTATACCATCCAGTAGGTGAAATCTTCCTTCATCATAAGATTTTTTCCATACTTCATCCAAGGCATGTATTATAGAGTTGTTATTACAGTCTTTGTTAAGTAATTGGCATAAGTTGCTACAGTTCTTATCTTGAGTGTAACTATTTCTGACTTCTTGAAAGAAAGTGGTGTTGAAGTCTATAACACTTATTCCTTCTATTGGGATTTGTGGTGAAGCTTCTTCTGGCACATAAGCAGGATTATCAATATTATTTGGTAATGGCCATCTGCTTAGTCCATCTGCATTCTTATGAATATTCCCATCCTTATGAACAATAGTCATATTGCCTCTGCATTCTTGTATGGCTATTTGCCATCTGAGCATATGTCTGTTGGGTTTTTTCATGTTTAAAAGTGATTTGACAGTTGTACAATCTGTTATCACCTCAAAAACACATCCCTCTAAGAAGTAGTTCAATTTTTCCAAGGCCCAGACAAGGCATAGACATTCTATTTGACTTTCTCCATATCTGGATTCAGTTGGTTTGATTTTCCTGGATATGAAACATATGGGTCCTTCTACAGGTTTATCATTTATGATCTGAACTTGGTGAAGTGCAGCACCCAGCCCATCCCCTGATGCATCAATATACAATTTAAAAGGCAATTTAAAGTCTGGCATCAGTAAGAGTGGAGCAGTGGTCAAGGCTTCTCTTAAAGAATCAAAAGCTTTGACTCTGTCAACAGTCATTTCAAATACTGTGTCTTTGTCACACAATTTATAAAGTGGTCTTGCTATGGATGCAAAATATTTAATTTGCTGCCTGTAATATCCTGAAAAACTTAAAAATGATTGAATTTCCTTTTTGTTCTGAGGAATGGGTTTTAGCAATACTGCTGCAACTTTTTTTTTGTCAATTCCAAGGGACAAACCAGATACAACATGTCCTAGTGCTTTAAGTTCTTTAAATTCAAAATGACATTTCTCAAAAGAGATTTTCATGTTTACTGATGAAACTTTTGTCAAATCTCTGCACAATCTGTCCATGTGCTCTTCCCAAGTCTTGGAACAGACAATAATGTCATCAATGTAAATTATTAACCATCCCTCTGGAAGTTATTCAGGGAAGATTTCATTCATCATTCTTTGGAAGTGTGAGGGTGCATTCTTGATACCAAAGGGAATTCTTAAATATTCATACACTCCACAATGAACAATAATTCTCAAATATCTTCTTGCTCTTGGTGTCACCACATTTTGATGGAATCCTTTAAGGGCATCCATAGTGGCTATATACACTGCTTGAGATATTTGTGTGAGGAAAATTTGTATTTTTGGTATTGGGTATCTGTCTGGAACAGTGTAAGTGTTCAGAGCTCTAAATTCCCCAACCATTCTGGATTTTCCATTATGCCATTCCACTATGACTGGTGTAGTTATTTATACTTCTTCATTGTGGCCTACTTTTCTTATTACACTGAGGTCCAGAAGTTCTTTGATATGAGTTTCCAGAGCTTCTCTTGACTTGGGACTTGCTGGGTATGCAGGTCTTCTCAAGAGCAGTGGATAAGGTCTTTCAATATTAAGAATGATATCAACTTCATGACCAATAATTTCTCCTAGAGGTTCTTTGTCTGAAGCAAATGCTCCTCTGTGGTCATACAAAAGGGAAGAAAGTTAATTTTCTTGTTTTCCCAGTCAGATGAAGGCTTATTTCAGCCTCCTTCAACTGTTCAGATTTGAATTTTTCCAATTGTAAGTTGACTGGTGATACTTTATTTACTTTAATTTGTCTTTTAAATGGTAAAAAGGAAAATTTCTGACGCTTATTGTCTCCAATAGTAAAGTATCTGTCTTTGTTGTTATGTAAATCTATCCCATACATGATTAAATAGTCATTTCCCAATATAAAATGGGTACTAGAGCAGTTTTCCATAACAACAAATTCAACTGTGATTCTTAAATTGCCATTAATGTGTGGGAATATGACATTGGTCTCAAAAATTCCTAATTCTTTCATTGGATTACTTGGACTATTGAATTTTATACCATCAATTGGTAACAATTGGTCTTCAAAATTTGGTACACAAGCTTTAAGAAAAGATTTTCCAACACAAGAGCAGAAGGCTCCTGGGTCAAGCAAAAGTTTGGTGGCTTGTTGTCAATCACCACTTCTGTTATACAGGAGTTACCAGCTGTATAACCTTTCCCTCTGTTTGGTTTTGTTTTCATAAGTTGTGCATCTTGAACTTTTGATAAATTAAGTTGACCATTGCTCAATTGTGGCAAGTGGGAATAAGATTCCATTATGTCAAAGGTGACATTAATATTTTCTATATCTTTTTAATATTCAGAAAATATTGATGACTTATCATCTGAATTGTCTTCAATTATGTCATCTTTTTCAACATCAGGTTCCTTTTCAATATCAATTTCATTTACTTTCCCCCTTTTTGGACATGTATTGGCTAAATGGGTGGTGCCTTGGAAAATATGGCACTTTCTGACTGTATCTGCAGATTTGTATTTATTATTAAAATTTTCTTTGGGGTTTTTTTCCACAGAATCTTTCCAAGGTGTATTAAACCTTGTTTTGAGATTCACCCTACTAGAACCAATTTTGGTTCTGGTGGTTACTTCTTCTAATATATTGATAATATCCTCTGCTGAGGATTGCTCAGTAGTCCTGCTTTTGACAGCATGCTCTAAGTCACCTCCACATTGTCTCAGAATCTTTCTGTGGATCATAAATTCTGACATGTGAGGGTATAATGCTGTTAGTCTGTCTTTTTGTTGGCAAAACCATGGTAAAGCTTTGTCTTTTTTAGAATTAAATTTGGAAGATTCAAAGGCTGTTTCCACTTTAAAAATCCAAGCATCATTGGCCCATTTGTTGATAATTTGGGGTTTCCGCCAAGTCCAACTTTGGTGTTCATGTGCTTGTCTTAATTTGATATACCATCTGTGAGCTGATCTGGTAAACAAGGCATTAAATATTGCTGTTACCAATCTGTCTGGTAATTCAAAATCTTCTTTAATCATGTCAATTCCTCTGATGAATTCCATATGGTCATATTCTACTTCACCACTGAAGTGAGGCCATTCTTTAAGTTTTGGTACTTCTTTCAAAAGTGCTTGGCCCATTGATGGTTTCAAGTTATAAAAAAGAAGTGGAAAATTCATCTTTTAATTGAGAATTTTCAATATCCAATACTTGTGGATTGGGAATCCCTGTACCCTCATTTTGATTCAGAGTTGTAGATATTCTTGGTAAGGTGTTTAGTAGTTGTTCAATATCATTCATTTTACTGTTGTTACACCTTTGTTAATTTCTGAATTCATGTTGTAAGCTTTTTATAGAGGTTATTACATTCTTTTTATGATCATCCTCTTTATATTTCAGCTCATTCCATAATTCTGTTTGTTTAGTATTATCAGATATAACCTCATTTAACTTTATTGTTAGTTTTGATATTTCCTCTTTTGAGGTATCAAAACACTTTTTCAGGGCAATTGTATGTGTCTTTACTTCAGTAAATGATTTTGAAATATAATCAAGAGCTTTCTTATTATCCTCTTTGATAGTATTTATGGATTGTTTTATTCTTTTTTCAATCATGTCATCAATATTGAATTTAGAATATTTGTCTGTCAATTCTTTAATAATTGCAGATTGCTCATTTATCTTATTGCAAAAAGGATTATCATTATTGGAAGTTTTAATTGTTCTTATAACTTTTTCAAAACATTTAAGTGTTTCATTGATTTGGCTCAGGCTCAAGTTATGTGCTTTAAGATTGTCACAAATTGATGTATTTTTATCAGAAAGATGACTTTTTACGTCAGTTTTAGCTTCATACAACTCTGGAATAGAATCAAAAATATCACAAATCATTTCTGATATTTTAATCTGGCCTCCTCTTTCTTTTGTAATTCCATCATTGTTCTGGCCATCTGAAACACATTTTCCATGGCATCCAGTTGAATTTTTGGAATTCTGTAGCCCTGGCTGTAAGGTTTGGTGGCTGGTGCCTTTCCTTTGCCCTTTTTTGGAGCTTGTGGCTGCTTTGTCACATTGGAATTTCTGCTTCTGGCCACTGGTGCTGTTTTTGGCACTTGCTTGGGTGGTGGAGGGTTGTTTTTCCTCCATTCTAGTGTCAAGAGCATCATGTTTTTCTTCTCCATCAATGGATGCCATCCATTGAGCAATTTGCAAGTATTGGGATGGCCCAGGAATTTTCTCACAGTCAGGTAATAATTCATGCAGTTTTTGAACAGATCTGCAAGGATCTGGTACTCCTTGTACTGCAGGGCATTGTTGTAAGCTTTGTGGCTGGCTTTGTATATGTCCACTGAGGCTTCTTGTGGCGGTGTCAGCTCTTTGTGAAGGTAAAATGGTATTATCAGCATCATAATTACCTATTTTAGTTGTTTGGAAGTCGTCAACTGACCCTTTTCCTTCTGTACTTGGTTGGCTTCTGCCATAATCACGTCTATTACCTTTCTGGGAGCTTCTTGAGGGGTTATAGCTGGCTCCTGATCTAGTTGAAGGCATATTTTATGATTAAAAAGGCTTAAAATAGTATTTTTACGTCAAAAACTCACTATTGGCCAAATTTTTAGCTTTTTGAAGGGTATTACTTATATCCAAGTTAATCAATTCAGAAGATATTGGTTCAGGTTGGTTATTTTGAGTCACAATAACAATACTATTATGGTCTGAATTAACAGTACTGGCAGGGATAATGCTGGTGACTGTTGAGGCTTTTTCAATGTTTTCTTGTCTTACCATGTTGTCAGACACTAAAATTTATGAAAAAGCCAATTAATTAAGTAGAAAAAAGGTTATTTCAAAAAAAGAAATAAAAATATAAGCCTCACTTATGATGTGAAAAAACTTTTTTTATGGGTTTTTTTTTGAATTATAAGTATTTTTATATATTTTTTTAATTTTTCAATATAAGAAAAAGGTTTAAAAAGAGTAAAAAAAATGTCACAGGTAAAATATCACGGCTGGGCCCCCAAATGTAAGGTGTGGATATGAAACTTTGATTAAAAATCAAGTACTTTTCCTGTCCTCAAAATTTATATAAGGTAAAAATAAATTAAAAATAGTAAGAAATATTATTTTTAAGGGAAAACACACCAATTTTACTTTTTATAACTTTATGAGTAGAAAACAATAATATTATAAATATTTATTGTTTTACCAACAATAAAGATTTATCCAAAAATACTCTACAAGAGATATTCAAGGCTACAAAAGAAATTTCTTCAAGAGCAATTTCAATTGGAATTAATTGAGAAAAGAATTGCAAGCAATTAATTAAAGAACAAAGTCTTTAAAAAGAATATTAAAGAGAAAACACACCCAAAAGTGACCAGAGTGAATTTGGAAACAAAGTGACAAAGTTTACAGTGATGAAAAATGCTTTAATTCACTTTTGGGGTGGTTCAGGGGTAAAAATGATTATAAGAGTTACAAACAATGATTATAATGATTTTTTCACATGGTTTAAAGAAGGTGGTTGGAATCTTTTATTGATTGGTTTAACAGTGTTTTTAAACTAATTATAAAAGGAAAAGATTCTAACATGAAGAGAAAAGTGGGGCAAAGAAGACATTCTTTTATAGCCATCAATTTTCTTACTCCGAAAGTAAAATTTACTCTTGTCAGTCGTGAAAAGCAGTCTGACAACAGAAAAGCCAATTATGGCATCATTGAACCCTGGTTTTGACCAAAAAAGGGCTGGTCTAAGCTATTTTTTGCCATTTTAGACCCTTAAATCAGCCATTACTATAGTAATACCTGGTCTAGAGCATTCAAAACATGTCAGAATGTGTGTAATTGGGGTAGAAGCCAGTTAAAACTGTTTTAACTGAAGGGTAGTTTTACCCTCTTGGCAACAGTTAAAACTACCCTGGTTGGTATCAAAACCTCATCATCAATTGAGTCAAAGACCCTGTGACTCAATTCCAGGCCAAAAGTGATGAACTTTTGCATGAATTTTGACATCTCACACCTGTCAGCAAGGATTTTGGAGGTCTGGCTCCCCCTTAGAGCTAGAGTTCCTTTTCCCCCCCAATTTATTTTTTCCTTTAATTCCTCATCATGTATTATACTTGTAATTTACATATGTAAATCATTTGAATTGTACAGTACAATACAGTAATAATTGATAACTCATGTAAATCAAAGTTCACTTATGTAATACACGTGCACACTTTGACATTTCAATTGAATTCAATTGAAAATACTTCAATTCCTCATAACTTCTAAACTAAACACAACACAAAAATTGATGGTTAACACCACATGTGGTGTGAATTAAATTAAAGTTTTGAGGATTTTCAATTTTTGTATTGAAAATACTGAAAACTTAATTTCAGCTTATTTAGAGTTGAGTTACAAAAATTTCACTCAGAGGTGACCCCATCTAATTTTTTATAAGGAATCAAATGGTGAAATAATTTTTATATGTTTATTTATTGGATAAAAAGTTATAATATATTTTATATAAATTTTTACCAAAAATATTTTAATTTCATAATTTTTATTAAAAATTCATTTTTACTTAATTTTTACAAGTAAAAATGAATTTTCATAGTTTTAAATTTTATTGTGATTTTATTTTTAAATTATAATTAAATTTTGATTTTTAAATACAAATTTGTATTTATATTTCAATTTTTATTTTTATAATATAAATAAATTTATTTTATTTATATTTGTATTTTAATTTATCATTTGTGGTCTTTTGGGTATATAAAAATACCTCTAAGGCTCACAGTCCCATTGTGGCAATCTGGAAATTTTCTAAAAAAAAAACAAGACCCCTCTTACATAAATTTCCCAAAACTCACATGGATTTTGCCTATTTGGCTAAATTCACATAAGAATTTGGTAAAGTCATGTAAGGGCTTATATGGATTTACCAATCCCCTCATAATTTGATACATATACACATTACTTTGTGTTCCAATAATATTAATAATAGTTTATTTTGTTTTAAGCTAAACTCTTACTTTTTACCCTCTTTTAGGGGCTATTAAATGATTTTATTTTTCAAGAAACAAGTCCTGAGAAATGAATTTTCTAGTATATATGTAAAGAATTGGTAAAGTCACATCATATACCTTTGTTTTCCCTTTTTCCTCATTTTTTTGTGCATTCTTTTTTGTTTTCATGTTATTTGTGGCCTAATCCAGTTCTACAAAGCCTTTTAAGAAAAAAAGCAAGCCAGAGCAAAAACATGCAAGCTTATGTAAATTATTGCTTGACTTTCTTGCAAGCTTTATTCATTGAAAGATTATAATTCCACTGATTTTCTCCAAAAATTCCACCTATTGTAAGATATTTGATTGTGGATTTCAGGTAATGAAAACGCAATAACATTTTCCGCTTGAAATAATTATCTCAAAAGCTCAGGCTAATCCATGTTTTTATGTTTTGCTTGCAAAATAGTCAGTTCTAAGGTCTTTTATAGCCTCTAGGGAGTCGAGATGATGTAGATACTTTCTCAACGAGATAGGTTTTCAAAATTAATGGCTCACCACAAAAAAAAATAATACATCTACAATCATTTATATAAAATAGCTTTCAAAATGAAAAAAAATCATGATGGTTCATATAACAAGTTGGAATCAATAAGGCGGATATACAAAAAAGCTAGAAGAAATCTTTTTCAAGTGTCAACTCGAATCCTTTCGAACTAAGTAAGAATAGCCAAAAAAATGAATCAGATAAATACACAAAGAACTTGTTCATCTGCCAATCATAATAATAAAATTAAACTCAACATATGGTAACATATTTTCCCAATCTTGAATTGATTTTTTATACATCGCAATCTTCCCTTCACTCAATTCCGTTAAGATTTCTTTGAGCTCTATCCTTTTACCACTCTGAAAGTTGGTATGCTCTTTGAGAACTTCTTGGTTGAATTGGTCAGATGTTTCGTGCGCTGCTGTCACCGCTTCTTCAAGCTGGTCAAAAATTGTAGGGATTAAATAGACATTCAGAAACTTGCGGTGAGAAAGAAAACACCAACGTCTTTGATTTTGGTATCCAATTTATGAATTTTTCCCTCTCGAGTTGAATCATAATCATTGGCCCTACTAAATGACTCAATTTTTTCTTTTAAATAACTACCGAGTCCTAGTCCAGCACTATAGCCAGCTGCCAATCGGTCACGTTCAGTTGTCAGGTTTGAAAGGTAGCTCGAAAGCTCTTCAAAATCTAATTGTTTTTGATCTCTCATTTTAAGTACGTTTCGAAAACTCTCTGAATAGTTTAGCAATGAAACTAATTTGTTGATCAAGGGGATCATGGTCGAAGTATTCTAAATCATAATTTTCAGTCAAGATTTAAAGTTAGTGATGTTTGGCATGAGAAAAAAACATCAAATGTTGGCAGACCAAATCGCGTAAACCAAGACTATAATCAAGTAGAGCTGCTTCGAAGCGAGAAAGGGGATCAGTAATGCCCGATTCAAGAAAACCTAAGCCGTGGATAGAGGCAGCTAATTCTTCATAGTCGTTTGCTAGACCTAATCGAGGATAATAGTCAGCACAAAAGATGAAGAAACGATGAAGTTAATGATGATGGGATAAAAGAGAACTGAGCGTGCCCGATAGACGATTCCTGGATCTTGATTCAATCCTCTCGATTGCATTTAACCTTTCTTCAAACCGATCTAATCCGTCTCGAATATCGACAAATCGTTCGTCTGGTTTTTTGACTTTGGAAAATGCATTCAAAAGACTTTCAGATGCTAGATCAAGTAATGATGTGGGTGGTTCGGGTATCGGCGGATGAGCCAGATGAGTGTGCATATCAACATTCCATTGAGTAGATTCGATGAAACATCTTAATAATTTGGATCTTGAAAGGGTTGGATGACGAGCTAATCTCTGCATGAACCGTTCCAATCTATAGAAAAAAAAAGCAATCTCTTATAGCCCTGATTTTTCAATTCTTATATCACCGAAATACACACCCACTACGACGTCTCTCAACGAAATCTGGACTGAAACGATCGCCGGTGACATACTCTAAATATTCAAGACAAGATCAGTTGAGGATCAAATCAGCCAAAGGCTTCCAAACTCACTTAGCCTTGATTTATCCGGTAGTGGGGGGACAACGCAAGCAGGAAAATCTTTGGAGAGATGATCATGGAGAAAAACAAAATCTTGAAATCGTCTTCTTGAGGATGGCGTGGCAGACTGGAAGATGGAAAGGTTTGTCTATTGATCGAAATTAAGCCAAACCCATTAGCATTAGCAATTCAAGTACGATAAAACAAGACCAATAAGGATGAATGAATGACCTGGGCCGTGACAAGATAAGAAACAAAGGTGTCCTTTGTCCCCTCGAGCTCTCGAACTGGCTGTTTTACATGGATGGCCAACTGGGCTGGCTTGGGCTCCGGATGGACGAGATCACTGGTCGACCTCCTTCGAGTGAGTGCCTCGAACGATGACTGGCGTCGTGATGATATATCGGTTGGAGAATGATTCAAGGATGAAGTCGAAGGCGAAGGCTGGGCTGGAGCTCGATCCCAAGAAACAGAAGCAAAAGAATCTTCATCGAGCATCTTGAAAATTTTAAATTTTGAAATCAAATGTCGAAAAAATCAAAAACAAAGGCAACCTGCATCTTGAATTTCAGATCTTAAAAACTCAAAGAAAATTTCAGCTTCCAACCCAACTTGGCTTTCATAAAACCTAACAATGGGCCTTTCTTGCTAAAATCATCCAGCTTCTTTCCAAAGTTTCTCAAGTGTCTGTTCTGAGTTAAGAGCAAACTCAAAAATAAACCAGTCAGCAGTTTCATCATCCTCTCCTAATTCTCCTTGCCAAAGGCGCTATCTTCAAGCCAAACACTCAGATTTTTTATACCAAAACTCACTTTAATGCTGACAGCTTTTGACTAGTTGTTTGTAAGAATATTTCTTGAAAAAAATTATTCCTTAAGTCAAGCTCAATTTTTTTCATTCTAAATGTTTTCAAAAACAAAATATTTCATTTTTTGAAAAACATTCAATGTGTTTCTTGAGTCAAATTTGTCCTCTTAGCATCAAATATTCATGAAAGAATCAATTCAAATTATTAAAACTTAATATTCTTTAATATAAGCTTCATCAATTTTCCAGCTTAAACAAAAATTAGTATTTCTCAAAATTACTTCATCAAGATATTTAATATTTGATTCAAGAAATTTATTAATGTTTTAAACAGATCTTAAATAAGTAATCAAAACGCTCTTAATATCTTGAAGATTAAACCATAAAATAATCAAAAAAACTAAAAGATCTAAAAAATGTTATTAATTTGACATAACCTCCCCTTTTTTGTTGATGAAATTACAATTCTTTTGAAATTTGAATAAACTATATAATAAGATATGGAAACATTTTTGATTATTTTCAATTTCTTCTATTGAATTGAGTTGTTTAATTTTCAAAAAAAAATATCACATATCCTTCATTAAAATCAGTAGTTAATATTAATTTTTAAAGATTTTTTAACAGAATATGGATATAAAACTTTTTTATAATTTCAATTTCATGTGATAATTATATTATTTCTTATTTAATTATCAAAATTAAATCTTTTCTTATATATATATAATAATAATAATAATAATAATAATGTTTTAATTGCAAATTTATTCAATTTTTATTTTATTTTTTTCAAAAAATGGAAAAACCCTAAAAAGATATAGGAGCTTTTTCTTTTGAAAAAATATATGAGTGATAAATTTATTATAAAAAAAAGAATAGGAGAATTAATTATTTTCTATTTTTTTTTTTTAAAAAAAAAAAAGAAAACAGAGGAGTAAGTTTGATTTTCTTGAAAAAAAAAATAAAACCAAATCCCCCCCCCCCAGCAAAAAAAAAAATGAAAAATGAGAAAAGAAGGAAAATTTCATTGTTTTTACTTTCTTTGAAAGAATGGATTCTCATATAATTAATCTTCAATGAACTTGGGCATTGGCTGGTATGCTACCCTTCAAGGCTAAAGATTGACTCAAAGTTGTTATTTTATTGAGGAAAAAATCTGATTATCTGTTTTTTCTTATTTTAAATGAAGATTTTATAAGAAAATTTTACGTTGTAATTGATTAATTTACATCAAATTATCATTTAAAAAGAGTTTAATAACTTAAAAAAATGAATTTTCATTTTGAGTGCCATGAAAGCAACTTCCTAAGGAAATTTAATAGTGAATATCCCTAATTCATCAGTTTTGGAGAATAATGGGATCTTAAATAACTTACCCAGAAACACACTTAGAACCCCCCAGGAAGCTGGGTTAGCTCTCTGGATAAGCCTTTGAGTGTATTTTAATATTTTCTTGGGGGAAGGGTAATCTTCCCCCAAATCTTCTACAAGATTTTTTTTTTAAAAAAAGGGAAATTTTCTTATTCTTATGTTAATGGTTTCTCAAACCCCAAAAATTACAAAGAATAACCCTTTGTTTTTTTTCTTTTGTTTCTAAAAAAGATATCCTGAAAAATATATAAGTAACAAAAATAAATAAATAAATTTTAATATTAAATTTAATCAAAGTGAAAATTTATGATAAAGTAATTTAAAACTCTTCTTTTTTTTGAAATATATCTATCTAACTATATATTTTACAATTAGAATAAATTTAAATTCAAACTTTTTTTTTTTCAAAACAAATAAATTAATATGTGATTTGTATATATATATATATTCCTATTATGTATTATGTCATATGCAAAAAATGCGAAATAAAAAATAAAAAATAAAAAGTCCAATTTGTGTTTCTAATAGTTTTCTTTTCTCGAGTTTTTCTTTTTAAAAAACTAATTCCTCATTTAGTTTTCTGAAATATTTTTAATCTATTAAATTATTGTGCATACATCAAAACTTGAGTTTTATGGTGAACCAATTGATGTTTTTTATTTCTTTTTCTGTTCACAGAAAAAAAGAAACTCTGCTTCCTCTTGAATTGATTTCGGATTTCTGATCATTTTCAAAAAACAAATCATCTAAGCGTGCTACCGAATTCATGTTGCATCCTTCGATGTACTGCGTCTGCTTTATTTACAAGCTTGGTTTGGGTTCCTTTGTGAAGGATAGAGTTACAGTAAGGATTACGACATAATTAACTCCTTTTCGGACGCAAAGAACCCGTTGAAATCCATCCATTGGGACTTGACTGAACAACTTCAAAAACAACTTTGGAGATTTTTGCCATTCACAGGAACTTCAGAGTCATTTTTTTTGGAGTTTTCTGTTTCCCAACTTCATGAGGATTTTATTGAAAAAAAGCGGCTGCTTCTTTCACACTTCTCATCTGACTCAAATGCCTCAACAAGAGCATTTAATTTGAAAGCAGTTATGATAGAAAGAGGGCATCAAACCAAGTCATACAGCAAAGGCAAAGCTCCCCTTGAATGTAACTATAATGCCCTTTTTACTGACTCTAGTAAGCTTGCAAAAACATTTTCTAGCAGTTTTCTCACTCATATGCGCCATCGAAGCTTCCTCTCTGCAGAATCTTTTCTGACTTTACGATTTCATAAATTGGGTTATTGTTTCAATAAATTCGTTCGGCTTTTCAGCATGAACTATTCCAAAGTCCAAGATCGCAGACAAGAGCAAATTTAGTTTTTGCTACTTTTAGTCAGAGAAGAATTGAAATCAAGTTAAACATACCCCAGTGACCAGTATCTAACGTAACTAGTTGATGATTTGTAAAAAAAGCTTCGATAACGGGCATATTATGACGATTGATATATTTACTATGCGCGCCTT
This sequence comes from Austropuccinia psidii, assembly GCA_023105745.1. NCBI lineage: Eukaryota > Fungi > Basidiomycota > Pucciniomycetes > Pucciniales > Sphaerophragmiaceae > Austropuccinia > Austropuccinia psidii. The sequence continues at coordinate 12,628,882 of JALGQZ010000002.1, read as the reverse complement.
TAATAAAAAGACTTGACTTTTTGTACCGAGGCCCCTGAGACGAATTGGAAGCTGAAGCTATTGGTGGGTCAAAAGGAAAATCGCCAATCCCATCGGTTGAAATTTGCTCATCAAGAACTTCCAATGGCAATCGAATTTGATATGTTTCTCTAATACTATCAAGAGGCAGCCGAACTAAGTTGGTCAGTAAAAATTGACGAACGCCAATATCCTGTCAAATTAAACACAAATAAGTCTAGCGACCTTGACAATAAAAACCGATGGGTCATTAAAATCCAGGAAAACCTCGAACCTGCTCATATTTACTCAGGATTTCGTCCGCCTGCTTTCGGGTAGTGACGGGCGAAGAATTGATTTCTTTCATGGCCTCAAGATAAGTTTTAAAATTATCTGAAATAGGACCTTTGGCGGGCGAAATGTCAATAACGATTAATTTAGAAATCATAGAACTTTGGGGATTTTGCAAAGCAAATGCCATGGCCACTTTGCCTCCCCTATATTGAACCGAACGTTAAGATTGTTTTTAGTTTGGAAAGATCCGTACAAAAAGCTGAAGAAATCGTTTGACCAACATTGAATGACCCATCAAAACAACATTTTTCAATTGGTTTGATTGAATGAAATACTGAATGTCACTGGCATAGTCAAGGTAGGAAGTAGCACCAGGAGTTGAGGGACTTTGACCATGGTTTCGCAAGTCCTGTGATTAGATACACATAGCAAGAGGGCGATCAGGCTACTCTGAGATTCGGAGAGCTCACAGATTGATAAGGACAATAGAAAACAAAAAGATCGAGAAAGCATACAAGCGTATAGACCTCCCTTAAAGTAGCCTGACTCAACTTCTTCGCAATACCCCTCCAATTCTGTTTTGAGCCGAATAAGCCATGCAAGACGATCAGCGGTTGATGTAAGCTACCACCGGTGGTTGAAGCTGGCTGGAAACGCTCAAATGCCAGTGAGACCGGTGACTGAAGCTGCTGAGAAGTACTCGAAAAGGCCAGAGAAAGGGCAGGCGATGCTGCGTCGGATAAAGAAACAAGTGGCCGATAAGTTGAGGATCTAAAGTGGCCATGGCCAGGAAATCGTCGGCTGATGGGCCGAAAGCAGTTCATCATCTTCAAGAGAAAGCATCGTCAGTGGAGCTCATCAAGACGTCTTGGATATGTGAATAAGCTAATCGAAGACTCACTGGACGTTCAACTTCAATCAAGGATAATCTCAAAATCAGACTCCACAAAATTTGATCCTCTTGTTAAAGCTCAATCAACGAAAATCGTCAGGATCTTTAACTACCTCGGCCTGAAAATTTAATCAAATAATTCAGATTCGGATGGCCATCGCATGTGTGATCAAATTAAAATTGAATGAATGGTAATATTTCAGATTTCAATTTATTTTTATGAAACCTTTTGGAGGACGGCCTTGTTTTAGCGAATCGCATACGATATTAGTGATAAACTGAACATAGACCCAAAGCTTTTAATGGATTCTAGCACATCTGCTTTTTCCAAGCAAGTCTATCACCCAAATCGATCTGAATTTCTACAAGACACTAACTTCTAAGAGGATATACTACCCAAATGTTTATGGGTAATGAAAATGAATGAGTGGGAGAATCTGAAAACAATGGCTCGCCATAAAATCTTCAAGTCATCAAAAATCTTTTATTAATGAATAACTAGTCATTGATTCATATTTGAATAGAATTTCAATTTTTGAAGGTGATATGGCAACAATTCATTGTTTGAAAATCAAATTATGGTATACTATCAAAAAGCATGTACCTTCGCTAGCTATTGGCAAGGTGGATGGGTTCTAAAACTAAGGAGGCGTTTGATGACAATACATTCAAAAAGAGGTTCCCGATGCTAGAACAATTCAATGGGCCAAGCTAAAATTGAAAGACTACGATTTTTGAGATCAAGTAAAAACGATGATGATGATGAAGATGAAGATGTCAATGTAAGTTGTTTTAATAAGTGGGGTACACTTATTATGCATCTTTTATTCACAGAATTCAGCCACCAAAAATCTCAAATAGCACTTCACAAAGGAGAAAGTATGGCTCAAGCTTCAATCTGAATGATATAAATGGTTCATGCAAAAGAACTTATGATATTTTTTCTCCATCATATTCATAAATAATGTAGAACAGGAAAAAAGGTATGATTCTTTGACATTTGAAACTATCATTATAAGGGCTAATTCAATCGACCTCAGGTCAGGAGGCCCATTAGCAAACATGTTTGGAGTGGGATAAGAAGAAGTGGAATGAGGAAAAACATAGACAAATTATTAAAACTGCGAAAGCTCTGGCAATGAGGGAAAAAGAATTTGCATTTAAGTGGGAGAAAAATTTGGATACCAGGAATTTTGAAGAGGCCCAATTAAAATCCAAGCTTGAAGCCAACAAGGAGCAAAAGGACCAAAAACATAAGTTTTAAAAGGAAAAATGGAAAAATGACCTTGAATTGCATGAAAAACAACAAAAAACGCATTTAGCCATTGCAGTGTTGAACTCATCACATTAAATATCTTATTTGGAAATTATTTTAAGTTTAACTAAGAACTCAAGATTAGGTATTTTTGTGATTTATTTCTTGTGTGTGATACTATCCAGCTCATAATAATATTTATTTTTAGGTGTATTTTTGGTCATGGTCAATGTTGAATGACTGTAAAATTTATTTAGTTGGCTCTTCCAATAGATATCAAAGATATTTAGAAATTTTATGATCCTTAAAAACCTTTCAGAAAATTAAAGATGTGCATTTATCCAATTGAGTGTCTATGCTTTCCTTTTGATGTTATGAGAAAATAATGTTCATTTCAGGAATGAATTAAAAATTCAAATTGAATCAGTCTGCCAGCATTTTAGGAAATAAATTGCATGAAATTTGGAAATATTATTGATTTGGTTTGGGCTTTTTGGGTATTTTTAAACCAAAGCTGTTCTTGGTATTTGTTTTCAATAGTTAGTTTTACTTATTTTTAACAAAATGTAACCATTCAAAATTGGCTCATTTTTTAAAAAAAGTTATTGAAGGTATTTTATCTTATTTTTTTTATAAACACCCAATCAAGGTATGGTGCTCCAATTCTAAATTTTTATTCTTTCAAAGAAAAAATAAACATTGGAAATTGCACAATTTTTGGCTTCAACTTTCATTCCCTCCTCTTTAAAAGAAAACATACACTTAAAACTGTTTTTTTCCTTTGAGATGAATTGTGAGCTTTTGAGATATGACCACATATCCAAAAAGGTCATGAAACAAATTTACAATACTTATTTTAATAATAAGAATTGAATTTATTAGCTTAAAATAAGTAAAAGTGCCATAAAAAGGCATAAAAGCTTTATTATCTAAGAAGCCAATGGATTAATATGTGAAATAAACTACACCGTTGGATTCCCCATCAAACACTACACTTATAAAACTTTTAGGTCAAATCTGTAAAGTCAATACTTGCTGAGATAACCTGAATATATGCAATTTTATGATCAGTGCATATATTCATGGTTTTTAGCTCATACTCTTGAAATATGCATTATAAAGAGTTGAACCAAAATTGAAGTTACCACATGATAACTGTGAAAATACAGATATAAGATTTTTTGCAAAGTTATAAACAAGGTTATGAATTGCAAGGGTGTATTGAGAAAAAAAAATAACTGCTCACCACTTTGTTGTGTGAGTGGTCCAAACTTGAAAAAGAGTAGATATGCAGATTCTACTGGCTCATATGTGAATAATGATGTAGTTTTTATCATTATATTTAAGGTATAAACCCTTGAAATCATGGTTTGAAGTTCAAAATAGTAAAGTTTGACAGAAAAGATGAGTTACAAGAAAAACCATCAAAAACAGAATTTTGATTATGTAATATAATGCTCTTGGAAGCCTAGTAAGGAAATGCCAAGATATCAGAACTCACTTTTTGAATGGCTTTACCATGAATAACTCAAAATTTATTAATTATCAAAGTTAAAGCTTAAAAACAATCATTTATGATCACATACCATAGTTCTATTATAAGTTTAACAGTTATATAAGTGACAAAACTGGTGGATACTAGTATATTATGATTAATACTAATAAAATACACAAATCTTAACCTTTTTGCAAGTCTATGATGTCAGAAAACTTGGATTTACAGTGATAACTCTATATAATGGCATAATATTGAGATAAAAAGGTTTAATTATGATGTAATCATCACTAAAACTTAAAATGCTGATCAATTTAAGTGGATACCATCAGTAAGCATCTACTAGAAGACTTCTTGACTCTAGGAGGCAGGATTTTACTATAAATAGAGCTCTTTTCCCTCTATTTCCCCCCTAGACACATCAAAACACTAAAAATATTAACTAAAAAGGTAAAAGGTTTACTCTTTATATATAATTCTATTATATTATTTAAGAACAAGGTTCATATCTATAATAATAGCCATGTTTGAAATTATTAAACTAATATTTAATTCTTTTTGTCAAATTCTCTCTAAAATCTTTAATTCCATGTAAAGTCAAGAATATTTGTAATTTCTTTTATTTTATGTTATAAATACAATTTAAACAAGTTTTATTTACAAGATTAAGTGTAAAATTATTCAAAGTTGTCATATCAAGTGTTAAAAGTAGGTTATTTCTCTTTATTATCATTTCTAATAATTCTTTTATTCATATAAATAGTATTTATATCAATATATAAATTTAATATTAGTAATATTATTGTTATAATTTTCCTTATTAATAAATAACAATTTCTTATTCATTCATGATTTTTTTTAACAATAATAAATTGCTATAAATATATTTATTTGTATTATATAATTTATATCATTTTAATTATTTAAATAATATAAACATTTTTATGCCATAATTATAAAAATTCTTTGCTATTATAATTATTTTTAATCTTATTCATTATTAAAATAAGGGCATTCAGAGTACAATAATTAAAATATTAGTAATATTTACTTATTGCTTCATAGTCAAATCTTACATTTGAGGGCCTGGCCATGATATTTACTTAAAAGACCTTTAAAAAAGATTCAAATTAGGATTATCCAATAATAAATTATATTTATAATCATAAAGTTATATAATAATATTATATTTATTAATTTTAAAAGTTATTGAGGTATTTGGAAAGAAATTATACTGTCTTACACATTATTTTTCACATCCTTAGACTTGCAAGAACTTTCTTTGAGTGACTCTAGTGATTGAAAAAATATTTTTAAGCCAAAAAGAAATTTATATTACAATTTAATTTTAAAAAGAATAATGTTAATTTTTATTTTATTTTTTAAAAATAAAAATACAAAAAAATACAAGATAATTTTATTCTTTTTATTCATTTCTTTTACTCATTTTTTTCTTTGAAAAGGATATCAGAGAATTTTATATATGGAGCTTTACATATTTTCCCAAGAATAACACTTTTAATAAAAATAATTATATTTTTTTTAGTGTTTGAAGACAGCTTAAAAGAGGACAATCAAACCACTGTTGAAAGCTTTGTGGAAGAAACTTTCTCAAGTTCTCAAACAAAATTTGTAAATAAGAAAAGAAAAGCTAAGAAATTAGTTTTTACAGTACCCACTGTTCAGGACTCTGAAGGTGAGGACCTTTCTCAAATTGCCATAAAAAGACTTCTTATTCTTTTGAAATCTTTTTATCTCTTAATTTTTTTAGATGAATACTAGAAGAGGATCCCAATACTCCATCCAATTGGATGGGGATGGAATAAGAATTAGAAATGATCCTAAAAAAGGGAAAAGAAAGAGAAAAATCCCCAGTCAAACAGAATACACACAAGAAAGTGCCATATCCCAAAGGGAAGTCCCAGAAATTCCTATAATCTCTGAACCAGAGTTGAAACTAAGTATGAGTAACTCCAACAGATAAGAATCACATTCAGAGGGCTCATATAGACATTTACATGTTCCAGTACAAGCAGTATTACACAGTGTACAAGGACAAAGATTGGGAAATGTTGCCACAAATCCACCAAGGAGTGATGAACTCCTGGCATATCCTAAAAAAGTTCCTCAAAGAAGAGGAAATAGTAAGATACTCCAATGGATGGAATCCACTATCATAAAAACCTCAAATAAAAAATGTGAAGGACTGGGACAACAAAAAGAGGGAGGAAAGAAAAGAAGAAGCCGCAGTAGCTTCTACCAGCAAGCTGCAAGTAAGCCAACCTCCACATGAAGGGGAGAAGAAAAAGAAAAAGAACTGGAGGAAACCATATTCCCCAAGTTAAAGGAACCCAAGAATCCAAAAGGATGCCATGGAAAATTCCTTCAACATTGCCAGAACCTTGATGGAATTCAAGGACAAAGAGGAACAATGAATGAGACAACCCCATTTCCCAAAGAAATAAATTTGTCTCCTGATTTTTTAAATAATTTGACAGAACTTCAAAATAGTATATTACCTCTAAAAGACATTAAGAATATTTCATTATCTTTGATACAAATTGTTGTACAAAAGAAAAAAGAAATAGACAGCATTAAATTTATGGTTGAAAATAATAAACCAAAAGTCTTCATTAAAAATACTCAGAAATTAATAAGAGGAAAAAAATATATATATATAAATTGATAAGATATAGAAAAGGAAAAACTTTTGCAATCAATTATGATGTGATTATTGACAATATGACAGAAAAAATTGAATAAATTAAGTATTTCTGTTAAGAAAATTTGAAGAAAAAACTTCATCACACCAAAAATTACTTCTAGACCATACAGAAAAAAAGTGATGACAAAAGAATGAATATTAAAGATGACATTCAAAGTGAAATAAGATTTCTTACTGAGAAAATGGATAAAGGAAACAAGGCTAACTTAAATATTCCAAAGTTATCCACCCCATTTTCTCACATAAGAAGTCCTGTTAAGCCAAAAGACCAAATAGAAAATCCCTTCATATCAGACTCAAGCCATTAAGACAAAAATCAAGGCTTAATTAAAGAAGAACCCAAACTTAAATAATGGCCAACATTCACAGGTGAAGGTGAATATATCCATATGTCATTGATTAAGAAAATTAATATGTTGCAAGAGGATTATGCAATACCAGATGAATTAATCACTTCAAGTTTACAATTATTATTTTAAAAATATGCAAAAAGATGGCATTATGGAATAAGGAAAACAAATGGCAAAAATACCTGGCCTTTGTGGAAGAATGAAATAATCACCAAGCAGGCAAATGCTTCCTGGAGGTAAAAAATAGAAAATTCCTTCTTTGACCCAGATAGGAAAAAACCTTTAGCTTGGTTCTTAAAGCAAGTTGAAAGGCCAAATTCAAGAAAAAATGGTGCACATGAAGATACTTAAAAAATGTGGAGGAGAACTGGAACATGCCCTGAGAAGCAGGTTCATAGAACCATGTTCCACAGAGGAGTATATTGATGCACTGGAATGTATAGTGACAAGAACCAAAACTGGAAAAAAATTGAAAAAATTGGATATTAAAAGTCCAAATAAAAAATTTATTAAGGAATAAAAACCAAATAAATCCAAAACTAATGAGCAAAGAAAATGCCATAAATGTGGTGGTATTTAAAACTTAGCCAATATTTTCCTCAAAAAGGCAAAAATCAATGAAATTGTGGAAAAAGAAGACCATAATGATAAAGAAGATGAATCCTATTCTGAAAAAGATACTGAAAGATCAGAAGCCTCTGAAAGTGATGACATAAATATGATTAATGCACAAATTAATAATATTGACTTAACAGATGAAGTACTAAATGTAAACTCAAACTTCACACAAGTTGAAACATCTGGTACAAGCATCAAAAATATACAAGATGCCAAACTGCATAGAACCAGACCTGAAAAAGGAATGGGATATGCAGCTGGAAGATAAAGTATAAGTATCTTTATGGTAGAGACCCAAGAGGAAAAATGAAACCTGGATTCAGGAGAATACTGCAACTGTGTTGGTAAAAGTTATTTAAAAACCATTATACCAGATTGGAAAGAAAAACTTATACCAATACAAAGGGTTAAATTCAGTAGTGCAAGTGAAAGCATGAATCCCCTTGTAATAATTGACTTAAAATTAATTTTTACTCATCCTTGCAAATGAGTAATAGTGAAATTAGAGTTTGTAGTAATGGATAACTCTACTAGTAACCATTTTGAACTTGGAAATTATTACTTTTCAATATATGGTATAGATATCTCTAAACATAAAGAAAGATATTTGACCACAGGAGACAATAAAAGACAGAAATTTGGTTTTTTGAACAATAATAAACACATTAATTTCATAAAAAATGAAGAGACAATGCCAGGAAAACATTTATTCATAAATTAACAACTTACTGAGGCGGAATTCAATCAAGAATTAACAGAAAAAGTGAAAAAAATGTTGACTGATCTCTTATTTGAATACAAAAGTGCCTTTGAAACTGACAAAGAAAGACTAGGTTCTATCATTGGAAATGAAGTATAAATTATTTCTAATGTGGGAAAACCTTATGCACCCCTGTTATGAGGACCAGCTTACCCTTCTAGCCCAAGAGCTAGAGAAGCCTTAGAGGTACAGATTAAAGAATTAATTTACCTTGGGGTGTTAAGGAAAGTAGGACATAATGAACAGGTAGAGGTTACTAAAGCTGGAATTATAACTTGGAATAATGGGAAGTCAAGGATGGCAGGGGAATTTAGAGCTCTAAATACCTATACTATCACTGACAGATACCCAATACCCAGAATTCATGAGAAATTAACACAATTGTCACAGGCTAAGTTCATTACAGCCATGGATGATCTAACTGGTTTTCATCAACAATGTATTAAAAGAAAATTTTAGAAAACTACTAAGGATAATAGTCCATTGTGTCTAATATGAATACCTAAAAATGCCTTTTGGTATAAAAAAGCACCTTCCCATCATCAAAGAATGATGAAGACCATATTTTATGAATAACTACTAGAAGGATGGTTAATTATCTACATTGATGATATTCTAGTTTTCTCAGAAGCTTGGGAAAATCACTTAGCAGGACTAGAAAGAGTCTTGCACAATTTAGTACAAGTAAATATGAAAATTTCCTTGAAAAATGTCATTTCAAATATAGTGAACTTAAAGCACTGGGACATGTATCTAGACTAAGCTTTGGTATAGATAAAAATATAGTAGAATCAGTACTACTAAAGCCAATTCCAAAAACCAAGAAAGAAATGCAATCATTTCTATAATATTCTGATTATTACAGACAGCATATAAAGGACTTTAAAATAATTTCCAGATTCTTGTATAAGCTCTGTGACAAACAGAAAGTTTATGCAATGACTGAAGAAAGAGTTAAATCATATGAGGAAATAAAAAAAGGCTTCAAAAATTCCCCATTTCTTCTAATTCCAGATTGGAAACTACCTTTCAAACTGTACATTTATGCTTGTGGAGAAGGACTAGATTCTGCACTACACCAAACACAAAAAATATATTATAAACCTCTTGAAGGGCCAATTTGCTTCATTTGAAGACAAGTTAAGGCAACAGAAGCAAGATTTGAAGCAAGCAAAATGGAATTTCTCTTCCTAGTTTGGGATTTAGAAAATCTACAAGATTATTTGGATGGAACAATGTTTGATGTCATAACAGACTGTAATGCTGTAGAATATCTAGTAAATATGAAGAAACCAAACAGACATATGATAAGATAGAAGATTTCTATCTAAGAATATAGAGGAAATATGACTATAGCTAATTAATATGGAAATATTCATAAAAATTCAAATGGTCTTAGCAGATGGGCTTTAGAAAAACCACCTGAAAACCCAGCATGGGTACCACAGGAAGAATGTTAGCCTGGGGCCTCTAACGTGGCTTCCAGTCTAATTATTAGTAATTTTAATAAACTAAGTAGGTAGTGGAATACTATTATTATAAGTAATAGGTGCGTCACTCTAGTTTATAACAGAGTACTGTCAGTATTTAAGCTTCAACAGTACTATAGCTGGGTAAAGTGAATTGAATCACTTTTTAAAAGTGAGAGCACTAATTTCCCAAATTAAAAGTAAGTAATTTTAATTTGAAAAAAGTATATTGATAAGAGCTCTGAGGAATCATTCTCAAGTAGAATGATCCTCTTTAAATGTTGTAGATACAAAATCAAAGTAAGACACAAATAAACTGATAAACTGTTTAGAAGAAAATATATTGTTATAGTAACCTGATATATAGCCAGGGAGATGCTGTTTCTATAGAAGCAAAGTTACCATCTCAACAAATTAAAAGGGTGTTATAGAAAAAAGATGAAACAATATCTCTATAACAACAAAATGTTTAAATGAGTGACTTGGAAATGAGATTACTATAACAACTAATCTTAAAAGAGTGACTTATAAAAAATAGAAGAAAACAAAATTAAAAGTGAATTTATACAGATGAATTGAAATACTTCAAAGAAAATTTAATGAAAGTGTTTGGAGTTTGTGTAGCATGTAATTCTTTTCATGCTTGCAGGCTCACAAAGAACATAATATAGAAGGGATATGTGTCACAGACATTGGAACAGAATTCTTTAATCAAATTAAATAAAGCTATAATATGGAAAAAAAATCATATATTATTACAGCTGTTAATCAAATATTTCCAAGACCCATAACTATCTACCAGACTAGATGAAGTATGGAAAGAAGCATATGATGAAGAAAGATTCCACCCCCTTGATTGAATTCTTTATCAAAGGAATAAACACACATGTGATATCATCTTGAAATATAGGAATCTGATAAATACTATACTACATTAATTCCATGATAGTTTTTTATATGGACATCTCTCAGAAGATAAGACACTAGGAAGGGTGAAAACCTGCTCCTGGTGGCCAAATTGGAGAAAAGATGTTGCAGAGTACTGCCAAAACTGTGACAGATGTTGAGAATAAAACAGAGCCACATGAAAGAAATTTGGAATTATTATTCAAATTCATAAACCAAAATAACCACAGGAAATAGTTCACATGGATTGGGTAATAGCCTTACATCCAGGAGGAGACAGGAGTTTTAATGCATGCCTAGTATTAGTTGACAGGTACAGTAAGCCCCAATGTTCTCACCATTTCACAAAGATAAAACAGGTATTAACACATCCATAATAATATGTAATGGAGTAATTAGCAATACAGGCTTATTCCAAAATATCATAACTGATAGAGATACAAAATTCACTTCAGCATTGTGGACAAATCCCCATAACTTATTCAGAACAACATTATCATTCTCAGCAGCTTACCAACCTCAAGCTGATTGCTTAGGAGAAAGAATGATACAAACTTCAGAAGACATGATTGGAAGATTTGGTACATATGGCCTAGAATTCAAAGACTATTATGGTTTTACCCATGATTGGTTTGCTTTAATACCAGCTCTTGAATTGGCATATAAGACATCAATCCATTCTTCAACTGACAAAACACCAGAAATTTTGGAAAAATGTTGGAACTCTAGACTTCCTTATCACACTCTCAAAAAGGACTTAGTAGATATAAATCTAACAGAAAGCAGTTTCAAAATAATTCTCGACAAGGCAAGAAATCATGAAAACAGATGTATGCAATATTTTTTCAAATATGCAAAAGAAAGATGGGAAAAAAGTCATCAGCCACCTAATTTTTTCAAAGTAGCAGAATTTGCCTTATTATCAACTATAAGCTTTAATAAAATTAAAGGACAAAAGAAATTGAAAGATTCCTTTTCAGTACCCTTCATGATAAGAGCACTACATGGACCTAATTCTGTGCAGCTAGAATTGACAGGTGAATTAATGAACAAATACCCAACTTTCCCTGTAATTCTGATAAAATCTTGAAGCTCAAGTAATAAGGAATTATTTCCCCTAAGAAATAAACCACAAATTGAAATACCCCCTCTTGAAGAAGGAGAAGAAAAGAGAATTTTAAAAGTCCTTAAAGAAAGGGAATACCTTGTAGGGTATAGAAAACCACCTGCAGAAGATTAATGGCTACGTGAGAAAGATATAACTAATTCTAATAAGCTATTAAGAAGGTGTAGACATGAAAGAAGACCTAGAGAATAGAAAAGTTAAGTATTATTGAGATTCAATACCAAAAAAGTCTATTGAAGGCGTAGGAAAGTGGATGATACCCTAATTAACTATATCAGATTGTCGTAAAATATTTTTTGGTGGTAGGGAATCTGAACCTTTGAGATATGACCAAATATCCAAAATGGTCACAAAAAAACTTTAAAATACTTCTTTAAATAATAAGAATTGAAATTTTTATCTTAAAATAAGTAAAAATGCCATAAAGAGGCATAGAATCTTGATTATGTCAGAAGCTAATGCATAAGAATTTGAAAGAAATTGCACCATTAGATTACCCATCAAGAGCTACACATATAACATTTTTATGTCATATCTGTAAAGTAAATACTTATGGAGATAACCTCAATATATGCACTTTTGAGATCAGAAAATACATTCATGGTTTTTAGCTCACATGTGAGCCTTAGAGGTATTTTCATATACCCAAAAGACCACAAACAAAAAATTAATATACAAACATAAATAAAAGAAATTTATTCATATTATTAAAATAAAAATTAAAATATAAATATGAATTTATATACAAAATCAAAAATTTAATTATAATTTAAAAATAAAAATAGATTAAATTTCGGAATTGTAAAAACACATTTTTACTTGAAAAAATTAAGTAAAAATGAATTTTCAACAAAATTACCCAAAATAAAATAATTTTGGAAAAAAGTTAAATAAAATATATCATAACTTTGTATTTGAAAAATAAACATATAAAATTTATTTCACCATTGGATTCTTTATAAAAAATTAGGTGGGGTCACCAATGAGTGAAATTTCTGTAACTAAACTCTAAATAAGCTTAAATTAAGGTTTTTGTATTTTCTGTATAAAAGTTGGAAATCCTCAGAAAATTAATTTAATTCACATTACATGTAGTGTTAACCATCAATTTTTGTGGTAAAATTGAGGTGTTGTGTATAGTTTAGAAGTTATGAGGAATTGAAGTATTTTCAATTGAATTCAATTGAATTGTCAAAATGTGCACGTGTATTACATAAGTGAACTTTGATTTACATATGAGGTGTCAATTATTGCAGGAGGGTACTGTAAAACTCAATTAAATTACATATGCAAATTATAAGTATAATACATGATGAGGAACTAAAGGAAAAAATAAATTGGAAAGATTAAATTTGGGTGGGAAAAGGAACCCTAGCTCTAAGGGGGAGCCAGACCCCCAAAATCCTTGCTGACAGGCGTGAGATGTCAAAATCCATGCAAAAGCTCATCACTTTTGGCCTGGAATTGAGTCACAGGGTCTGTGACTCAATTGATGATGAGGTTTCAATACCAACCAGGGCAGTTTTAACTGTTGCCAAGAGGGTAAAACTACCCTTAAGATAAAAAAATCTTAGTAAAAACAGTTTTAACTGGTTTCTATGTCTCTTACACTTATTATGACGTGTTTTGAAGGCTCTAGGCCAGGTATTACTATAGTAATGGCTGATTTAAGGGTCTAAAATGGCTAAAACCAGCACTTTTTTTGTCTAAAGCAGGGTTCAATGATGCCATAATTGGCTTTTCTGTTGTCAGTGTTTTCTACGACTGACAAGAGTAAATTTTACTTTTGGAGTAAGAAAATTGATGGCTATAAAAGAATGTCTTCTTTGCCCCACTTTTCTCTTCATGTTAGAATCTTTTCCTTTTATAATTAGTTTTAAAATTGTTAAACCAATAAATAAAAGATTCCAACCAGAATTTAAAAGTAATTTTGAACCTTCTAACCATGTGAAAAAATCATTATAATAATTGTTTGTAAATCTTAAAATCATTTTTACCCCTGAACCAACCCAAAAGTGAATTAAAGCATCTTTCATAACTGTTAACTTTGTCACTTTGTTTCCAAATTCATTCTGGTCACCTTTGGGCATTTTTTCTATTTAAAGACCTTTTTAAAGATTTTGTCCTTTAATTAATTGCTTGAAGTTCTTTGCTCAATTAATTCCAATTATAATTTCTCTTGAAGAAATTTCTTTTGTAGCCTTAAAGATCTCTTGTAGAGTATTTTTGGATAAATTTTTATTGTTGGTAAAACAATAAATCTTCATAGTATTATTGTTTTATACTTATGAAGTTAAAAAAAATCAATTTGGTGTTTCTTCTCTTAAAAATACTATTTCTTACCATTTTTAATTATATTTCACCTTATACAAATTTTGAGGACAGGAAAAGTACTTGATTTTTTGATCAAAGTTTCATATCCACACCTTACATCATATCTCTTGAAATATGCATGATATAGAGTTAAGAAAAAAACAAAGTTATCAATGAATAAATGTAAAAGAAAAGATATAAGCTATATTTGACAAGCTGTAAACAAGGGTTTATTGAGCAAAATAGCAATAGCTGTTGACTACTTTGTTGTCAAAGTATTACAAGCTTATGAAAAAGTGGATATTCAGATTCTACTAGTCCATAAGTGAATAATGATTAAATTTCAATTATAATATTCAAGGTATAAGCCCTTGAAATTATGGTTTGAAGTTTAAAATAGTCAGCTTCAACAGAAAAGATGAGGTACAAGAAACATCATCAAAAATAGAGTTTTGATGATTTAGTGAAATTATATCAAAAGCTTGGAAAAGACATGCTAATATATCAGAATTCAATCTCTGAATGGCTGTAGCATGAATAACTCAAAGGATAACAATGACCAAAGTTAAATCTTAAAAATGATCATTTATGATCACATACTGTAGTCTTATTTTAAGTTTAACAGTTATATAAATGATAAAAATGGTTGATATTAGTATATTGTGATTAATACTAATAAAATAAACGTATTCTAACCTTTTTCCAAATCTATGATTTCACCAAATTTAGAGTTGCAGTGATAACTCTAAATAATGGCTTAATGTTGAAATAAGAAGGTTCAATTATGATGTAATCATCACCAAACCTTAAATTATTGATTGATTTCAGTGGATACCCTCAGTAAACGTCTACCAGAAGGCTTCTGGACTCTAGGAGGGAGAATTTTACTATAAATAGAGCTATTTTCCCTCTATTTCCCCCTCAGACACGTCAGAAACACTGAAAATATCAGATCAAAAGGTCAAAGCTTTATTCTTTCTATCTAATTCTATTTTATTTTTTAAGAAAAAGCTTCATCTTTTTAATAATAACCACGCTTTATATTATTAAGCCAATATTCAATGGTTTTTGTTAATTTCTCTCTAAAATCTTTAATTCCACAAAAAATAAAGAATATTTGTAATTTATTTTATTTTTAATTGTAAATACAAGTTAAACAAGTTGTATTTACATTATCAGGCCTAAAACTATTCAAAATTATTATATTAGGTGTTGAAATTAGGTTATTTTTTGTTTCATAATAATTTTCTCTTTATTATTATTTTTGATAAGTATTTTCTTGATATAAATAGTATTCATATTAATATTAGTAATATTATTATTATAAATTGTTTTTTATTAATAAAGAAAAGTTTCTTATTCATTTATAATTTGATGGTAACAACAATTAATTGCCATAAATATTTTTACACCATAATTATAATATTTCTTTATTATGATAGTTATTTTTAATATTATTCATTATTTTAGTAAGGACATTCAGAGTACACAGAGTAAAATATTAGTAATATTTACTTATTGTTTCATAGTAAAACCTTACATTAATTGAACTATCAGGCTCAAACCAAAATAAAACACAAAAAACATTTTTGGTTGCTCAAGTTTACAATTTTTACAAAAAAGAACCAATTCATTTATTTTAAACAAAATAATAAATCAAAAGCATTTCATTTATTTATTTAATTTTTATTAAGAAAATATGTTTTTTATTATAGGTAGAGTTTTAATTGTGTTATCAATTACTCTTTTCAAAATAGAAAGATATACCAACCCTGCCAACCCCCTTCCCATCACCTCCAATCAATTATGAAGCAATTTCAGGGCTTCCAGGCCTTGCAAAAGCAAATATATGTTTTTCTCCTTCTCTTTTTTTAATCAATGCTGACCTTTTTTCCAAGTTATAGGTAATTGTTGTTTTTTTATTGTATATCAAGTCAAAAACAAACAATCCAAACATTAATCAGACTACCCACCCTGCCCACCTCCTCAAACCAATTAGAAAAAAAATTGTTAATCAATTTACAATTGATAGGTGGGCTTCCAACCATCCAGCCATCCACCACCTTCTAACAACCCCCAATTCATTATTTATTTCTTCTCAAATTTGTTTCTAATTGATTGGAGGCCTTCCTAACCTCTAGACATCCACCACCTTCCATCAACCCTAAATCAATTAGAAATTGATTGGAGGCCTTTCTCCCATCCATTGGCCTCACCACATACCACAATCCTCCAGCTAACTGACAACCATCCATCCTCCAACAACCTACCAACCAACAACTTTGCTTTTAACTTTTTAACTTTAAAAATCATACTGACCTTTTTCTTTCTTTCTTTGTTTTGTAGTGCTGGAAATATTCAATTGGGCTGCCTGTGATTATTTGATAATTAGATTATACTCAATAAATTTATACCACCCTTAGAACACTTTAAAAAAACAAAACCCAACCCTCCTTTATCATCCAACTCTTTAGAATTTTGCAGTGATTTGATTTCTGAGACTCAACAATTCCATGAGAATAATTCTAAAGATGTTTCAACTCATGATAAATTTTGTCATTCTTATGATAAGAAGATTTTTGAGACTCAAACTCTCAATAATATTTAATTCAAAGATGTTACTCAGAATCCTCACTCCAAATATTGAAAAAAAATAAGAACAATACAACACCTTAATCAAACTACAGGATAGCTGAAAGTGGATAATGATAATTATTAATTAATAAAACTAGATCAAAAAGGATAAAGCTGCAAGCTGTCTTAAACCCCCTCCTGAGAAGACTATTAATCAGAAATATGTCCTTTTTGATAAGACTCAAAGGCCATATTTACCAGTTATGATTTATCAGATTCATTCATTCTATAATCCCATAAAAACCTTGTCTCAGATTTAAAATCTCAAAATAAACTTAAATAGTCTTGCAGAAAACTTTCAACCCACAAAAACAAATGAGGATATGCTTGGTGATATTATGAAAGGTATTAGAATTTGTCAGGGATATGATGCTGGAAAATCTTCGAGAGTTTATGCAAGAAAGGCTGGCCTAACAAAAATAGATACTGATCAAGATAATAAATATTGGCATAACCTGAAAGGCTATCATTAACTTATTAACTGAAAAATCCAATATTTTTCCAACATGGAACTACAAAAGAACAAAAAGAACGGATTTAATCCAATTACCCAGATTTAGTCAATTTGAATGGAGCTAAAAATCATCACATGATTTCAGAAACTTTTTCAATGTTATTATCACTTATGATGGTTTTTACAAAAAGGCAAATATAGATAGGAAAGACTTGAGCCCTTGGACTTAGCATATATTTTATTTCACAAATAAGAATACCTACCAACCTATCCCAATGATTTTCAAGCCATATGGTCATGAATTATCCTTTCCACAACTCAACTCCATTTTTTTTTTCCAAAAAATAAGGCATGATTGAAATAATTTGGAAAACAGAAACCTGTCTTCATGAAAACACAAAAACCTCAATAAAATTAACTTCCCATCCAGAAATTACTCATTTTGGCTTCTCCTTTCAGATAAAAAAAGAAATATTTCAAAATTTGAAAAAAATTGAACATTTTTCACCAAATGAGATTGATTCTTAATTTATTGGGAAGAAAAAAAAACACAATATTGAAAGAGACTTAGTAAAAAAATGTTTTAGATAGTTTAATTCCTCTAAAGTAAAAGATTTGGAATCATTATGTCACAAAAGAATATACATATTCCCTAAAATTACTTTTTGTAATCAATTGCTGATATAAAGTTCATTCAACGAAATTATCAAAAAGAAATGAATTTTTAAAACAAAATATTCTTCATGATGTTAAGAGCCATTTATTTTTTATTCAATAAGCATTTAATCTATTGTTAAGCCAGACTAAAGCTAATGGCCTTACGTGGTGACAGATGTTCAAATGGGGTTTTACATCTTCGGGTTCCATTAGATTTCTTAAGTAAGGTGGATTTCTATCTTAATATAAATGAATTCATTGGTCTCCAATTAGTGCTAATACATTGTGTAATATCACAAAAGCTACCACCCATTTAACAAAATATTGAATCTCCTCTTTATTTTTCATTTGATTGGGCATCTGCCTCAAAGATGAACAACATCCGTTCAAAAAACCAATAGCATGCTCAATACATACTTGTGACCTAAAAAAAGATAGATTGAAATTCTTATGGTATTTGGAATGGGAAGGTGTCACAGCCATCATCAGGGTTAAAGGGTGTTACAAAATTATACCCACTCAAACTCACTGAGCCAGAAAATAATTGCTTTGTATGATAATCCAGTTTAAGAAATCTTAATTTGAAACTCATGCAGTTGGATTTGCCAATGAAGCCTGTAACTACTTTTAAAAGCTGGATTAACAAAAAACAGTTTTGGATTCACAAGCCTGAAACTGTATGATCACCCAACTTCACCATACCTCTTGTACAGACCCTGTAAATCCATACAGGGGATTTATTATTTAAATCAATTAAATAAAAGATTCTTCTAAAGAGAAGCCAGTCTTTGGATAAGGGCTGGTGGATTCTCACATAAACCAGCACCTCTCCCTCCCTCTGGGGACTGTCCCCTGGTTAATTAATATATTGGATTTATTATTTAATAAAGACCTTATTCTTCCTTTATTATTATATTCTATATATGAGTATTAAGTCAGTCTTTTAATATTTTCTCACATGTTCAGTAGAGTTTCCATGGCCTTATTCTTATTAGCCCTTTCCTTTTTTTCTGAAAGATTGAAACAGTTGACTTGGACTTGTTTGTTGCTGGCTCCTTTATTTCTTACTATTCATTATTTTTGCTTATTTTTTATCCATTTATTACTATAAATAATATATTATTTAGACTATTTAAGTGTGTCCTCTGATTTATCCTGATCCATCTGCAAGTGATTCTCAGGTTACTGAGTGCCAGGCTCTCTTCACTTAGAGAAGCACCTGCGACATTGTGTTGCTTAACTCATAATGTACTAATGTATTTTCAATTATTTTTCATTAAATAACTCATTAATAAATTATTATATATTTATGATTTTTATTAGTTATGATTCTTCTGATCAATTTTCATCTTAAAATTGACTTCTTTCTCATTGATTTATCATTTCTGACCCTTGAACTTTATTCTAAATTCTTAATCAAAATATCAAATTTTTATTTTTTTTCTGAAATTCAGGTTGTTATTAGGCTTTAATTTATTAATTATTTGAAACTGGGATCTATCAGGACAATTGATTTAACTTTCAAGTATTTTTATTTAATTGATTGGCATCTATTTGATTCCTCAACATAACTCATTAATTATCAATATTTAAATTGATTGTTTGATTGCATTTTATTCCTAAAGATATTGAATTGATTTTGGAAATATTGAATGCTTGACTGAATGACTAAAAGAGAATTGAAATGACTTTGAACTGACTGGATTTGATTGAATTGATTGAAACTGATTTGAAATGATTCAAGAAATTTATTTATTAATAGGGTTTTGAGTATGTCATTTTAATTCCTTAAGGGCTATTAACATTGATTTAACCTCAATATTTGTATTGATTCCTCAATTTCTCATCAATATTTTTTACTTTATTTTATTTTGTCAAGCCATGATTGTATTTTTATCAAGTATCATCAAGTTATTTTTTTTCAAACAATGCCTGTTCAGAATAGTCCCCCAGCCAATAATACAATATCTTAAAGAAATCAAGCTGTTCTGACTCCTACAGCAAGGGTTCCTCCTGACTGCACACCATAAACTCAACAACTGAATGTAGATTTGAACAGAGGACCACAAATGGGAGAAGAACCCTCCAGAAGAGGAGGTATGAAGTCTAGAATATCAGGATCATTCTCTGGATTATTTGGTGGATACCCTGGCATTTCTCAATGGCCTAGGAGTAGATTGGGGGAAGAAGAAGATGAAGAGGGTGAGGATTATATAGATGAGGTATAGTATGATGTGACAGAATTGGCAGCTTCCTTGAAATATGCCCCTGAAGCTCCCAGGGCTCCAAATCTGGCCCTTTCTAATCAACCTCTTGTCTCTAAAGATGGACCAAATTTTCTCAATATTATGGAGCAAATGACTCAATGAATATAACAGCTCACTAAAGTAGTTTTCCCAAGGGAAAATTACAGAGCCCCAAAATTCAAGAATCCATCCATGAAGGTACCTAATCACATTTATGGTAATCAAGCTTATAAATTTAGAGGATTTATTGAATCCTGTCCATTAATCTTCTATAATGATCCAGAATAATTCTTCTCTGACAGGAAGAAGTTTTTTTACTCAGCTTCTTTTCTCACTGTTAGAGCTGGAAAGTGGGTTGATCCTTACCTCTCAAATATCTTCAATGAGGACCCTTCCTACCCCTTTAAGAACTGGAAATGGCTTGAAACCTAGTTATTTACGCTTTTTTGTGATCACAATGAAGCAAGGAAAGCTGAGAAATAGTTTGACAATCTCAGTATGAGAAAAGGTGGTCATGCCTCCTTGTAAATTGTAAATTTCATAAGCTTAATTTAAAGAATTGGGGATTGAGGGGAAAGAGCTTATATTCATGTGTATAGAAGCGGCTTGAAATCAAGGCTATTGGACTGATTGGCTTCTCACACTTGAAATTTTCATAGCCTTCAAGAACTCATAGACATTACTCTGGAGTTGGATACCAGATACAATGAGAAGAATAAGGGGAAGGGCAGTGATAAAGAAAAGAAGCCTCCTGTCAATGGATGAAATTACTTCAGTACTTCTAAAGACTCATATTTAAAAAAGCCTCACCATAAGAAGAATAGGAAGGTGAATAATTTTCAAGTCTCAAAGGATAAGCCTCATGCTTTTCTCCTCAATAAGCACAACAAGTTCATTGGTTCTGAAAAGGAGAGTAGGATTGAAGAAGGCTTATGCACTTATTGTTGAGGAAAGAAACCAATTGAAAAATTCTTCAAGAGGCCTCAAAATAGGCCTGGGTCATCAAGAGGCCTCCCTAGGAAGCAGGGAAAATCCTCAGGGGGAATCATGATATGTTCAATGGTTCTCACTTATTTTTTCAAAGAGCACAATTGTGCAATATGAATAACAGTGTCAAGAGATCTTTGAAATTTTCAATTTGCTCTTCTGTCTTTTTTTGGTATTCTTATTGATTCTGGTGCTACAAACTCTTTTATTGAAAAGAATTTTTCTCTCAAGTACTCATTCACTATGTCAGAGCTCCCTGAAAGATTGATCCTCAAATTTTGGATTCAAGTGAGTACACTTCATTTTTCATCACCCATTATACAAAGTGGGTTGTTGAATTTCCTTCTTTCCCAAGCTTTGAATAAGAATTTCTTATCATATATCCCCCAAAGGGAGAAGACCTCATATTGGGCTATGATTTCCTCTACAATCTTAACCTTTTTATTTATTGAAAAAATGGATTGATAACCTAGGACCCCATTTGTAAGGATTCTAATGGTCTTACACCTTATATTAGTAATTCCTCTGCCACTGCTGTCAACAGTGTTTCTCTGGCTGGTGAACTTGAAACAACTTCCCTTCCTTCTTCTGTCCATATTCCTCTAATTATTCCCTCATGAATTACTTCCATCAAGAGATAAAGTATTCAAGGACATAAAAGATGTTGTAGAAGGTGTTGCTATATCTTCACTTCATCTCTTTCAAGGAGATATGGACCTTTCTACTTTGTCTTTTCATGCATTCCTGTAGGAGAAGAGGGATAATGAGTAAGAGCCAGAAGAAATTGAAACTGTCCTTGAGGCAGTCCCTCTTGCCTATCACCATTTTTTCATGTATTTTCCAAGGTGAAAGCAGAGAAACCTCCTTCACAATGCACCTGGGATCATCATATCAAATTGAAGGGGTCTCTACCTCCAGTTGGTGTTATCTAATTTTCATTAAATCATGAGTCAGACAACTATGGGCCTACATTTCAGAGAGCTTAGATAAAGGTTTCATTAGTCCAAGATCTTCATCAGCAGGAGAACCTTCCTTTTTTCAAGAATAAGTATGGTGGCCTTCACTTGTGTGTTTAATAACCCAATATGAATGGTTTTACTAGGAAGAACAGGTCTCATGTTCCTCCTATTAATAAGATTCTCTTCATTTTTAATGGTTTCACTATCTTATCCAAGATATATTTGCATGGTTCTTATAATCTACTTATAATTGAAGAGGGTGATTATTATTTGACTGCCTTTAGAGCCAAATATGGTAGTTATGAGTATTAGGTTATGCCATTTGGCCTGACCAATTATCCTTCTTCATTTCAGAATCTTGTGAATTATATATTTGTAGTAGTTTATTTGGATGATATTATTGTCTTCTCAAGTTCTGAGGAGGAACATGTCAAGCATGTAGCCTCTTTCCTAAAAAGACTGAGAGACAATAATTTGTTCTTTAAAGCCCCAAGGTGCTTATTCCATGCATCAAATGTGGAATACCTTGGTCCTTTTTTTCAAGTGATGGCCTCAAGATAGATTCTTCAAAAGTTCAAAAGATACTCAATTTTCCATAGCCCAAGAACATCAAGGCACTTCAATCTTTCCTTGGCTTTGCCAATTTCTATTTTTCAATTTAAATTACTCCAAAAAATAACTTCTATCACTTCTCTTTTCAAAAAGGATATTCTTTCTTGCTTCAATGAGGAAGCTCTTAGTAAGTTTTAATTACCAAAATAAGCCTTCACCACCACTTCTATCCTTATCTACCTACTATTTTAGAGACTGGTTCTTTTATAGTCACAAGCTCCTCCCAGCTGAGCTCAAATATGAAATCCATGATGAGGATCTCCTTGGAATAGTTTGGGCTCTCAAGCACTGCAGAGAATTTCTTGTTTCTCTTTCCAATTGTTTTGAACTATTGAATGACCACTTTTCTATATTTGAAGTCTTCTAAAGTCATTACTCACCATAAATGCTGTTGTGCTGAGTTTCTCTCTGAATTTCACTTCTCTATTAATTACTTCCCAGGCATGATGGCTACTTTACAAGATGCCTTGTTACATTGAGATGACATTTACCCTGAGAGGGGGTTGGACTTTATTATCAGAAATCCTCAAAATTTTCATCAAGCTCTCAAACAAGATGGAGGTCAATAATAAAGATTTTTCTCAATAAAAATTGAAGTTTTCACAAGTTTATTGGATAAAATTAAGAAAGAAGTATGACAAGACATTCAATATAAATAAATACTCAAGAAATTACCAATATGTGAGTCAATTCCAGATTATTCTCTCAAACCTCAATCAAAATTTCTGTCATTCAGAAATAGAAGTCATTCCAATAAATAAAGAAATCCAATGGTACATTATTAAAAATTTTCATGAATCCCCACTGTCTTTCCATCCTGGTCAAGAAAAGACCCTAAAGCTCATCAAGAGGTATTTTAATTTGTATTGCATGGATCAATTCACTAAGGACTATGTGTCATCATATCAGAAATATTCAAGAGACAATAACATCCACTATAAGAAGTGTGGGTTACTCAAGCCTCTTCAAATTCAATCTGGTCCTTGGAATTTATTATAAATGAGCTTTATCAGGCAACTTCAATCTTCCAACAACTTTGATTCAACTTTAGTAGTTGTAGACAGATTCTCAAAAATGGAAATATTTATTCCAACTTATCTATCAATAACTGCCATGGACCTATCTCAAATCTTTATTAGTAAATTATTTTCCAAAAATGGCCTTCCATTAAGTATTATTAGCTATACAGGTTCCTTATTTGATTCATCATTATAGACCAATTTATGTCAGAATCTCAAGAGATAAAGAGATGTTTCAACTGCCTTTAACCCTGAAGCAGATGAACAGACAGATTGGGTAAATAAGATTTTAGAAAAGTATATTTGGATGTATTTCAGCTACCATCAAGATGACTGGCACATCTACATCCCTCTGGCTGAATTTCTGTAAAATAATGAAGAAAATTGATAAACAAAAAAATTGAGATTTTTAACCATTTGCTGAAAAAATACTAGCTGTGACTCAATTGATATTTCTCAAGACACACCTTCTGGAAAGCTATAAACAAAACTCCAATCAGTACAGAAAGCTGTCAAAGAATAATTAGAGTAATAAATAAAGAGTTTTAGGAAGTATACAGACATAAATATTTCAATTCCACCTAATTTCCAGAATGGGGAGAAAGTATGGCTAGCCTCAAAGAACCTCAAGAAAACAAGATCCAGCACAAAGATTTTTGGGACCCTTTCAAATTTCTAAGAACTCTGGAAGCCATGAATATCACATCAAGTTTCCCCAAAAATGGAAGTGAGTTCCCCCTGTCTTTCATGTGTCCTTATTGAAACCTGTCAAGAATTCAACTATCCCAAATTAACATTGATTTCCACCACAACCAGTTCTGGTTAAGGAGCAAGAAGAATGCAAAGTGGCTCAGGTTCTGGACTCAAAAATCAAGAGGTAAATTATGGTATCTTTTAGAGTGGAAAGGATTCAGTGAAGACCCAAAAATAACCACTTGGGAGCCAGCTCACCAGACCCTGTCAAGAATTTCCACTCATTGTATCCTGACAATCCTGGCCCAAATACCTCAATAGTGTGAATTATGGTGCTTGGCCAGAATTGGATTTTATGAAGGTAAGTTTATCTCCTGGAATGCACCATTTAGAGGGTATTCTACCAAGTTTATGTAAGAAGAACCTTGGCCACTCTGTGAGAACTTGTAAAAGCATGTGAAAATATTCAGAAGACCTTGAAAAAATTGTACCCTCAGTTTGGACCTTCCAAATGGAGATATGGCAAAAATTCTATCTTTATTTTTTTTATATTATTTATTCAATTCATGAGTTTCAAGTCATTCTATACATCAAGTTACCAGTTATGGAAAATTTCTTTTCATGGTTCTTGGTGGGGATTGAAAGTTATGAAAGTAAGTTACATCTCCTGGTATGCACCTCTGGGGGTCTCTGCTTCTTGAAAAACAACATCTTGGCCACTCTGTGAGAAACAAATTCTTGGTTTTATCTTTCAAGAAGATTATGGGCAGAATAAAGAGACTCACTTCAAGAAGGACACATTTTACAAAGCTTCATTTTCTATTTCTTTTATTTAAAAGCAGCAGCATCCCCTCCCTTATTGTATTTTGGGAGGTTCCATTTTATTCTTTGTATCAGTAAGGAGTAGGGATAAAGGACAAACCAAACACAGACAAATTCAATAAACTAGTTATCTCTTTGGAAATCATCAAAGTTTCTCTTGAAATAATTAATCAAATAATACTCATACCACACAAATTTGGAAGCCATTTCTACTGAAGAAGTCATAGTAATCATTATATAATTATCATAGAATATCATTTCTCTACTATTTCTGTCAAATCTCCTTAAAAGGCTTGCAACAGAATCTTGAACCTCATTACCTCTATTTGAATTATCTCTGGCAGCTCTGATCAGCTAAAGATCTCTTCCTTGAAAG
Organism: Austropuccinia psidii; assembly: GCA_023105745.1. Classification (NCBI taxonomy): domain Eukaryota; kingdom Fungi; phylum Basidiomycota; class Pucciniomycetes; order Pucciniales; family Sphaerophragmiaceae; genus Austropuccinia; species Austropuccinia psidii. The sequence goes on along the minus strand of JALGQZ010000002.1, from coordinate 12,603,223 downwards.
ACTTGGGTGGCTGGATAGGGTAAAGGAAATCTTTCATCTCTACTGTTTTTTGAAGTACTGGGCACAGGTTGAAAGTTTGTGGGGAGGCATTGGTGATGGTCTGGATTGAAGAAATGGGGATGGACTAATTGAAGCAGTCAAGAAAGGTAGCCTAGAAGCGGATGGACTTGTTGAAGGTTTGGGAACAGAAGATAGCATAGTAGCAAGTCTGGGCTGAAAGTTTCTGGGAGTACTGGGAATAAGCTTACTATGAGATTTTTGAGAGGGTGGATGAGAAGGGGAGGAATTCTGGAGTTTGCCAAAGCATTAATTTACAACTTCAACTTCTTCACCATTAAGTTCATCACTACCTTAACCATAAGAATACACTGGCAAATCAGAAATCCTTTGGCTCCTCTTCACCACTCCTTGACTGTTGATCCTGGAGATTTGAACCTCTAGGCTGGAGTAAATTGGCCTCCAACCAGTGAGAATGACCCCTCCAACATTAGTCCATCTATGGACATTCCTTTTCCTAGATATAGTCACTAATTATAGATGTCAGTGCAATTCAATTCAAGAAATTCAAGAAAATTAAACTCAGAATACCCAGAAGCAGCATCAGGAGTGGGAAATCCACTCCATAAGGACCAACCTTCTTGCTCCACAGGAATATTCTCACAGTAGAAATTGTCAATACAAGAAGTTTTCAAGGCTTTACCCCAACATAAAAAAGATGGAACTTTGAAGACCTTGGAGTGAAGGGCTGGAAGAAAGATTTTCCCCTCTGAAAGCACTTGGTACAGGCAGGATCCAGCTCTCCAACCACCTTATAGCCATTCCAGACTTGAGAAGGATCAAAGAAGCCAGATTAAGACATTAACCAGGGTGAACTCAATGGAATATAGGCTTCAGAGCCATGAAGGACAGAAGGGGAAGATTCAGCTAGTGGAGTCATCTTGGGGCTCATTTCTAGAGTCAAGGTGGTAAAATATCCATTTCAGTCAGGAAAAATTTCAAGAATTTGTCAAGAATAATCAAAATTTAGAGCCATAAAAACCATTATGGCCTTCATAAAAGCCCTAAAATGGGTCCCCCTTGCATCAATAATGGACCATCCCCATAAATTCTGGGAGAAGGTCCTCCTTTTGGCCCTGGTCATTCTCCAGGTAAACAGGAAGAATATTATGGTGTTAAGGAGCCCACCAGTTTCAAGAAGGGGCTGCTTTCACAGACATAATCAGGGGTAAAAAGAGTTTCAGGCTTATACCCACTCAAACTCACCAAGACAACAAATTCTTGCTGTGTATATGAACATCTAGTTTAAGAAATATTCATTTAAAAAACTAATACATTTGGATTCACCAATAAATCCTGTCACTACTTGTACAGGCTGGTTTCACCAAATAGAGTTTTGGATTCACAATCCTGAAGCTGTATGATCACCCAGTTTCCTCATAGCTCTTTTACAGAGGAAGTATTATCCAAAACAATTCAGTGAAAGATTCTTCTTGAGAAAATTTACTCTTTGATCAGGGCTGGTGGATTCTCACATATACCAGCCCCTCTTTCCCCCCCTGGGGACTTTTCCCCAGTTAATTAATATATTGGATTTATTATTTGATAAATATTCTTATTCTTTATTTTGGAGTATTATATTCATTGGTTTTAAGTTGTTCTTTGCATTCTCTCACCTGTGCAGTAGAGTTGTGGTAGCCATATCCTTATTAACCCTTCTCTTTCTTTCTGAAAGGTTGAAACAATGGACTTGGACTTGTTTGTGGTTGGCTCTCTTATTCTTATTGTTACTGCTTTCCAATATTTATTTTATTATCAATTCTATTTTTATTACACTCTTAAGTGTATTCCATCTATCCCATCTTGAGCCCTCCATAAGCAAGTAGTAGCTTACTGAGTAACAGGCCCTCTTCATGTCAAAGAGCCCCTGTAGCCAAGTTCTCCTGACTCACACCAAATAGGATTTCAAGCTTGATGAAGGATGCCAAATTACCATTGGATCTTAATTGGTTCAATGCTACAGCCAATTGAATGGATGGATCCAACTTCTTCTATCTTGATGCAATTTTGAAAATTGCATGATCTTGAATCATAAATAGAAACCAATGGAGTTATTCATGTTTGCAATGGCATAGCTGTTTGAATTTTTCGCTGGAGAAGCTGATTGGATCTCCTGAGCTATATATATAGGTCAAGGGGATCATTTTTTGGGGACTAAGATATCTTTGTGTGTTGAGATGTTGTGATAGTGAAACTTGATTATCAAATTCATAATCTGAATCATATTAGATTGCAACTACATACTGCACAGAATTCAATTCACAAAGTAATGGTATTTTCGCTTAAGTATTTGGCATTGATGTCGTGTAGAGATGAGTGTGATATACTGAAAGGTGATAGCATGATATTCCTGAAATTTTGAAAGCTATATCTCAATCTCATTATGCAATAGCGTATTTCGGATGAATGTATATACATAATGGCTGGATCTGAGGTATGAAAACTCAGGAGTTGTCCCTAAAATTATGTGTTTTTTGATGTTTAAAATACCATGCAACTATAGGTGTGGGATTTCTGAAATCTCAAAAATTAAATGTGGTTTTTGAGGAAAACAATTCAAGATTTCTAACGTCTGATTTCTTATATTTGACACCCACTATTGTATTTTGAACAAATAACAAGAATATTCTTTATAAATTAATCACTTGATTGCATTTACCTTTTACATATCACAGTCAAAGCCCCCCAAAAATTAGATATTATTAGTTTTATTTGAATACTTTATATTTCAAATAGAGGAGATTATCCTTGAATTTCAAATGATTAATCAAAATATTTTCAAATTCCAAATATACCCTGTTTTTTCTAAAAACAATTTTTTAAAAGGAAAATCATTCTGGTAAAAAAAAGCTAAATTTCAGATGATATTTATTAAGGAATTTTTTCGGCTTCCATTTTTTTAACAAATCGGGAAGTAGAAAGTGATTTCAATTCTGAACAGGGAAGTTCAAATATTCAAAATCCCTGTTTTTATTTACTCAAAAGCTTGAAAAAGATTTGGAATGAAAAAACCTTGGGTTTTATTCTCAAAATACCAAAATGTTTTAGCTGAGTTCCCCTAGAATTCACCCAAGTCATGCTTTCAAAATCAGAAAGGTGAAACCTAATTCTTTGATCAGTTCATTTCTATTTCCATCCATTTCATTCAACAATCCCTAGAGCTCATTTGTTTAATTTTAGACATAATTATTCCATGTAAAAGATCATCAAAAAAGACAATAAAACCTGATTCAAAATAATTAGGTCATTCGACAACTTCTGATTACTTGTGTATTAATGACTGGATTCCAGCGAAGTCCAACTTTTATTCTTGTTTTAGAACATCAGGAAAAGCCTGCATAGGTTGCCTACCCTCCTCTAAGGAGAATGGACTTCACCTGTTGGCAAATGAGGTGAATAAAAAAGTCTTTTAATAAATTGAATCTTAGTACAGCCAACCTACATGACAAATGGAGAACATAAAATAAAAAGACATACTTTCAAAAAACTTTTTAAAAACCACTTGATTTGAAATTTCTCCTGATGATCAAAAGGGGTATTGAAAAAATATCTCAAAATCTCGAGTCTATTTTTCCTTGCTTCAAAGAAATGGATTTTCTGTTTGGGTAGAAGCCAAATGTGACTGCTGGAGACTCCTTAGATACACAAGAGAAAGGCTCCAACTAGGAAGTTCCAAAAAATTACTCAACCAACTTTCAAGAGGTAGGAAAAACTAATATTCACTGGATAGTGTGCTAATATTAATTGATAATTTGTGAATTAGGTTTATCTTATTGAAAGGAGGATGAGAAAGGCACAAGAGAACCATTCTCTAATAGTTATATCAATTAATAATTTGAGAAAATGGAGGAAAATAGCCTTTTTTCAGAAGATGTAAGCATAATTCATATGTAGAAATTGCTGGAAGACTTACTCATCACTATGACATATCAAAGACTTAAATGAAACTTTAAAATCAAAGGGTATTAAAAATAATTAGAAAAATATACATAGTCACTAAATGCAAGATACTGAGGCCAAGAATTATGTTGAGAGAATAATTCGGAAATAAAACCTTCCAAAGACCAGAACTTCAGGCTGATGTTCGAAGAATTTTGATATTTTTAGAGGTTAATTAATGTAATCACATGATCCATTATCACAAACATATACTGATTTAATAGATTCTCATCAACAAGGCTATTTGGTTTATTTTTGAATTGATTTAAAACAAACATATACAGAATTCGATTTTAAAAAAACCTTAGTACATGATACACTCTTTAATGCATGTTTCAAATCGGAGAAATTGAAATGGGAGGAGGAAAAGTAAGTAGAATTGTTGAGAACAAATCAAAGTGAACAGGGAAAGAGGTTGGAGATATCCTTTGAGAGTGAGAAAATCAAAAAGGAATTGAGCTTTCAGGAAAAGAAAATAATCTCACAGAGAAAATTCAAAGAATACAAATTTCAAAATCGGCATATGTTTGGGAAGTATGAGTGGAATCAGGAGTTGGAATTGAAATAAAAACAAAAAAATTATTTAACAGGGGCTATGGTGAGCTCAAGGAAGTCTAAATCAGAGGAAGTAATTATGAGGTTTATTAATAATTCTTAGTGTGCGATTCTTTTGATTTATACTGAAAAATTGATGAGTTTTTTCAAATATTTCTCATATTAATTTAAGCAATGTGTCTTAATAAAGTTTAAATTTATATCAAATTAGAATTCCGCAATTCATTTTTTGTTGAACAGATATACATCATAAGATTTAATCCTTAAAGTTCTGATTTTTTTCAATTTTCAACTGAATTTCAACCTATTAGTTTCAATTAATTGAAAATCAATTTCCACTAATAATATCATCTCAATTCAAAAAATCTAATTATTCAAATAATGTTTCAAAACGAAATAATTAATCTGAATTAATTCCATCTTCTTGATTGTAACCTGTAAATTTTTGGGAAAATAACTCTTCTTTCAAACTGTGAGCCTTGAGGTCTATCTCACATGCCAAATAGGCCAAAATTCATATTTGAATAGTTTCTGAAATATAAATAACCAAAAATCAATGCATATATCCAACATAAATTACTTTTGATATATAAAAATATGAATAACCTTTTTATGAGTAACTAAGCCCATGTACTTAAGACCAAATTTAGATTTTACACAAAAATTCACCTGTAGTAAGTCCATGTGGTCAGTAAGCTTAAATTTAATCTAGGAAGTGGTAATGTGGAAAAAACTATAACACTTCATCATCAATACCACATAAAATAATTGTGATTTTTTTTTTCATTTTCATGCCAAAATAATGGTATTGTAAAAAATCACAGGTTACATATACATTAAGAATAGTTTTCTGATTTTCTGTGTAAATTTAAAGTACTTTATTATTGAATAAATTTTTGTTACACCCTTAGTGGATATCAGTATTGAGGCCTCAATTAATATTTTTGACAGGAAAATAGCTAAGGGGGCAAAGGACATTGAAGAGAGCCAGGGTACCCAACTTCTGAGGCATATGAGGCTTGGAACGCTCAAAAGTTTGGATCCATGGCTTTTCATGGCACAATTAGTCTATTAAAACCTTCTTGGAACTTTTTTACCAAGTAAATATCCCATTAAACCATGACAAAATATCAAATAAGCTGCTATTTTGATGTGACAAGGAGATAATGAGCAGCTCTGACTCCTGTAACCAAGTCCATTATTAATTATTTGCCATTATGATCCCCGAAAGAGTAATTTTAACTCATTGAGGACTATTATCCATGAGTTTACCTTCTGGCAACCAGCTACCTCTAAGCTATTTGCCTGTATCATGTAGAAAATGAGGTAAAACTTCAAAAATTCATTCAAAATGAAGATATTAATGAATACTTCTGAAACTTTCAGGACCAATGGAAAGAGGGAAAATAAAAAATAAAAATCAAAAAAATCATTAATTCATAATTCAAATCAAATTTTTTACATATGGTCCATTTTTTGATGATTTCACATGAAACACTGAATCTTCAAAAATTCATAGAAAATACACCCTTTGATAAAATTCACAATTAAGTAAATAAATTTGGAACAACGATGGTTCTTTCAAAATCAAATTATAATTAAAGATGTTACTCCTTTATTTCTAAACATAAATGCATTGGTAGTCACTTAAAATGACTTAATCAAGAAATTATGACAATCTTTTCTAACTACAAGTGATGTAATTATTAAACTAATCAAGGTGAATGGCTTTTCACTCACTAGAATTTCAGTTTTCTCCATGGAACACCTCTATGAGCTGTTGTAAGCTTAAAATAAGCCTAATATTTCTATTTTTACAGATATGATCTTATAATTCAGCTTTATCATCATTAAAAACAAGTAAGTATTAGTTGAAATTATTCTTAATCAATTCAAAAATATCCAAATAAATAAATAAGAAGAACATTTAATTAAAGAATAATAATATTTCCAATAGTTTTTAACTATTAATTTCTGTATTACTTCTTGAAATAAATTATTGATCCTTTAAGTCAACAAATTATTTGTCAAATCACTCCACAAAATATTTCTGAGGTATTTTTGTAATATTAGTGAGTGTTTTATTTAATCATTGAAGTTCTTCTCCAAGTTCTGTAGGTTTATTCAATAATTTATTATAATAATTCTTGAAGATGATGATCATGAATTAAAATAATTTTATATTATTTTGATAAGAAGTTTGATTATTAATTCTTCTTGTAATTGATTCTAGTCAAAAAATACTTCTTACTGCTATAATCACTAGTAGTGTATAGCAAGTAAAAGAAATAATAAAGGTATTGATCTTATTATTGGTTATCATAAATTTGCTCATCATGTTTCATAGGAATAGTCATAGTAATATTGATCAATATAAATATTATCAAGAGTTTCATATACACATATTACATATCTTCTTGATAAGGATAATCTCAAGTTCCTGTATCATCACAGGATATTTTGCTCCTCATGCTAGAAGGAGTTCTTCTCAAAGAGGTTAAATATATTCTACTATGGTATACCATGACAGTTCAGCTGAATAAGATTTTCATTTTTATTGTAATTATTTATATCAAAGGGGATATCAATAGTATAAAATTTCCTTTAAGGGAAAATAACAGTAAAATAATCATGGAAGAACACAAATTATATATTTATTAAGGAATTGACCACAGGTTTTCTCTTCCAATGTCACCCCACTGCACTATCTGTAAGGTTTGACTATGAAACAATAAGTAAAGGTTACTAATATTTTACCTATTGTACTATGAATTTCCTTATAAGTAAAAAAAATAAGATCAAAATAATTATAATAATAAAGAATTATTATAATTAAGGTGTAAAAATGATTATATTATCAAATAAATATAAAAATATAATAAATAATATATTAATATAAGATAATCAATATATTTAAAAGCACTTTATCATTGTTACCAACAAATAATAAAGGCATAAAAATATTGTTTTTATGAATAAAAAACAATTAATAACAACAATATTACTAATATTAAAGTTGGAAATTAATATAAATACTATTTATATTAATTAAAGAATTATTAAAGTGATAATAGAGAGAAAATTATCATGATAAAAAGAAGTAACTTACTTTTAGCACTTAATATAATAATTTTGAATGATTTCACACCAAATAATATAAATAAAACTTATTTAAATTATACTTACAATACAAATTATCTTAATTTTACATGGATTTGAGATGTTTTAAGAGAAATTTAACAAAAACAATTAAATAATTGAAGTAATCATGTCAAGATTGATGATTATAATGAAGATGATCTTTGGTCTTTAATAATATAAAACTTTCATATATAAAGAATAAATAATTTACCTTTTTGATTCAATTATTTAGTGTTTTTGTTGTCTGAGGGGAAAATAGAGTAAAAAGAGCTCTATTTATAGTAAATACATCCCTTCTAGAGTCCAGCAGGCTTCTAGTAGACTTATACTGATTCTTTCTACTAGAATGGATCAATAATTTAAGGTTTAGTGATGATTACATCATGATCAAACCATCTTACCTCATTATTACGCCATTATTTAGAGTTATCCCTGTAGCTCTAAGTCTGATGATGGCATAGGCTTGGAAGAAGCCTAAACTTTGTGGATTTTATTAGTATTAATCATAATCTAATAGTATTCACCAGTTTTATCCCTTATATGACTGTTAAACTTAAAATAATATTACAGTGAGTGACCATAAATGATCAAATTTAAGCTTAAACTTTGATCATTAATAGCTTTTACGTTATACACGCTATAGCTATTCTGAGAGTGGATTCTGATAGCTTGGCATGTACGTCTTAAACTGTCAAGAGAATCTCACTAAATAATCCAAAATCTATTTTTGATGATTTTTCTTGTAACTCATCTTTTCTGTTGCAATTTAATATTTTAAACTTCAAACCATGATTTCAAGGGGTTATACCTTGAATATTATAATACAAATTACATCATTATTCAGTAATGAACTAGTAGAGTCTGACTGTCTACTTTTGTTTAAGCTTGAAACACTTTAACAACAAAGTGGTCAACAGCTCTGTTGATTTTAATCAATAATCCATTACAAGTTTTAACCTTCTTTATATATTGTGAAATGAAGTTCATATGTGTATTCCTACAGTAATTACGTGGTGAATTTATTTTTGGCTTATCTCTCTATCTTGTATATTTCAAGGGATATTAGATAAAAACCATGAATATATGTGTTGACCCAAAAAGTGCATATATTCAGCTTATTTCCTTAAGTATTAGCTTTAGAGATTAGCTTCATAATTGTTTTATGTGTAGATGTTTATGGGGAATACAATGGTACAGTTTATTTTGCATGTTGTTTCATTGGTTTCTGTGATAGATGAGGTTTTGTACCTTTTTGAAGGTATTATTACTTATACTTCAGTAATTATTGACTTTTCAGATATGCCATAAAAATGACATATGTGTATTTTACCATGAGGAATCTAATGGCGTAATATATTTCAAATTTTTATTCATTAGAGTCTGAGTTAATTCATATTTTGTACTTATTTATGGTATTTTACTAATTTTTGAGATAATTATCATAAGCATAATTATTACAGAAATTTTGTTGTGACCTTTTTGGATATATATCGTTATATCTCAAAGGCTCAAATTCCCTACCACCAAAAAGGATTGTACCACAATCTGATATAGTTAATCAGGGTATCATCCACTGTCCTACCTCTTCAATAGACTTTGTTAGTCTTGAAGATCAATAATGCTTGATTTTTTTATTCTTTAGGTTTTCTTTCATGTCTGAACTGTCTTAGTAGTTTATCAGAATTTTTCATATCCTTCTCAATTAGCCATTCATCTTCTTGAGTTGAATTTCTATATCTTACAAGGTATTCTCTTTCCTTTTTATTTCTTGTCCTTCTTTCTTTAAGGACTTTCACAATTTTCTTTTCACCTCCTTCTTCCAAAGGGGGTATTTCAAGTGGGGGTTTATTTCTTAGTGGAAATAATTCCTTGTAGCTTGAGCTGTAAGGTTTTATCAGACCTGCAGGGAAAGTTGGGTGTTTATTCATTAGTTCACCTGTGAGCTCCAATTGCATAGCATTAGGTCCATGTAGTGCTTTTATCATGAATGGTCCTGCAAAGGAATTTTTCAATTTCTTTGGTCATCTTATATTATTGAAATTAAAAGTTGACACTAGGACCAAGTCTCCTATTTTGAAGTCAGGTGGTTTATTACTTTTATCCCATTTTCCTTTTGCATATTTGAAAGAATCTTGCATAGATCTGTTTGCATGGTGTCTTGCTTTTTCAAGTATTATTTTAAAACTGCTTGCTGTTGGATGTATATCCACTAAGTCCTTTTTGAGGGTATCATAAGGAAGTCTTGGATTCCAACCTTTTTCTAGCATTGCTGGTGTCTTGCCAGTAGAAGAATGGATTGATGTTTTATATGCCATCTCAAGAGCTGGTATTAATGTACACCAATCATGGGTAAAACCATCAGAATCTTTAAATTACAGTCCATAAGCACAGAATCTTCTGATCATGTCCTCCAAGGTTTGTATCATTCTTTCTGCTAGGCCATCATTTTGAGGACGGTAAGCTGTTGAGAATGACAATTTTTTCCCAAACAAGTTATGGAGGTTTGTCCATAATGCTGAAGTGAACTTTGGGTCTCTGTCACTTATGATATTTTGGAATATGCCTGTGTGCCTAATGACTTTATTCCATATAATTTTGGCTGTGTCCATAGCTGTGTCATCTTTGTGACATGGTAGGAACATAGGAGTTTTGCTATACCTGTCAACTAACACTAGGCATGCATTATAAATTCTGTCTCCTCCTGGAGGTAGTGCTGTTACCCAATCCATATGAACTATTTCCCAAGGGGATTTTGGTTGTTGGATTTGCATCATCATTCCAAATTTCTTTCCCGTGGCTCTTTTGGCTTTTTGACATCTGTCACAGGTTTGGCAGTATTCTAAAACATATTTCTTCCAATTTGGCCACCAAGAGAAGGTTTTCACCCTCTCTAGTGTTCTATCTTCTGAGAGATGTCCAGCTGCAGCACTATCATGACACTCATGCAAAATAGTGTTTATTAGAGTTCTATCTGTTAAGGCCATAACACATGTGTGTTTTGTTCTATGATAGAGGATTCCATCAAGGAGGTGGAATCTTCCTTCATCATATTCCTTTTTCCATATTTTATCTAATTTTGATGAAAAGTGATGGGTCTTTACAGTCTTTCATTGGAAGTTGGCTTAAGATATGAAAATTCTTATCTATCTTATAGCTTTCTTTAACTTGTTCAAAGAATTCTGTGCCAATTTCAGTGACAAATATCCCTTCTATATGGTGTTACCCCTGTGGTACTCATGCTTGATTTTTAGGAGTATTTACTAGAGCCCATCTACTAAGCCCATCTGCATTTTTATGAATATTATCAGATTTATCAACAATATTAATATTTCCTCTATATTCTTGGATAGAAATTTTCCATATAAGCATATGTCTATTTGGAGTTTTCATATTTAATCAAGATTTTACAGCATTACAGTCTGTAATCACATCAAATACTGCTCCATCCAAGTAATAGTGTAATTTTTCTAAAGCCCATACTAAGCAGAGGCAATCCATTTTGCTTGCTCCATATCTTGCCTCTGTCGGCTTTATCTGTCTTGAAATAAAACAAATTGGGCCTTCCACTGGTTTATCATTGATGATTTATGTCTGGTGTAGTGCAGCACCTAGTCCTTCTACACAAGCATCAATGTAAAGCTTAAAGGGTAGTTTCCAATGTTGAATTAGAAGAAATGGGGCATTTGAAAAGGAAATTTTCAATTCTTCATATGCTTTGACTCTTTCTTCAGTCAATTCATAGACTGTTTGTTGATCACATAGTTTATACAAGGATTTGGCAATTTTTGAAAAGTCCTTTATATGCTGTCTGTAGTAACCAGCAAATCCTAGAAATGATTGCATTTCTTTTTTGGTTTGAGGAATTGGCTTAAGTAGTACTGCTGCTACTTTGCTCTTGTCTATGCCTAGAATAAGTCCAGATACAACATTTCCTAGTTCTTTTAGTTCACTATATGCAAAATTACACTTTTTCAAGGAGATTTTCATATTCACTTGCACTATTTTTTGTAGTACCCTTTCTGGTCTTGTGAGGTGATTTTCCCAAGTTTCTGAGCAAACTATGAGATAATCAATATAGATAGTTAACCATCCCTCTGATAATTCTTCAGTAAATATGGTATTCATCATTATTTGATAATGGGAAGGTGCATTCTTTATACAAAATGGCATTCTTAGGTATTCAAAACTTCCACAGTGGACTATTATCCTTAGTAGTCTCTTGGCATTTTCTGTCAAGACATTTTGATGAAAACACTTTAGAGCATCCATGGCTGTGATGAACTTAGCTTGTGACAATTGTGTCTTTGTCTCATGGATTCCGGGCATTGGATATCTTTAAGGGATGGTATAGGTGTTCAGAGCTCCAAAGTCTCCTACCATCCTTGATTTTCCATTATTCTAGGTTATAATGACAGGTGTAGTTACCTATACCTGTTCATTATGTCCTACTTTCCTTAGTACTCCAAGGTCCATTGGTTCTTTAATGTGCACCTCTGAAGCTTCTCTAGCTCTTGGGCTGGATGGATAAGCTTTTCTTCTCAATAGAGGTGGATAAGGTTTTTCTACATTGAGAATTATGTCTGCCTCATGTCCAATTATGGCACCTAGTGGCTCTTTGTCAGTTGAAAAGACATTTTTATATTTAAATAAGAGTTCAATCAATTTTTCTTTCATTTTTACTGTTAATTCATGATTAAATTCTGCCTCTTTTAGCTGTTTAGTTATGAAAAAATCCATTTCTGGGCTTTTTCTTCATTCTTGACAACTCTTATTTGTCTTTTATTATTAACAAAGCCAAATTTTCCTCTTTTATTGTCACCTATGGTAAAATATCTATCCTTTTGGTTAGAGATATCTATGCCATAAATTGACCACTAGTCATTTCCAAGTATAAAATGATTACTAGTACAGCTGTCCATTACCACAAACTCTACTTTAATTCTGACACATTGTGAAAGGTGAGGAAAAATGAGTGTTAAGTCAATTATTCCCAGGGCCTTCATGCTCTCACTTGCACTACTAAATTTGACACCTTGTATTGGTATAAGATTTTCTTGCCAATCTGGAACAATTGTTTTTAAATTATCTTTACCCACACAGGTGCAAGATGCTCCTGTATCCAATTTCAATTTTGCCTCTTAGTTATTAACCATGACAATACTTATACTTGATTTTCCAGCTGTGTATCCCATTCATTTTGCAGGTTTGGTTCTATACATTTTGGCATCTTGCACATTTGTCAGGTTTGTGTCAGATTTTCCAACTTGTGGTAGGTTTGAGTTAAAATCTAGTACTTCATAAATTATATAAATATTATTAATTTGTACATTAATTATACTAATTTCATTACTTTCAGAATTTTCTGACTCTTCTGTCTCTTTTTCAAAATCAGATTCCTCTTCTTTGTCATTGTGGTTTTCTGTTTCCACAATTTCATTGATTTTTGCCTTCTTGAGGCAGTTTTTGGCTAAGTGCCCAATACCTCCACATTTATGGCGTTTTCTTTGCTCATTATTCTTGGATGTATTAGGCTTGAAAGATTCTTTTGATTTTTTTTTCATAAATGGCTTATTTGGACTTTTGATGTCCTTTTTTCCAAGTTCTGCCAGTTTTTGTCCTTGTCACTATGTCTTCTAGTGCATTGATATACTTTTCTGTGGAGCATGGTTCTATACACCTGCTTCTTAGGGCATGTTTGAATTCACCTCCACATTTCTTAAGTATTTTCATGTGCCCCATTTTTTGTGACATTTCTGGGTACAGTGTATTTAATCTTTCAACTTTTTTCAAGAACCAAGTCAAAGGTTTATCTTTGTCTGGGTCAAAAAAGGAGCTTTCAAATGCATTTTCTATTTTGTACCTCCAGGAATCATTAGCCCACTTGGTGATTATTTCTTGTTTCCACCAAGACCAGGTATTTTTTGCCATTTGTTTGTCTTATGCCATAATACCATCTTTTTGCAGATCTGTCAAACAGTGAGTGTAATATTGCAGTGATCAATTCATCTGGTATAGCATAATCTTCTTGTAACATGTCAATTGTTTTAATAAATGACATATGGTCATATTCACCTTCTCCTGTGAATGTTGGTCATTCTTTTAATTGAGGTGCTTCCTTCATTAAGACTTGGTTATTGTCTTGGTTACTTAAGTCTGTTATGAATGGTTTTTTTAATTCCTCTTTTGGTTAACAGGGCTTCTTATGTGAGAAAATGGAGTTGATAACTTTGGCATATTTGAGTTAGCCTCATTAATTTTATCCATTTTTTCAGTGATAAGCCTTATTTCACTTTGAATATCATCTTTCAGATGCATTTTTGCTTCATCACTTTTTTCCACATGGTCTAAAAGTAATTTCTGATTTGATGAAATCTTTTCTTCAAATCTTTCTACAGAAATACTTAATTTGTTTAATTTTTCTGTAAGATTATCAATACTCACATCATAATTTATTTTCAAAGTTTTATCTTTGATATCTTTTATGTATTTATAAAATTCTTGTTGTCCTTGTATCAATTTTTGAGTATTATCAATTAAAACTTTTGGTTTGTTGTTTTCAACCATAAATTTAATGTTATCAATTTTTTTTTATTTTGTACAACAGTTTTTGTCAAATATCATAAGCTATTATTTAGTTCTTGTAAAGATAATAAACTATTTTTAGTGTTTTTAAGAGGTAGAATACTGTCTTTAAGCTCTGTTAAAGTATTTACAACATCAGGAGATAAGGTTATTTCTTTGGGAAATGGGGTTGTCTCATTCTTTGCTCCTCCTTGTCTTTGAATTCGATCAAAGGTCTGGCCATGTTGAAGACATTGTCCATGGCATCTTTTTGGATTTTTGGAATCCTGTAGCTTGGGGAATATGGTTTCCTCCAATTATTTTTCTTGTTCTTCTTCCCTTCTTGGGGAGGTTGGTTGACTTGAGGCTTGCTGGTAGAAGCTACTGGGGCTTCTTCCTTGCTTGCCTCCCTCTTTTTGGAGTGGTGCTACTTGATCTTTTTGATTTGAGGCTTGGATGACAGTGGTTTCCATCCATTGGAGTATACCACTATCTCCTCCTCTGTGAGGAACCTTTTGAGGATGTGCCAGGAGTTCATCACTCCTTGGTGTATTTGAGGCAACATTTTCAAGTCCTTGTCTTTGTACACTGTGTAGTACTGCTTGTACTGGCTCATGTAAATGTCTATCTGAGCCCTCTGAATGTGATTTGTACCTGTTTGAGTTACTCATACTTAGTTCTAACTCTGGTTCAGATATCATGGGCATTTCTGGGACTTTCCTGTGGGATAAGGCACTTCCTTGTGTGGATTCTGTTGCACTGGGGATATTTCCCTTTATTTTCCCTTTTGAGGGATCAATTCTACCTCTGAGTCCAGCTCTATCTGATTGGATGGAGTATTGGGAGCCTCTTCTGGTAGTCATGATTTAAAAAATAAGAAATAAGAGAATTTCAGGACAAGAATTCTTCTTATGGCAATTTATAAATGAGGTAATCACCTTCAGAGTCCTGAATAGTGGGTCCTGGAAAGTCTAATTTCTTAGCTTCCTTTTTCTTAATGACAATTGGTGTTGGAGAACTTGGGCAAGTTTCTTCCACAAATCTTTCAACAGTGGCTTGGTTTCTTTCTGTTGGATTGTCTTCAAGCACTAAAAAAGAAAAATAAATAAATCTAAGTCTTTCATATAAGAAGTGTTATTTTTCGTAAGATGTGGCAATCTTCCACATAAAAATTGCTTTCATATCTTCAAAAAATGAAATAAATAAAGAATAAAAATGAATAAAAATAACTTTTTTTATTGGTTTTTAATATTTTTTATTATTTTTTATGTTTTTATTTTTAAGGAATAAAGTAAAAGTGAATATTATTCTTTTATGAAATTAATTTATAATATAAGATTGTTTTTAATTTATAAATATCTTTTTTAAGGGGAGTGATATTTCCATGCCTCAACCTAAAATTTACGCCTATGCCTATGCATAAAATTGTGGATTTAGATACGCCTTCACGCCTTTCATGGATGTAGCTTTCTAAAACCACGCATCCAACTGATTACTAAATCCACGCCAAATAAGATGTTGATAAGATGTTTATCTCAGAAATTTGACAAAAAACTCTAAGATGAAAAAATGCTATATACAAGTCATCTGTCTACATTTGCGGAATAACTTTATTGATGAGGAATATACTCTTCTCCAATTTGAAGCTGATTGATGTGAATGTGCCCCCGGCCACTGTGGTGGCAATTTGGGAAGAGGTAATTTGCCTATCTCATGTTCATTGAAAATGATGAGTATCCAATTTTTACCATTTATGTGACCTAGGGAGATTGGATGCATAATTGAAACTCCACATGGACTGCATAGGGTTGGAAGGAATGTCTGTGGTGGGAAGTTCTGCCAATCTGGATGGAAAAATACAAATGGACGCTTATATGTATTTGTCAATATTGGTCCATGATCCCATTTACTTAACCAGTTATCCACTCTTGTAATAGCTGTAGCCATAAGATTATCTCTTATCTTATCCATTTCCACTGCTCCTCCCAATATTTGGTTGTAATAGTTCAACTTGATGCCACAAGGATCACAATATAAAATAATTGTACATATGCTTACTGTGCGGAGTCATGACTTCAAACAGCTTTGTGCCAGGCTGCTTATAAGATTATCCAGTGTGCTTTTTTCACCTGAGTGGAAAAAAAGTCACAGGAAACAACTTGATGCCACAAGGATCACAATATAAAGTAATTGTGCATATGCTTACTGTGCGGAGTCATGACTTTGAACAGCTTTGTGCCAACCTGCTTATAAGATCATCCAGTGAGCTTTTGTCACCTGAGTGGAAAAAAAGTCACAGGAAACAACTTGATGCCACAAGTATCACAATTTAAAATAATTGTGCATATGGGGATTCAGCACAAAAACATAAAGGAATCACAGAAGTGATGCCAGGGGCCTCCTGAGGGGCTTGAACCCACAGAGCCTACCTGTTCCAACAAGGAAGAATGAGTTGGATTTGGTTTGCCAAAGCTATTGTCACCAACCACCCAGATTCACAACCCAGGTGCCCCCCGGTGAGTCTGGCCAGCACCCAGGATCGAACATGCTACCTCTCAACCAGTTTGAGAGGCAGATGCTCTAACCATTAGCACCCCCGGCATTTGGGTGACGTGCACAGTCACACGTCACCTTGACATAATAGAAAGTTCCTATATTTGTTACTGCTGGGGAACGTGCTGTAAACTAATACACTATCCACAATACTGTACTGTACACAGGGAACTGTATTTTGTAATGTAAACTACTATCAATGCTTGTGAGAACAATGCTAAGGCGCTTTTCATTTAATAGATAGAACAATGAAAAAGGAGCCTTGCATTGCATCTATGGTAGAGATCATAACAATGGTAAGAGAAAATAGCGCTTGGATTCCCATTGTAAATGATTCAGAAATAACAAAGCTGCCACCTCTTGAGTGTGAGACATTGTTCTTGATGCCTTTGTCAAGTTTCTCAAATTTTTTATTTCATATTTGTATGACATACCATGGTGTAAGTCCAATTACTCCACAAAAACTTATTTACTTCGTTGAATATTTTCCTCCTTCCCCACAACAATAATCCTCCTGAAATTTGAATTTTTTAATTTTATGCCTTCTTTTATTCAGTGGTTCTTCTTCTTTTTCTTACTTGCCTTGTTTTTCAGCTTTTTAAAGCTCACAATTGTTCCCGTCACATAACTCTACAGCTTTTTCTGCTACATTTACTACTTCATTCAGTTTTTAATTCACCTATTTCAGGTGGAGCCAGCCAATAGTGATATTATAAGATTCCAGTCTTCTCCACGCTTCATACAATTATTTATAAACATTACCTATGAGTTTCAACCACTATAATAGTCATTTTCAGCAAGATTTTGCATCATCCAGCGAGAATAATTTGCTTCAACTTGTTAATGAACAAACTCAGAAAATTCAACAACTCCAACAAAAAATAGAAAGCCGTGATCAAGTGTTAGAGTCTCTTCTTTCAAAATTAAACCTTCAAGAAAGCAGTACTTCACAAAACATTCCGTCATCAAAATCAAAAGGCAAGCAGCTTAAAACCCCACGTCCAAGCATTACCCAACCTACACCACAAAGGAAATCTCCAAATAATTTGGGTAATACCTCTAATATTAAAAGCAAAATACCACGCAGAGTCAACAAAACTGTTTCCAAAAAACTCCTTCCATCACGAAAGCGAAATCCCCAACAGCTCCTAAGCACTGAAATTCCAGAAGGTTTTAAGCCTACAAAGGTAACCCATTATCCTATTAGCACAATTTCTTTTCTGAGTATACTAAACCATAGATTCTCATTTCAAACTTAGAAAGCTTTTTATGAGCACATCAAGATATTGTGGGGTCTCATCTATCAAAAATCGGTACTTATATCACCTGATTACTCCATGTTACAAGAATTCAATTGCCGTTTTTCATTTTTAAGTGAGATTGTGACTCAGTCCGAAAACCCCACCACACCACCCTTGGTCCCTTTAGAGGAGGTCCTAACGTTGAGAGGCATGAAACCAGGAAAAAAGAAATTTGGAAGCTGCATCGTAAATATGAGTGATTTTGCGATCAAGTACATTGTTTCATTTCTCACAAAGCTTGGGATTCGCCGATGGGCTCCAGATCTCAATGACTTATTGGATACGTTATACAATGAGGCTTGTTGAATCAGTGCAATCCAAACATTTCGTCAAATTTCTATTAGTGGAGCACATGAGTTCATGAACGTAAACATGATTTATCTAGACGACATCCAATTGCTTACCAAGGTTTACAACCACTATGTCCACTGGTATATGGCCCAACAATATAAGAAGGAGGCTAAAGAACCTGGAAAGCATGCAAAAGATGAAGATCAAAAAGCTGTCTTAAGATATAGACTAAGAGTGAGTTGGAAGCTGATTTTAATTAACTGACCCTTAGCTAACCAGTTGAGCTTGAATTTGCTTAGTTGAAAGATCTTCGATATAAATTTGGTGTTGCTCAAGGTTTTCCACAAAGATACCTGAAAATTTTAGCAAACCCTGATTCACACAGTGATGAAGAATTCGATCCAATATCAAATGAATATTTCATCAAGAAGTTAGAATGCAGGTCAGATAAAGCAAACAAATTCATACAAAGGGTTGATGAAGAAATTAGTAAGGCTGAAAATGCTGACGGAAAGAAAGCTCAAAGACGTGAGCGCCATATCCCACCTGAAGGCAAGGCATCAATCAGTAAAACCGTACCAAAGGGCCTTCCAATCGATTTTTATGATCCAGAGTGGTTCAATAATCTTCCAGCAGGCCAAAAGAGGACAATTTTTAATTGCCACGTAATAGCATTTTTGCCAGATGTGCCGAAATCTCTTCTAGGAACGCATCATTCAGAAGAGAGGCTCAGCGACAAACGATTTACCGAATTAAATTGGGAGGAGGCCATCAAGCCATACAATATTTCAAGTGAGATTTCAAATGATGATGACTTGGACGACTCCCTTAACGAAGAAAGTGATGACCTGGAGAATTTGGAAGAAGAGATTGAAGAAGAAGATCACATTCATGAAATGAACGACAATGAGCCAGGGGAATTCAATCATCTTCTAGATAGAGATATCGAAATGGAAGATGCAGGAGACCAAAATGAAAATCAGCATCATTTTAACGTCTTGAACTTTCCAAATGAATGGACCTAATTATAGTCAAGAATTTGATCCAGCTTTCAAAATGATAGCCAAAAAACATGTTATAAAATTTAGAGAATTGATTAGTAATGATTTGGTCTTTTTGTTTCTATTTCGATGTACATAATTTTGAAGAATACTTGCTTTGAGGTGTTGTACATCTTACTCATCCCAAAATAATTGAAGTTATTTACTTGATTTATTATGATTTGGTTTGACTTTAGTGGTTTTTGAATAATATTTAGATAAAAAATTGAAAAAAAGAAAGTGATTTCATTTTGTATATAGTTTCTGGACATGGATTAGAAAAAGCAATGGTTTCTAAATATCGGAGTTGAGTTTTTTATAGAGTTCGTTGTGAGCTATAGGGAACATACAAGTAATAATTGTTTTTAAAATGAAAAGTTTGCAGGTTGAAATGTTTAGGTGATCAAAATTTAAATAGTTTGATTTTTTCAATTCCAAAAGGGCCGTCAATCATTCTGCTACTTCTTGGAAGGAGTATGAGTAACAAAAATAATCCTAATCAAAAGGCTCAAGGCCAACACGCTTGTTGATTGGAAAAGCAAGCATAGTCACATCTGTGCATTCTAAAGACCATGCTGGTACCTTAACAGATGCACCCAAACCTGAGATATATGACAGGGATACAAACCCTAATGTGTGAACCATTTTCAAATGTCTCAGGTTCCATGAAACTA
The DNA here is from genome assembly GCA_023105745.1 of Austropuccinia psidii. Classification (NCBI taxonomy): domain Eukaryota; kingdom Fungi; phylum Basidiomycota; class Pucciniomycetes; order Pucciniales; family Sphaerophragmiaceae; genus Austropuccinia; species Austropuccinia psidii. Next base: position 12,583,111 of record JALGQZ010000002.1, on the reverse strand, counting down.
AAAACGTACCAAGTTCCTCATATCCTAAATTTTCTTCTTTAACTGGCTCCAGCCAATTCACCATTAAAAGAGGACCATTATGCAATCCAGAATCTCCGAGATCCAAAATGTGGCATACCTTGCCAAATTCAATGTCTGAGTCACCTTTTTTGATGTAAACTAAGTTGCTGGGGGAATGTTTTGAGACCTTCATGCCATAACGCCATGATACATTCAACTACGTAATTCCTCAAAACTCTTGCATTCAGTGGATAGGGAATTTCCCCATAATGGCCCAATTCTGGTTGTTCTTTTTGCAGATGATTCAATAATTTTGAATAAGACGCTTGATCTAGTTCCTTCCTATTCAAATTTGATGATGGAGATTTATTCAATGGAACGAAATCAGTATCAGGCCCTTGTTGCTCAAGCCTTTGAAGCTGACCAAACTTTTTCATAATAGTTTCTTCCACAGATCCTGAGAGCCCATACATAGTAATTGTCAAGTTATCAGAAGATAAGAACGAAAATATAGAAAACCTACCATTCAGCGAGTTTGTTTTCAATTTCTGGAGGATTCCAACCAGCCTTTCTCCACCATATTCTGATATCCCATTGAAGGGACCCCATCGTTTTATTTGTTCAGGAATTTGCATGGCAAAGTGATGATTAGGTGTGATTCGAATATCTGGAAACAATAAATTTGAAGTTTCCTGATATTTTGCATATTCCTGAGCAAACAGATCACCATCTCTTGAGCTTACCGAGCGTGCTCCAACAATGTTGGTGCACTGAATACGTGCACCAACATTGACCAGAAGAAGATGATGATTTGGTCCCAAATCCCAGAAGATATTTAATATAGTTAAAGGAAGGTAAACCTCGAACAATACTGACCACTCATTGGCTTTCCGCTTCCCTGTCTGTGCTGTACCCAGTCTTGATGGTATGTGACTGACACCTTTTGGAACAATGACTTCGTTCAGTCTCTTCCTTATTTTCTCAATGAGCTCTTCCGAAAGATATCCTTTAATCTCTGTATTGCCTTCCTCTGACCCAAAGTCATCTTATATACATACATCAGATCCCGAGTTAGATGAGTTGGAAGAAACCATTGCTTGATGTATTGTTGTTGCATCAAATCCCCATCAATAACGAACATGGTGCTGCAACACACCTTCATACCAATTGTGAACTACCCCCAATGAGATATTGTTGGTAGGGTCCCAATAAGCTAAGCAATTCAATTCAGACCATCGAATTCCATGCTCTTTTGCATACTTTTGACGTAGGGTTACTGTTCTTGCTTCGTTCCATCAATGAGATGCAGCCATAACAGTGTTTCGTCTATGAAGCTTTCCAATCTTCAAATCAACCCTTTTGTTGTATTGAATCTCACACCAAGAACAAAACCTTTTAGCAGAATGAGACATGAATCCTCCAACCTTGTGAGTTGCCACAATATCGCCAATTAATGCCACCAGCTTGACAATGACTTTTCGTCCATGTGGATAATTGGGTGTACAAACCGTAATTCCATTTTTCAATTGATTGAGTTCATCAACTAGGGGCTTCATGACATTTTTGATGGTGATCATGTCTGGTTGGTTTGGAGAAGGTATAACTCCAGCCAAACAGGGGAATTTTGGTTGGAATTGTTTTCGTGGGGGAAGGTTAAGGCAATAAAGAACTATTATTCCCATTGATAGTTGCTTTCCTGCAATCTTATTTCCTTTAGGATTGAACCAGTCGACAAAAAAGGCCAAATCCTGATTTGAGAGGGTTGTTTGTAGAAATGTTTGAAATAATTGCATTCCAAACATGAACTTGTGCTACATCAAAAAGGATTGAACCTTGTAGAGATGTTAGTTTGAATTTCCACTCCTCAATCGCTTCTTCAATGCCTGGAATACTTAGGAGCCAAGAAATCCATGAATTTATAGGCTGTGAAATAAATTTTGCTTTTGGAATACGAATGCGTTGATGCCCAGGTAACTGAATTTGACAAATCCTTCGATGTTGATGGTGTGAGGCCAAAGTTGTTGTGAATTGGAGATATGGAAGTGGATGGATTTTAGCAGGAGGAAATAGCTTGGTGTAACATTGATTGCTTGCAATGGTTGGCTTGTATGTACAATCTTCAGGTGCAACTTTCACATCATAAAGTGAGTAACAGCATCGACAGCATACATGTTGATCAATCATAAAATCCAATTTCAGTTTTTTTGAGATTGTACGAATATCGCAAGGCACACTAGATGTATTAATCTGGCTATGGTGGTTTTTTTGGGAGAGAAGTTGAATGATATGCACAAGCATATCTCTAGCTTTCCGACAATTTTGCCTGCTGATTCCACAAACAAGATAGAGCCACATTATAAAATTTAAGATGAGTGCTAACATATAAGATGAATATTAGTTAGTTGCTCAGTGTTGATAAGAGAAAAAAGTAAATACTTACGAATGATTTTTTTGTTATTATTATTGTGATTGGATTTGGTCTCTTGTGAACTACTGTCTAATTCTTCATTATCACTAGAGAGTTGTGTTGTGAGTTTTTCTTGATGACTGAGGGAGGTTTTAATAAAACAATTATTGTTAAAATATTCATCCTGTTGAGTTGAAATCTTGGCCCAATGCCTTATTTGTGTGCGACGGTCAACATACAATCCTTCACAGGTTTGTCCATTGGATGTTGTAACTTTGTAGTTCCGGCAGCTTGAGCAGGTGCAGAAGTCCATTGTCTAAGTCTGAGGCGTGAAATTTTGTTGAGATAATTATTTTTATATAGTATAAGTTACTGAAAATAAAAGAAAAGAGGAAAAGTCGGATAAAGAGTTTAAAGAAAGAACAGGAGACAATCAAGATAGAAAAGTTCAAGTAGCGAAAAAAAGTGTTAGCGGTTTACACTGGCACCGCAGCATAAAACCCCCAACCCTACGTCAAGGTGACGTGTGACTGAGCACGTCACCCAAATGCCAGGGGTATAGGTCATTCACATCACATTGACTTCCATTGACCCTTTGGGAGCAAAATACCAAATCCCCTGCATTCTTTTCTGTTTGGATATAATCAATGAAACCAATTTTTTTTTAATTCAAAATATTAATTTCTTTGATATAAAATATTACTCTTAACCAAAAACTTGTAATTAAAAAATAAACAAGTGAGTTTTTTTTTTTAATTTCCAATTAAACAATTTTTTTTAAATTTAATTACATCAATCAAAATCTTTTTAAAAAAAATATTCATTTTTTGATCAATTTTGTTTAAAAAAAAACTTTTTTTTTTTATTTATTTTGTTTTTTTTTAATTTTAATTATTCTTAAAAATGATCGCTGGGGCTCTAACAGCCCCAGCGATCAATTTTGATTAAAAAAGAAAAACTTTTTTTTTTATTTTATTTATTTTGTTAAATTTTAATTTTGATTATTATTAAAAATGATTGCTGGGGCTCTTAAAGCCCCAGTGATCATTTATTTTTTTAAAAAAAAAGTTTTTTTTTTTTTAAATTTTTCTTTTTTATTTAATTTTTTTTTGATTTTTTTTAACTTTTAATTAGACCGCTGGGGCTTTAACAGCCCCAGCAATCAATTTTTTTTTAAAAAAAATAATCTTTTTTTTATTTAAATCTAAAAAAAAAAGTTATTTTTTTTTTGAAATTTTTCTTATTTATTTAATTTTTTTTTACTTTTAATTAGTTTGTTTAAAAAAAAGAATCTTTTTTTTTTTGAATTTGTTTTTTTATTTAATTAGCCCCAGCAACCATTTATTTTTTTAAAAAAAAAAGTTATTTTATTTTTTAAAATTTTTTTTTTTATCTTAATTTTTTTATTTTTTAATCTTTTTTTTTATTTAATTTTTTAATTATTAATTTTATTTATTATTAAAAATGATTGCAATCATTTATTTCTTTTTTTTTTTCAAATTTGTTTTTTTTTATATTTAATTTTTCAATTGGGGCTCTTAAAGCCCCAGCAATCTTTTTTTTTTTAAAAAAAAAGTATTTTTATTTTTATTTCTTTTTTTTTTGTTTAAATTTTTTTATTTTTATTTAATTGTTTATTTTTTAATTTTATTTTTTATCAATCATTTTTTTTTTTAAAAAAAAAGTTTTTTTTATTTTTTAAAAACAATTATTTTTATTTAAATTTTTTTTTTCATTTAAATTGATTGTTGGGGCTGTTAAAGCCCCAGCAATCAATTAAAAAATATAAAAACAATGTTTTGTTTATTTTTTGAAAACATTTTTTTTTATTGAAATGGTTTTTTTGTTTTTAAAGACATTCTTTTTATTAAAACTTATTGCTGGGGCTGTTAAAGCCCCAGTGATCAATTTTTCTTTATTTAATTTTTGGGTTTTTAATTTTTTTTTAATTTGTTTATAAAAAAAAATTGTTTTTTTTTTTATAAAAACATGTTTTATTTATTTAATATATTTTTTTTGATTTTTTTTTATTCTAATTGTTTAATAAAATTGAAGCAAAAATTATTTTTATTTACTTATTTTACTTTTTTTTAATAAAAATCATTATAGGGGAAAGCCTCACACATCCCTCCTTGCCATTTCACCAATCATGAGTCAACTTTCACCATCTCAACTCGTCAAACTCCCAAAATGTATGGAGTCACTTAATGATGAAGAAAAACATTTCATGGGAAGGACTATTTCACCAGTTGTACATGATTTTTCTTCATCAATTAGTGACTCAATTCATCCAATAACTCTTCATAAATCAAGCTTATCCAACACAAACGGAAAGGATGGGTTATTTTTGAATTCTGAGGATCATTCCATGGGAAGGACTATTTCACCAGCTGTGAATGATTCCCCCTTATTCAAAAATGACTCATCTTTAAATTAGAAATCTAATCATTCACATAGAAGATTTCAAATTGCACGAAAATTACTCACCCAAATTTTGGACCATGCATCAAGAAGCAGAGGTGAATTCAGTACAGTTCCAGTTAAGCCCAAGCCAAATAGAATGAATAAGCTTTTATTACCTTCTATAAATGAAACACCAAATCCTTCAATAGTTTTCAATTCCAAAAATCATGAGCCCCTCTTCATTTATCATTTGCATCCATTTCATATTCCTTCACCAACTTTTACTTCATTAAATCAATTAATAATATCACTTTATAAATTAGCCCAAAATTGTCCTCATATTAAATCCAATAGTGATCTTATTGATGGTCATATGAAAGGTGTTGGATTTCGCTGTGGAAGTGATAGTGGAAAATCCTTAGGTGAGTCTTTAGACAATTATATTCAAGTTTTTGGTTAATTTTATTCGCCTTTTACTAGGTGTTTATGCCAGGAAGACCACAATGAATCCAGAAGTATTAGATGCAGATAATGAAGAATGGATGACCCTGTGTCGGTTTGAAAATTTTGTTTCCTCCCGCATCAAGATTCTTTCTATGTCTTCTGCCCGTGAGAACAATGAAATCATGCAAGAAGCCCAGCTACCTGAATGGCATGAAGGTGAATGGAATCCAATGGTCCACCAAAAATTACAGTCTTTCTCCAATGTAATCATAACAACAAATGGTTTTCATAATCATGTTCATAGAGATGAGAAGGACATGAATACTTGGACTTATGGTTTGTTCACATTCTTTGACAAATCAGCCATAAAACCAATTCCATCTCCCATCCGCTCCTGTGGCTATGGCCTCTCATTTCCTGAATACTCCACACTTTTGGATTTTTCTCGCAAGCAAGGTATTATGGAGCTTCTCTGGAAAACTTCAACAACTTTTCACCAGACCACTCAGCCACCTCCTATTTTTGATGAGCTTCCCACCATAACTCACTTTGGCTGTTCTTTCCAAATGAACTCCAAGCTATATTCAAGAGCTGAAAGCCTTATATGTATGGATCCAATAAACCAACAAGAGAAGACATATGGACATCAAGAAAGGATTCAAAATGAAAAGAAAAGACATCAACAGAAAAAAATGAAGCTTTCAAACATATAAATTTCTTGTGATTTTCCATTTCTTTTGATGTAGCTTTTCAACCTTAGACTACGATACTTATGCATGAAATGGGATGGCTGATGCAAACTTGAGTACATATTTTCCTTTGGAGACTTTCTTGAAATATATGTCCTTAAGTATCCTTAGGAATTTCCTTCATTTATTCTGTTTGAAGTCACGACTTCAAATAGAAAGATTCTTCTCATGCAGAGCTTGATACAATTATATTGACATATCCAAGAATAAATTTCCTTGCCTCTTTAAATTGAGCTGTTTTTTTCAAAAAATCTTTTATTGAACCTCATGTGTTTCTATTTATAATACAAATGGTAAGTGCAAACCACAAGCCGGCCTGATTAGTATCAGAATTACTTTAGTATTTATTCTTGCTCTCCAGTTCATTGCATTTACTATTCATTCCTGTCAAGATCAAACTGAATCTTTTTTTCAAAATATGGATTCTTCAAAGCCATATTGCCTTGGTATATTGAAAACCCATGTATGCCTCACTAATCCCATTCAGAAACCTTTTCCACCAGATGATTGGATTTTCTTATGTCATACAAGTCAAAATTTATTCTTGTATACACGACATCAAAGAGAAGCTTGGGGTAGCCTTCCTCTCAATTTCACCTCCGCACTCGTACCATTATTGGGTGAACCCAATTTCTTTATATCCTGTGGTCCTTCTGGAATGTGGCACACCAATCTAGAGAAAAACTCCAACCAGAAAGTATTCATTGAAAGCTTTCTCAAGTTTAACCTTTACAACAAGATAAACATCACTATTCCAATAGTAATGTTTATTTTTTCGTTTTCCTCAGCAAGCATTGATATATTTGATCTCATTAGGAAGAATTCAATATTAATTCACCAACCAGCCACATACAACAGCTCTGAACATTGTGGGTGTTCACTTATCTCACACCTGGAGCCCCAGCCTGTTATCTCTTTGCAGAACGTATTGTTGTCACCTGAGCTGCACTCACAGCTCCTGAAGATTCCAAGTGGTAATGACCTTCCTCAAATCGAATCCCTAATACCATTCCTAAAATCATCACTCAAGCCTCATCAAAAGCAAGGATTAGCATTTCTCCTAGATAGAGAAGGCCCAAATGGAAAATTGGCAAATTCTCTGTGATTAAATAAACCATCATCCTCATCTACAAGAATAAATTTGATACATAGCATCACAAAGAAGCAAGTAAATAATCTCCAAGACTCCTTCAGCCATACTCCCTTGGGCTGTCTGCTTGCAGATGACATGGGACTAGGCAAATCAATTCAGTGCATATCACTCATATGTATGACTCTTGAAGATTCCAAAAGAGATATTCCACCATCCATTCACTTTATTAATAAAAAACAAAAACACTCCACACTCATAATATGCTTACCTCGTTTGATAAAGAATTGGGAAGATGAATTCAAATTACACACAGACATATCCCAATTAAAGATTGTCACATATCATGGAAAGAAAAGAAAGAATATTGGACTGAAAAAATGGTCTGAAGCTGATATTGTAATATCCAGCTATCATTTGTTAGCTCATGAGTTTGGTAAGCCTAATAATATAGAAAACTCTTGGATTTACCATAGTGAATGGTACAGAGGTGTCTTAGATGAGGCCCAGTGAGTTTTTCAACATATTATTTACAAATTGTGCAATTCTGATTAAAGATATATAAATTAAATTGACATACCTAGTCAGATAAGAAGTCAGGAGTCAACTTTCTTCAAAGCAATTGGGGCAATACAAACATCCAGACGCATTTGCCTGACAGGAACCCCTATTCAAAACAGTATAAATGACTTAATGAGCCTAATCACCTTCATTACAGCACTTCAAAGTGAAAAACAAGAGAATTGGGTACCAACTATATTGGAAGAGCTCAAAAAAGGAAATTATAGCCCCCTTCAGTTATGCCTGAGGCATCTTTGTCTACAAAGAAAAAAGGACCACATTTTAAATGATCTACCTGAAATTAATCATGATTATATCCATGAACCTCTCTCAGATTGGACGTTAGATAGATATAATGATATTTACAAAGAGTTCATATCATCATCTGATCAAGGCCCAGAAATGTTCTTCAAGTATATAAACAAGCTTCACCTTTGTTGCAATCATCACTTGCTTAGTGAAAGTATATATGACATTGAAGGTATGATCTCACCATATGGGACAAAGATAGAAGGGAGTTTTTTTAATAGTACCATAAAAGAACATGTTGATGTCAAAACATGTCTACAAAGCACTAAAATTCAGAGGCTCCTGAAAATTCTTTTATCACGCCAAAACATTAAAAATTCAACCCCAAAATCAGTGATTTTTTCACAGTTTACAACATTTCTTGATTTGTAAGTTTGGTTATTTCCCTTATTTTGTCTATTAAACTTCTGTTTTGTACCTCTCCTTTGATAATTATGAAGCTTTTGATTGACAATTATTTGTGATAAAATGGTAGGATTGGAATTGTCTTAGAAAACAATAAGATTATTTTTACACGTGTTGATGGAACAATAGGCCAAGCTACACAGGAGGCAGAACTTCAGAAATTCAAGGAAAACAGCAATGTAGAAGTACTTGTTGTTTCAATAGGGGCTGCAGGGGTTGGCCTGAATATAACTTGTGCAGACGTGGTATTTATAATGGTATGAATTATGATTATATGACCATATGACCATAAGGGGATATTTTAATATAATCTATATATCTAATATATATCTAGGAGCCTCATTGGAATCCAGCTTCTGAAGATCAAGCTATTGATTCTCTACATCGTATTGTACAAAGGAAAAAGGTAATGGCATATCATTTTATATCACCTGATACAGTGGAGATAAATATGCAAAGGGTATGTTAAGTCATAAGAAGTTTTATTTAATAAAAAATTTAGAACAACTTATTTGATATTTATGAATTATAGGTACAACAGAGGAAGCGTACTTTGGCAAGGTGTGTACATTTTTAATCATTAAAATCTCTGATTAGATCTTATTTTCCTGTCCTTATGGTGGTTATTTCTTTATGTCAGAACAACTGTAGCAAGTACTTTGACATATGCTGAGCTATCAAAACTTTTCTTAGAGACTCATATGAACATCAAAATTGAAAGTGGGTAACTGTAAAATTATAGTTCTTTTCGATTAAAATAAATTGGTGTGTGGATTTAGTAATCAGTTGGATGCGTGGATTTAGCAAACTACATCCATGAAAGGCGTGAAGGCGTATCTAAATCCACAATTTTATGCGTAGGCGTAGGCATAAATTTCAGGTTAAGGCGTGGAAATATCACTCCCCTTTCTTAACAACTAGTGTGAGCCTTGAGGTATATTTTACATACCCAAATATGCCACAATTATCTTAAAAAGAAATTTTGAATTATACATAACTCATAAATCATGCATATATTCAAAATTCGTCATTTTTGATTTCAGAAAAGATGAATAACTTTTTATTGAGTAAGTAAATCCATGGATTTAAGGCCAGATTTGGATTCTACACAAAAATTCACCTAGGGTAGCTCCATAGAGTGAATAAGCTCAAATTAACTCTTTGAGGTGGTAATATGGAAAATACTTCAACACCACAACATTAATACCACATAAAAGATCCGTGAAACCTTTTGTTTTTCTTGATTTTACGCCAAAATAATGGGAAAGTGAGAAATCCCATGTTACATATACACTAAGAATAGTGTTATACATGTTTTGAGCACTTAATATCATGGTATTCTTACATGCACTTTTGGTACACCCATAGTGGATATCTCACTTTAAGCTTAAAATTCTATTTTGACGTGAAAAATAAGCAAGGGGGACAAAAGACATCAAAGACAGCCAGGGTACCCAACTTCTGAGGCCCCAGAGGCATAGATAGCTCCAAAGCTTGGTTCAATGGCTGATCTTGACCCAATTGGTAAACTAAACCTCTTTGGGAACTTGGTTACCAAGTTACAACTACTGTAAAACACCAGAAAATAGCAAATAACCTGCTATTTTGACGTGACAAGGAGGTACAGAGCTACTTACACTCCTGTAACCACGTAAATTACTAATGACTTTCCATGGATAAGCCCCAAAAGAGTAATTAAAACCCTTTTTGTACTTGTATCCATTGATTTACCTCATAGCAACCAGTCAAACACTAATATTTGCAATTCTACGTAGAAATGAGGTAAAAAGTTAAAAAATTCATTAAAAATACAATTCTTAATGAATCTTTCTGAAACTTTCAGGACCAATTGAGAACTGTATTATCTATGGTAAAACCAAAAATAATTACAGTTTTACTAGTAAAATTCAAAGTTTTACTTACAGTCCATTTTTGGTTACTCTACGTGAAACACTGAATCTTCAAAAATTCACAGTAAATACAACCTGTGATGAAATTGTCAATAACATTGATAACTTTAGGAAATCAATGATTACTTTGGAATAAAAGAAGATTTACAAAATGTTACTCCTTTTATTCTTAACCATATTGGGGTTGGTAGTCACGTAAAAGCATCAATTAAGCAATTATGACAATTTTACGTGACAACAGATGATTTAAGTACTAATAAAAAAGGGTTTAATGCTTTCTCACTCAATGGTTTTTCATTTTGCTCCATGGCACGCCTCTGTGAGCTGTTGTTGACTTAAAAGAGGCCTTCCCTTGCTGTTTTTTCCATATCATCATCATCATCATCTTATTATCATTTTATATCATTGTTACCAACAAGTAAGTATTAGTTAAACTATTCTTAAGTGTTTTAAATCTTTCAGAATCAATCAGAAAGACGTGAAATCATAGAATAAAACTATATATTGTTGTAATCCTGCTATAAATCATTTTGATCTCTTAAATCCACAATTCTACATCAAATTTCTCTACTTTTATTTATCAATAAGTTCTTTGGAGTATTAGTGAGTCATTTATCTTTAATTCTTAAATTTTTTCTCTAGTAATAGTTTTCTTCAAGGATTAGCTTTATAATTATTCTTGCAAAAGATAATTATATATTAAAATAATTTTATTATTTTAATAAAAGAAGTTTTTATTATTAAATTCTTCTTGTAATTGATTCTTGTAGACAATTACTTGCTCACTGTTAAAATCACTAGTAGTGCTTAACACTTGAAAGAAATAACTCTTTAATTATTTAATTGTGGTTATAATAATATTTTATTATTATATTTCATAAGAACAGACATAGTACTGTTGATTAGTAGTAATATTATCATCAGTTTCATAGTCACATCTTACATTTGGGGGCCTGGCCGTGTTTTTTGAACCTTGTACCCTTAATTAATATATTTTTAAGTTCTAAAATATATTAATTTAATATTTTTTTCTTCAATTTAAAGAAAAAATTATTTTTATTTTTGAAATTGTCTTAAAATCTTATTTCATTGAGGAATTTGGTGTAATTTTGTACTGTTTTTACACATGGCTTTTTCACATCCAAAAACTTATAAAATTATTCTTTGAGTTACTCTGACTTAATTTTTTTATTCAAATTCTTGATTTTAATACTTTTTTCTTTGAAAAGAATATTTTTTAATATCAAAAAAAAAATAAAACTTATAAAAAATCTTTTAAAATATCTTAAATCATAAAAAATAATTTCTTTTATCATATTTCCTCTTTAAGTGTCTTTAATCAAATACTGTGCAGCTGGCAACAGACTCAGTAAAAGATACATCACTAGTCCTGAATCTTCAGAAGCAGAATCTGAAGAAAGTATTTAGGTGTAAATTGCTAAAAGAGGAACCTTATTTAACTCAGAAAAGAATAAATTACCACCAAAAGGTGTGTTTTTATCTTTAAATTTACTCTTTATCCTTAAATTGATGTAAAAATGGTGCATACCAGAAATGGAAGCAACTATTCAGTCCAACCAGATGGATGTGGACAAGGAATAGGCAAGACCAAATCCAGAAGTGCCAAATCTTCCACAAGAAAGACACATCTGGAGGATGCCAGAGTTGCCCCCCATTCCCCAAGGTCTGTACCAACAGATTTTGACGTGAATTCTGAGCCTGAACTCATTCATGATATTATTTCCAGGGCTAAACCATTTTCAAGTGGCAGCAATAGAAATATATCAATGCCAGTACAAGAATTGGTTCAGAGCAGCCAAAGAGGAAGAGTGGGAAATCTGCCCAAGCCTTTGGCAGGGGGCCATGAACTCCTACTTACACATCAAGAGCTTTCTGGGTCAGGAGAAGACCATAGAACTCTTAGGAGGTTGGAGCCCCCTGTCTTGCAAAGACAAGGTCAAAAGATAAAGAATTGGTTGAAGAACCAAAGTCTTTTATCCATAGACCAGAAGAAAGAGTTGGAAATGACTCCAGCTTTGGAGACAGAGGCACCAGTGGCGTCCACCAGCTCCAAACCAGCTCCAGAAGTGTCCAAGAACAAGCCCAAGGGACCTCAGAAGAAGCACAAAGGTCCCAAGAACCATCAAGGCAAAGGAAAAGGCAAAGCCAATTGGCACAGACCTTACCCACAAGGAAACAGGATCCCCAAATTGGAGCCTTCAGCCGTGGACAGTGTCTTCAATATGGCCATGACTCTGATGGAATTCACAGCCAAAGAGAAGGAAAGGATGAACAGAAACTTTCCATGGAAATAATTGGTGTACAGACTAGTATTAATGTAGAAATTGGTAAACTTGATGGAAAGTTAACTAAAATTGCATCAGATATAGTTGATTTAAAGAAAAATGACAAGAAATACATTGAATTGCACCAAGTGACAAATGCCAGACTTGACTCAATTACCAATTCTTGAAAAAGAATTGAAAAAATGTGCCAAGTTCAGCATGATGAGATGGAAGATCTTTCCATTTTTAAAATGAATGATCAACTTAAGACTCTGCAAGACCATGTCTTGAAGATAGTTGAGAATACCAATCAATTTGCTATCCACTTCGCAAAAAGTGACAGTGAAAGGCAGAAGCTGAGGAATGAAATAATTGCAAGTGTGGAACAAATTCATAAGAATCATGAACCACATATGCCAAGACATTCTACACCTTTAACTGAAGAAAAACGTTCTGTTAAAGAAAGTCTCACCCCATTCTTGGGATAAAATGCCTACTCTGCAAGAGATATTCCCAAAATAGAAGAATGGCCAACATTCTCTGGTGAAGGAGAATACAACCATATTGAATTCATCAGGACTATCAATATGTTGCAAGAAGACTTTAATATACCTGATGAAATCATAGTGGGAAAATTACATTGTCTGTTTACCCGAACTGCAAAGAAATGGTATTCCAAAATGAGGATTGATCATGGTAAACATGATTGGTCTTGGTGGAAATCTGAAGTGATTACCAAATAGGCCAACAATTCTTGGAGGTTTAAAATAGAAAATGCCTTTGACAGTGCCATTTTTAACTCAGAGAAAGATACACCACTTACTTGGTTCTTCAAACAAAAAGACAGATTATCTGCTTTACAACCAGATATGTCTGACACTATGATTAATATGAAGATATTAAGAAAGTGTGGAGGAGAATTGGAACATGCTATCAAAAGCAGATGTGTGGAACCCTGTTCAACAGAAGACTACATTAATGCTATGGAAGATATCATTGCCAGAACAAGAATTGGTAAAACTTGGTCTAAAATCCCAACAGAATCAAAGATGACCTCTAAGATTCCCAGAGAGGATAAAAGACCAGAAAGACCTGTCTTAAAGTGTCATAAATGTGGAAGCACTTCACATTTAGCCAACAATTGCACAAAAAAGACAAAAATAAATGAAGTTCAAGTCATTGAAGAAGTTCAGTGTACTGAAGAGAAGGAAGAATCTGATCAAGATTCTGCAATCTCTGAAGATACACCAGTGGAGGACTATCCCATTGAAAACATCACAGCTTTCTTTGAAGTCACTGAAGTCCATACCCACTTGCCACAGTATAGTGAGGATTGCTACAACCTTATTAATTTTCAGGATGCCAGAATGTGTAAAACCAAACCTGCTAAAGGAAAAGGTTATACTGCTGGAGCATCTTGTATCACATCAATTCTGATGAATAATGTTCAAGCCAAAGTCAATTTGGATACAGGAGCATTTTGCACTTGTGTAGGCAAAGATTATCTCCAAGCTATAATTCCTGAATGGAAAAACCATCTATTACCAATAGAAGGTGTACAATTTAGTAGTGCCAGTACCAATATGTACCCTTTGGGTATATTAGACACTATTCTTGTATTTCCCCATCCAACAGGAAGTATAAGAATGAAAGCTGAGGTTGTACTAATAGACAACTGCACATCTCAACATATCATTCTTGGAAATGATTACTTAAGTATTTATGGTATTAACATCAATAATCATAAAGACAGATATCTAATAATTGGGGATAACAAAAGACAGAAAGTTGCTTTTTCCAATATGCCAAAGCAAATATCAGTAGTATCTTCTGAGAAATATACTTATAAGGAAGAATTTGTGTCCACACAACTTGTTGAAGAACAAATTAATCCATCATTGTCACCAAAAATGAAGAATGAACTCATTGACGTGTTATACACATACATTACTGCATTTCCCTCTGATAATGAACCATTAGGTGCTATAAGAGGACATGAAGTTGATATTACTCTTAATATTGACAGACCATATCCCCCAGTACTTAGAAGACCAGCTTATCCAGCCAGTCCCAGAGCTAGAGAAGCCTTGGAGAAACATATCCAAGAATTAATTCAACTTGGTGTACTAAGGAAAGTAGGCCATAATGAGGAGGTTGAAGTGACAACACCTGTTATCATTGCTTGGCATAATGATAAGTCAAGAATGGTTGGAGATTTTAGAGCTTTGAATACCTACACAGTTCCAGATAGGTATCCAATCCCTAGAATCCAAGAAACCTTGACTCAATTATCTAAAGCCAAGTATATAACATCAATGGATGCATTGAAAGGTTTCCATCAGAATGTTTTGACGCCTAAAGCTAAGAAATTACTTAGAATTATCACTCACTGTGGTATTTTTGAGCATATTGGAATGCCATTTGGCATTAAAAATGCTCCATCTCATTATCAAAGAATGATGAATACCATCTTCCCCACAGAATTGTCTGAAGGATGGCTTATCATTTATATTGATTATATTATCATATGCTCTGACTCATGGTCTTTGCACCTTGAAAGACTTGCAAAAGTACTTCACAAAGTTGCAGAAGTGAATATGAAAATTTCACTTAAGAAATGCAACTTTGGCTTTGAAGAACTTAAAGCATTAGGACATGTTGTTTCTGGTTTAAGCTTGGGTATTGACAAAAATAAAGTGGCAGTAGTGCTACTTAAGCCAATACCCCAGAATAAAAAAGAAATGATGTCTTTTCTTGGATTTGCTAGTTACTATAGGCAACACTTAGCAGACTTTGCAATTATAGCCAAATCACTCTATAGAATCTGTGATCAACAGACTGTATTTGAGATGACACAGGAGAGAATTAAAGCTTATGAGAAGATAAAGAAAGGCCTTACAGAAGCACCTTTACTCCTCATGCCTGACTGGAATATTCCTTTTAAGTTGTACATTGATGCATGTGGAGATGGATTAGGGGCAGCCCTACATCAAGTCCAAATTATTGATGACAAACCTACAGAAGGACCAGTTTGTTATATCTTAAGGCAAATCAAACCAACAGAAGCCAGATATGGTGCAAGCCAAATGGAGTGCTTATGTTTGGTATGGGCACTTGAGAAATTACACTATTATCTTGATGGCAGTGTTTTTGAAGTGAGAACTGACTGTAATGCAGTAAAATCACTTCTTAACATGAAAACTCCCAACAGACATATGTTGAGATGGCAAATAGCTATTCAAGAATATAGAGGAAACATGACTATAGTTCATAAAGCAGGAAACATTCACAAGAATGCTGATGGACTTAGTAGATGGGCTTTAGCCAACAATCCTGATAACCCAGCTTATGTACCTTTGGAAGCTGAACCACAGATTTCAATTGAAGGAATTAACATAAATGATATTGGGACTGAATTCTTTGAGGAGGTCAGAGAATATTATAAACAAGACAAGAATTTCCATATCTTGACTTCTTTATTAGATAAAGACTGCAAGGATACATCTTTATTTAATGCACTTGATGAAGTTTGGAAAAATTCCTATTCTGAAGGAAGATTTCACTTGTTTGATGGGATCATTTACCACAGAACAAAACATTCTTGTGTTATGACATTGTGCAGTAGATTACTTATCAATACCATTCTTCATGAATGTCATGATAGTATCTACTCTGGACACCTGTCAGAAGACATAACACTTGAAAAAGTGAAGAACTGTGCATGGTGGCCCTCTTGGAGAAAGGAAACCATTGAATATTGCCATACCTGTGACAGTTGCCAAAAAGCAAACAGGAGTACAGGCAAGAAATTTGGACTTATGATCCATATTCAAGAACCAAAATCCCCATGGGAAGTTGTTCACATGGATTGGGTCACAGCACTTCCTCCAAGTGGTGACAGAAGCTATAATGCTTGTTTAGTCATAGTAGACAGATATAGCAAAACTCCCATATTCTTACCATGTCATAAAGATGACACTGCTATGGATACAGCTCTTCTTTTATGGAGTAGAGTTATTTCTCATACAGGATTATTTGAGAATATCATAAGTGACAGAGCTCCTAAATTCACATCTGCACTTTGGACCAATCTTCATAGATTGTTTGGGACTAAATTATCATTCTCTACAGCATACCACCCTAAAACAGATGGGCTGGCAGAGAGGATGATTCAGACTTTAGAAGACATGATCAGGAGATTCTGTGCTTATGGATTAGAATTCAAAGACTCAGATGGCTTTACCCATGACTGGTGCACTCTAATACCTGCATTAGAATTGGCATATAAGACATCAGTCCATTCTTCCACAGGACAAACTCCTGCTATGTTAGAGAAAGGATGGAATCCAAGACTCCCAGCAGACACACTGAGGAAAGACTTGATTGACATTCATCCTACAGCTTCCAGCTTCAAAATAATGCTTGATAAAGTAAGACTTCATGAAATACAAAGTATGGATGATGCTTTTAATTATGCAAAACAGAAGTGGGACAAGAGTCATAAAGTACCAGACTTCGAAGTAGGGGACTTAGTTTTAGTTTCAACCTTGAACTTTAATAATATCAAAGGCCCAAAGAAACTTAAATATTCTTATGTAGGACCTTTTGTTATTGTTTCTTTACATGGAACCAATGCAGTTCAAGTGGAATTGAGTGGTGAATTGGAAAAGAAACACCCCACCTTTCCAGTCAGCTTGATAAAGCCTTATCAACCAGCTGATAAAGAATTGTTTCCTTTAAGAAACCCAACTCCTTTAACTGTACCACCTGTGGAACAGAATGAAGACAAAAAGATAAAGAAAGTCATTAAAGAAAGGAGACTTAGGGGTAAAAATCAAAGAGAATATCTTGTCAGATATAGAAATCCAGTACATGAAGATGAATGGATGGCAGAATCAGAAATACCTGACTCAGATGAACTCTTAAGAAGATTTAGACATGAAAGAAGGCCACAAGCCTGAATATGTCTATCAATGTGCTTTAAAATTACTTGATATGAGTGATGTAAAGAGGTTGGAAAGTGGACATTAACCCCCTTTGGGGCCTTATTCTTTTATCACTAATAAAACTGTAGTACAATTTTATTTTTTTGGTGGGAGGGAATGTGAGCCTTGAGGTATAATTTACATACCCAAATAGGCCACAGTTATCTTAAAAAGAAATTTTGAATTATACATAACTCATAAATAATGCATATATTCAAAATTCATCATTTTTGATTTCAGAAAAGATGAATAACTTTTTATTGAGTATGTAAATCCATGGATTTAAGGCCAGATTTGGATTCTACACAAAAACTTCACCTAGGGTAGCTCCATAGAGTGAATAAGCTCAAATTAACTCTTTGAGGTGGTAATATAGAAAATACTTCAACACCACATCATTAATACCACATAAAGGATCCATGCAATTTTTGTTTTTCTTGATTTTACGCCAAAATAATGGGAAAGTGAGAAATCCCATGTTACATATACACTAATAATAGTGTTATACATTCTTTGAGCACTTAATATTATGGTATTCTTACATGCACCTTTGGTACACCCATAGTGGATATCTCACTTTAAGCTTAAAATTCTATTTTGACGTGAAAAATAAGCAAGGGGGACAAAAGACATCAAAGACAGCCAGGGTACCCAACTTCTGAGGACCCAGAGGCGTAGATAGCTCCAAAGCTTGGCTCCATGGCTGACCTTGACCCAATTGGTAAACTAAACCTCTTTGGGAACTTGGTTACCAAGTTACAACTACTGTAAAACACCAGAAAATAGCAAATAACCTGCTATTTTGACGTGCCAAGGAGGTGAAGAGCTACTTACACTCCTGTAACCACGTCAATTACTAATGACTTTCCATGGATAAACCCCAAAAGAGTAATTAAAACCCTTTTTGTACTTGTATCCATTGATTTACCTCATAGCAACCAGTCAAACACTAATATTTGCAATTCTACATAGAAATGAGGTAAAAAGTTAAAAAATTCATTAAAAATACAATTCTTAATGAATCTTTCTGAAACTTTCAGGACCAATTGAGAACTGTATTATCTATGGTACAACCAAAAATAATTACAGTTTTACTAGTAAAATTCAAAGTTTTACTTACAGTCCATTTTTGGTTATTCTACGTGAAACACTGAATCTTCAAAAATTCACAGTAAATACAACCTGTGATGAAATTGTCAATAACATTGATAACTTTGGGAAATCAATGATTACTTTGGAATAAAAGAAGATTTACAAAATGTTACTCCTTTTCTTCTTAACCATATTGGGGTTGGTAGTCACGTAAAAGCATCAATTAAGCAATTATGACAATTTTACGTGACAACAGATGATGTAAGTACTAATCAAAAAGGGTTTAATGCTTTCTCACTCACTGGTTTTTCATTTTTCTCCATGGCACACCTCTGTGAGCTGTTGTTGACTTAAAAGAGGCCTTCTCTTGCTGTTTTTTCCATATCATCATCATCATCTTATTATCATTTTATATCATTGTTACCGACAAGTAAGTATTATTTAAATCTTTCAGAATCAATCAGAAAGACGTGAAATCATAGAATCAAACTATATATTGTTGTAATCCTGCTATAAATAATTTTGATCTCTTAAATCCACAATTCTACGTCAAATTTCTCTACTTTTATCTATCAATAAGTTCTTTGGAGTATTAGTGAGTCATTTATCTTTAAGTCTTAAAGTTTTTCTCTAGTAATAGTTTTCTTCAAGGATTAGCTTTATAATTATTCTTGAAAAAGATAATTATATATTAAAATAATTTTATTATTTTAATAAAAGAAGTTTTTATTATTAAATTCTTCTTGTAATTGATTCTTGTAGACAATTACTTGCTCACTATTAAAATCACTAGTAGTGCTTAACACGTGAAAGAAATAATTATTTAATTATTTAATTGTGGTTATAATAGTATTTTATTATTATATTTCATAAGAACAGACATAGTACTGTTGATTAATAGTAATATTATCATCAGTTTCATAGTCACATCTTACAACTAGAGTCACTCAAAGAAAGTTCTTGCAAGTCTAAGTGTAAGGTGTGGATATGAAACTTTGATTAAAAATCAAGTACTTTTCCTGTCCTCAAAATTTGTATAAGGTAAAATTCAATTAAAAATAGTAAGAAATATTATTTTTTAGAGAAAACACGCCAAATTTATTGTTTTTAACTTTATTAGTATAAAACAATAATATTATGAAAATTTATTGTTTTACCAACAATAAAAATTTATCCAAAAAATACTCTACAAGAGATATTTTAAGGCTACAAAAGAAATTTCTTCAAGAGCAATTTCAATTGGAATTAATTGAGCAAAGAACTTCAAGCAATTGATTAAAGAACAAAGTCTTTAAAAAGAATATTAAAGAGAAAACACGCCCAAAAGTGACCAGAGTGAATTTGGAAACAAAGTGACAAAGTTTACAGTGATGAAAGATGCTTTAATTCACTTTTGGGGTGGTTCAGGGGAAAAATGATTATAAGAGTTACAAACAATGATTATAATGATTTTTTCATGTTGTTAAAAGGATTAAAATGATTTAAAAATGGTGGTTGGAATCTTTAATTGATTGGTTTAACAGTGTTTAAACTAATTAATAAAAGGAAAAGATTCTAACATGAAGAGAAAAGTGGGGCAAAGAAGACAATCTTTTATAGCCATCAATTCTCTTACTCCAAAAGTAAATTTTCCTCTTGTCAGTCGTGAAAAACAGTCTGACAACAGAAAAGCCAATTATGGCATCATTGAACCCTGGTTTAGACAAAAAAGGGCTGGTTTAAGCCATTTTTAGCCATTTTTAGCCATTTTAGACCTTTAAATCAGCCATTACTATAGCAATACCAGGCCTAGAGCCTTCAAAACACGTCAGAATGTGTGTAAGAGGCGTAGAAACCAGTTAAAACTGTTTTTACTATGGTTGTTTTATTTTAAGGGTAGTTTTACCCTCTTGGCAACAGCTAAAACTACCCCAGTTGGTATCAAAACCTCATCATCAATTGAGTCCACAGACCCTGTTACTCAATTCCAGGCCAAAAGTGATGAGCTTTTGCATGAATTTTGACATCCCACGCCTGTCAGCAAGGATTTTGGGGGTCTAGCTCCCCCTTAGAGCTGGAATTCCTTCCCCCCCAAATTTAATCTTTCCAATTTATTTTTCCTTTAATTCCTCATCATGTATTATACTTATAATTTACATATGTAATTCAATTCAATTGTACAGTACAATACAGTAATAATTGACAGCTCATATGTAAATCAAAGTTCACTTATGTCATACACGCGCACATTTTGACATTTCAATTGAATTCAATTGAAAATACTTCAATTCCTCATAACTTCTAAACTAAACACAACACCTCAATTTTAACACAAAAATTGATGGTTAACACCACATGTGGTGTGAATTAAATTAAGGTTTTGAGGATTTTCAACTTTTGTATTGAAAATACTAAAAACTTAATTTAAGCTTATTTAGAGTTGAGTTACAAGAATTTCACTCAGAGGTGACCCCACCTGATTTTTTATGAGGAATCCAATGGTGAAATAATTTTTATGTATTTATTTATTGGATAAAAAGTTATAATAATTTTTATTTAACTTTTTTCCAAATTTATTTATTTTTTCACAGTTTTGTTAAAATTTCATTTTTACTTAATTTTTTCAAGTATAAATGTAATTTTATACTTATAAAATTTAATGTTTTTTTATTTTTAAATTGTAATTAATTTTTTATTTTTAATATAATTTTATATTTATATTTTGATTTTCATTTTAATAATATAAATAAATTTATTTTATTTATATTAATATGTTATTTTTTATATTTGTGGTCTTTTGGGTATATGAAATTACCTCTAAGGCTCACACTAAGGATTTGAAAACCACGTGTAAGACAGTACAATTGCTTTCCAAATGCCTCAATGGCTTTTTAAAATCAATAAATTTAAAATTATTATATAATTTATTATTGGATAAACCCAATTAGAATCTTCTTAAAGGTCCTTTAGAGTAAATATCACGGCCAGGCCCCAAAGTGTAAGGTTTGACTATGAAACAATAAGTAAAAATTACTAATATTCTACTTATTGTACTATAAATTTTCTTATAAGTAAAATAAAACAAGATAAAAATAATTACTATAATTAAGGTGTAAAAATGATTATATTATTAAATAAATATAATAATATAATAAATAATATATTAATATAAGATAATCAATATATTTAAAAGCACTTTATTATTGTTACCAACAAATAATAAAGGAGTAAAAAAATTTCTTTTTATTAATAAAAAAGATTAATAAAAATAATATTACTAATATTAAAGTTATAAATTAATATAAATACTATTTATATTAATTAAAAACTTATTAAATTAATAATAGATAGAAATTATTATAATAAGAAGAACTAACTTACTTTTAGCACTTAATATAATAATTTTGAATGATTTTACGCCAAATAATATAAATACAACTTATTTAGATTATACTTACAATAGAAATTAAGAGAAATTACAAATTATCTCAATTTTACGTGGATTTGAGATGTTTTAAGAGAAATTCAACAAAAACAATTAAATAATTGAAGTAATCACATCAATATTGATGATTATAATGAAAATGATCTTTGGTCTTTAATAATTCAAAGTTTTCATATATAAAGAATAAAGAATTTACCTTTTTGATTTAATTATTTATTGTTTTTGTTGCATCTGAGGGGAAAATGGAGTAAAAAGAGCTCTATTTATAGTAAATACATCCCTTCTAGAGTCCAGAAGGCTTCTAGTAGACGTATAATGATGCTTTATACTAGAAATGATCAATATTTCAAGCTTTAGGGATGACTACATCATGATCAAACCATCTTACCTCATTATTACACCATTATTTAGATTTATCACTGTAGCTCTAAGTTTGATGACGTTATATGCTTGGCAGAAGCCTAAAATTTGTGTTTTTTTATTAGTATTAGTAATAATCTAATAGTATTCATCAGTTTTATCACTTATATGACTGTTAACCTTAAAATAAGATTACAGTGAGTGATAATAAATGATCAAATTTAAGCTTAAACTTTGATCATTAAAAGCTTTGAAGTTGTACATGCTATAGCTATTCTGAGAGTGTATTCTGAGAGCTTGGCATGTTCTAACTAAACTGCCAAGAGAATTTAATTACATCATCAAAACTCTATTTTTGATGATTTTTCTTGTAACTCAACTTTTTTGTCAAAATTTAATATTTTAAAATTCAAGCCATGATTTCAAGGGGTTATACCTTGAATATTATAATAAAAACTACATCGTTATTCACAAATGAACTAGTGGAGTTTGACTGTCTACTTTTTTTTAAGTTTGGACCACTTTCACAACAAAGTGGTCAACAGCTCTGTTGATTATATTCAATAATCCATTACAAGTTTTAACCCTGTTTATAACTTGTGAAATAAAGTTCATATATTTATTCCTAAAGTAATTACGTGGTGAATTTATTTTTGGTATATCTCTCTATCTTGTATATTTCAAGAGATATTAGCTAAAAACCATGAATATATGTGTTGACCCAAAAAGTGCATATATTCAGCTTATTTCCTTAAGTATTAGCTTTAGAGATTAGCTTCATAATTGTTATATGTGTAGATGTTTATAAAGAATCCAATGGTACAATTTATTTTGAATGTTGTTCCATTGGGTTCTGTGATAAATGAGGTTTTGTACCTTTTTTAAGGTATTATTACTTATACTTCAGAAATTATTGACTTTTCAGATATGCCATAAAAATGACTTATATGTATTTTACCATGAGGAATCTAATGGTGTAATTTTTTTCACATGTTTATTAATTAGATTATGAGTTAATTCAGATTTTGTACTTATTTATGGTATTTTACTAATTTTTGAGGCAATTATCATAAGCATAATTATTACAGAAATTTTTCTGTGACCTTTTTGGATATGTGGTCATATCTCAAAGGCTCACACATATATTAAGCTTAATTCCTTAAGTATTAACTTTAGAGATTAGCTTTATAATTGTTCTATGTGGAGAAGTTTATGAATAATCCAAAGGTACAATTCAGTTTGCATGTTGTTTCATTGGTTTCTGAGATAAATGAGGTTTTGTACCTTTTTTAAGGTATTATTACTTATACTCCAGTAATTATTGACTTTTCAGATATGCCATAAAAATGAAATATGTGTATTTTACCATGAGGTAACTAATGGTGTAACTTATTTCAAATGCTTATTCATTAGAGTCTGAGTTAATTCAGATTTTATACTTATTTATGGTATTTTACTAATTTTTGAGATAATTATCATAAGCATAATTATTACAGAAATTTTGTTGTGACCTTTTTGGATATATGGCTATATCTCAAAGGCTCAAACTATCCAACACATAATTGTGATGGAAAGTACCCAAATCAAAGACATTTTTCAATTTTCTTTGTAAATAATTATATATATATATATATATTAATATGCTTGAATATAAGAAATCGGGTAGTTATTCCGACCACAGTCACAATTATTATGACAATTAGTAAAAGAGCAGAGTTTTAGGAATCATAGTGGAAATAGAAGGCTCAAGGGGTGGAACAAAACACCTTTTGAGGTATTAATTTTGGGAAATTTCATGTATGTTTGCTGTTATGAACCATCCAAGGAGGGGATAAGAATAATTGACTTCCTTTAAATCATTAAATGATTAATTTTTGAATACTGAAATAATTTATTGTTGAATTGGAAAGGCCATATTACAACAACCTTTCTGTTAATGTGATCCCAAATTTCTCATTGAAGCTGTAGAAATGAAGAGTGGGACTGGATGTTGGAAGCGATATGGTATTTATTAGTTTGTTTTATTGTGTTTTTATGTATTATTATTGCATAGTGGTCCTCTTTTAGGGAGATTATGGAAGGCTAGTAGGTTTGAAAAATATTTTTGAAGAGAAAAGGAATGGTATATGTGAAAGTAGTCACTATTTTGGGAGGTTCAAAAAAGGCCAACTGGCAGAGTTGGTAAGAAGGATCTCAGAAGCTGAAATCTGGAAAGGTCATGATTTTAAGCCACAGTGGCAACATTTTTGGAATTTAGAATTTATGGTAAAGTGAAATTTCTGGAAGTTTTGGGATCATTTAAGAAGATTTAGGAATTTTCAGGGAGAATACAGGTAATACAGGTCAGTAATGAATACGGAAAGTAATTCCTATATGTATGTTCAGAAAAATGTGAAACATAACCCACAATTCAGCCCTCAAAGACCAGAGAGCCATAATACAGTGAAATCAGGTGACTGATTAGTAATCAATTGAGTAATACATAGAGATAAGGGCTCCAGGGCCAAAATTTAAGGTTTGACTGTATTTCACAGACACATGTCACATGAATGGGTCAGATAATAATGAATTGATCTTATTGGTCAGAAACATGTCACATAATTATGAAAAGTTAAGTGAAACAATGTGATTGGTCAGAAATCTAGACTCATGTCACATCACAACACATTTCCCCTGAAAATCCAAAATTAAAACTTGCACTACCTTGTACAGCCACCAGAGGCTGAAAATTTCTTAGTCCCCTGTTTTTTGCACCCCTACAGAGGGCCCCATGGATATAAATAGAGGGCCTCTCTCCCACTTTTTCCCTTTTCCCCATCTATAAATTGTAAGTGGAAGGTATTTTTTCTGATCCCTCTTCTAGGAGGCTATACTAGAAATCTATTTGAGAAATTGAGCCTAGTAGTTGAGGTTTGTTGTTTAAATAGATAAAGAGAGCCAATAGTGTGAAAAGACTTCAATTCATCCTTTAATAGCAGGTAGACTAGTAGCTTATTTAATTAGGATCTTCAATATTGAAGCTCATGAGCAAGGCATTTCTGGAGTTTGGTGTTTAAGCCTTAAAAGTAATTTTTGGAGAGTTTTAAAAGAAAACCATCAAACCAAAGTAATTTTGTAGGTCTTGAAAGAAAAACCAATCAATTTCAACTAGTTTTGAGCTATTTTTTGTTGTAATTTCCTCAAAAAGAGTAATTTTCTGGCTTTAAAAGAAAACCTGCACAACTAGAGTAATTTTACTACTTTTAAAAGGAAATTGAATCTGTATTAAGTAGCTAATACCTAATAAATTATTATCACAGGAAGAAAAGAGAAAAATTAAATTGAATACTTTAGTGTTTAGTTAGAATTAATATCTAATCTAAATCAGTTAGCTAGAATTATTATCAACAACCCAGAAGAGTTTATATAGCTTAATATTACAGCAGAATACCTCAAATATAATAAAATTAACTATATTCTACTATGTTATTATCAACTATTAGAGTATTGGCCTATCCACCACATCACAAGGGGCTTGAAATATATTTCTTATCCTTTCCAAGTTTGTTATTTCAGAGAATTGAATATTGTTATTATTTTAGCTATTAGTTTCTATATTTACTCAAGAATTATCAAGAAAAGAAGATTTTGTGGTTTTGTATTATAATAAAGTGTTTACTGTTATTTATTATCTTTATTATTATATTATTTTATATATTGTTGTATGATTATTTGGTGGAATCTACTCATCCTGCTGAAAGTCTTAAGAAGAATTTATTTTTAAGGTTTCAAATAACCATTGTTTTGAGTAGAGCAAAGTCTGATTAGAGTTTGTTGAGTACAATATTCTCTGATCAAGCCACTATCAATAATAAGATTGATTTTGTGAGCTCAGGAAAAATAACTTAGCATATCAGGAAGGGAAGTCTAGATTATTCTAGCACACAAGCAGAGCAAGGATTACAAGTCTCAAACAGAAATTCAAAACTGTTTACTTGTAATTTCCCCTTCCAGGTACTGCCTCATTTATCCCACATGCAGAGAAGTTCCCACACTACCACTAAAAAAGTGCTAGAGAATACTAGCTTGGAAAAATGTTCTTGATTTTATAAAAATACTTTGTAAAATATTTGGTGGTGGTGGCTCTTTGTGCTGATATATTTGTAGTGGTAGAACTACACTATTCCAATAGCTAGAAAAAAGGTTCTTGTTTCAGTACTTTAGATTGGAATATCACATTTTAATGAGATATATGGGTGATGTTTTGTGGAATTATAAAAATAATATATTGAGAAATAAAAATATTTATAAAAATTACTTGAGGTAAAGGAAAAAAATATTCCTTTTTTTATTAATGGGCAAAAATACTCAACAAGGGCCCTGCTGAATTTTTATGAAAATTGATCAAAACTTGTGTTTCATGAGAAGTGAAGTCCCTTCAGAAAATAGCTCACTTAGTCTGTAATCTGAGATTCATATGTTTTATATAATTTCTTATATGGCTTTCATGTGCAATTAGTGGGATTGAATAGAAAAAATTGTTTTCCAAACCACTGAGTGCTTTGGGTATAAGTTTGCTTTTCTGATTTACCCCAGAATTGTAATTTATATTCCACTAGAAGTAGAAATTGAGGCTCATTATTGTTGTGAAGCAGAATTAATATCAAGCAAAGAGATCATGGAAACCAGATGTAGAAAAACTAATAAAAATGAATCACTTCATAGAAGAAGTTTTAGATACTTCAGAAAAAACAAAAATTGAAAAATACCAGTAATAAGAAAAGTAGAGAAAGAAGGGAACCATTTCCAAATGGAGATACAAGCTTAGAAAATCAACAAAACTTGTAGTAAGGAACTGAGGGAACACTCAGGTTATATTTTGGACCCCAGTCCCTTCATAAGGTTTGACTATGAAACAATAAGTAAAAATTACCATTTTTATCTTATTGTAATATGAATATATTAATATGTTTGAGCTCATTACTATTGTTAAAAAATCATAATTGTGTCAAAAATTGTTCTTTAATGATAAATGAACATTTCTAGCTAAAAATTTACTAATATCAAATTTATTTAAATGACTTAGATATTTTCTATATTTTTTTGGAAGAACAAAGTGTCTTAACTCCAGTATTTAATATTTTATTCAATTTGATGCATCTGAAAAAATTTGAGGAAGAAGGGATCTTTTCATAGTAAAGCTCTTTTCAGCGAGTTCCTAGAGGTCTCATGGATCTGTATAACTATTTCATAAACTGTAATCAATCATTTCCTTAATTTTTGGTGATTATTAAGTCATGAGAAAACCTTCTTAGCTAATTATTACATTATAGATTAAAGTTATTACTAAAAGTTTTAATTTCATAAAATAAACTTCTGGAGAAATTGTGCAATTTTGTATACCAAGTTATTTTAGATGATAGAAAACAAATATTAACTAGTTTTATTGCTTATTCAACCTTTAAGCTTAAATTATTATTAAGCTTAATAATTAAAATTGATCATTTTGTACCTTAGCTTCAATATGTAATAACTTTTCTTAAGAATGATTTGAGATATCTGACAATATCCTTACTAAAGTAAAAATAGTATTTCATTAAATAATCAAAATTCTATTTTTTGTGAATTTTCTTATAAACAGTCTTTTATGCCATAATACATTATCAAAGATTTCAAACCACACTTACAAAATGTTGTGCCTTAAAAAAATGACAAAAATTATATGATTATTTATTTTTCGCATTTAAAATAAGTTATTTAAATTCCTCATATACAAGGAATAATTTCATAATTCAATTTTGATAATTTCATTATTGAAAAAGTTACTTGAAATATCTTTAATAAAAATAGGTGAAACTCATTTTCCAGTTAATTGTGACCTCTTTGGGTATGTGGTCATATCTAAAACGTTTAAACCCCCAATTGAACCAGAGTTTTTATATGATTGTACTATGAAACTAATTATTAAATTAATAATAATTTGATTTTCTTTTCTTTTCTTATTTTTAGGAAAACAAACATAATAATATTACCAAAATAGTATTCTAAAACAGAATAATAAATAATTCAATAACAATGAGATCATTCATAATATATATATAAGCTAAATAATGATTATATTACCAATAGATCTCATTATTAATTATAATTTTTCTTATCACCAATATAGCACTAATACTAGTAAAATTATTTTACCAGAAGTAATTCCATGTTGAAATAAAATATTTATGAATAAATAGGCATAATATTATAAGAAGTATATGGAATTATATAGCAAATAATAAATAGCGATAAACAATACCTACTGGCTAATAAGAAGCTATCATTTCTATAAAAACGAATCAAAATAGTATTATTACGATTATTATTTATAACTAAAAATTTAAAGATATAAATAAGAGTAGATTTAAATGATGAGAGAAACAGGTCCCTTCATTTATAAAAAAATATTGTTATTAAAAATAACAATTTACAGTAATTTTTCATTTTGATTATAATAAAAAAATCTATTACAATTATTATCTTAAATATCTAGCTAATTCATTGTATTATACTAATTATGGGTTGGATTATGAGGCTTTTCATGGTATTGAAGGGTTTTCTATGCCCAATAAAGTTCTTCAAGTTTATCAAGAGTACCAATATTAAGTTACACATACAGAATACTTCCAAAAAATTTAATTTAGAGCTTTATGCTTGAATAAAACTAAATGTAATCTTATAATAAGGTTTTGCAGCTATTTTCAGAGCTTATGAAGCCAAGGAAAGCTTTCATTATATAATAAGCTGGAAAGTAATTCTTATCATCCATTATTGAAGCCTGTTTGAAGTTATATTAGATATTTAACTTGATTTTTCCTGGAGCTATAAAACTATTAATCAAGATTAAGTGCAATTACAAAACAAATCCAAATACTTCACAATGAAAAAAGAATTTACCATTCATCTCAAATTACGCATCTTTTTCTTCATACTAATATCAAGCAGAAGCTATAGCTGTTTAAGTTTTGGGGAATTTCAATAAGTAAAAAATATTATGAATGAGGTGATTTTACTCTTAATTTCACTATAAAAAGAAAAGAAGCTATGTTCACTATAGGTGAAACTTCTTTATTTTTGGGTAATAGGACTAAAAGCGTTGGTTGAGTAATTTTTGCTCTCTGAATCTTGATACCTCCAATTTCTATTAAAATCTATAAGTAAAAGAATGTTTTACTTATGGGGAAGAATTAAGTTTATACTTAAATCTTTTTCACTTTTGTGGGTTTTTTTAAGTTTAAATCTTACTTTTCAGATAAATAAGATTTTAGAAGCTTGAAGTTTAGTTTATTTATGAGTTTTTTAACTCATATGCAGCTTTTTTTGCAGAACCTCAATCAAGGCTGGCCAAATTTAAAGACCACTCCCTGTAGATTCAAAAAGTGGGGTATCCTGGCACCTTTTGCAATAATCTCTTCATCACAGCTTTGTTTGTGAATTTTTCCCTCCTTATTTTTGACAAGACCTACTATTGAACTCTTTTCTTAGTGTGGAAAAAGGTCCTACAAGATTTACCACCTGTGTGGTAAATCCAAAGCTATCTTTGAAGCTAAAACTCCCCTTGAGTTTATCACTTTTCTGTAGGTTGAGCTATAAATGGTGTAACGTTATCTTAATAAAAATTTTTCAAAGCTTAATAAAAATGAAGATAATTCTTGAAAATACTTAATTTAGCGCCAACATACTATTTTGGCCTTTGTAGGCCAAAACTTTGAGTTTAAGGCAAAATACCATAGGGTATCACCCTAGGTAAAATGGGATGGAGAATCTGATGGTGAAATAAACTTATTACATAAATTTATGATTCAGAAAGTCTCAAAATATTTCTATATTTAAATAAATTTTAACTTAATTATTTTTTATTTGAAGTAAAAATAACTTTCAATGAGGAATGTAAGATATTCCTCACAGCTAACAGTGTTCCCAAAAAAGAATATCCAAAGGAGGGATATATTCCATTAAACTATCCAGTTCTCCATATAAGGTAGGAAGAAGTATATAAAAGCTCATAGGGGCTTCCTATTTATGTAAAGCCTGACTCAATAATAGACTAAATTCAGTATAATTACAGCTGAAAGACAAATAAAATATTCCTTTTCTAAAAGAGATAATAGTAACATAGTATATAGAGAATCAAACAATTATGGCAGATAGCTCATCATGGAAGAAAAATAATTCAAATTTATGGATACATAAGTTGGTTCTCTAAGCTATTAGTGATTCTTTATAATATATAAATAGGAGCTTCTTGTAACAACCACTATTCAGGGGGAAGGGCATTCAATCTTACACCCACTCAAACACCTCAATCCAGAAATTCAACTGTGAGTATCAGGAATCAGTTTTAGAAATCTTCCTTGCGGAAACATGCATACAGCCTGGATCCACAAGTCTGAAACTGTATGATCACTCAATACCGCCACCCCTCTTGTTCAGATTCTGTACAGCCATATAGGATCTGTACTGTTCAAACTCAATTCAATCATAAATTCCTCTTATGAAAATTCTCTGTCTGGATCAGGCCTGGTGATTTTCATATATACTAGCCCCTCTTTCTCCTGCCTGGGGACTTTTCCCCAGTTAATTGATTCAGTTGATTTATTATTTTATGAATATTCTTACCCTTATTTTCGAGTATTATATTTATTGATTTCAATTTACTCTTTGAATTTCTTCTTTTCCTGTACAGTATGAGTTGTGGTGGCCATATCCTGATGAGCCCTTCTCTTTCCTTCTGACAGGTTGAAACAGTGGACTTGGACTTGTTTGTGGTTGGCTCTTTTATTTCTTACTCTCATCATTTGTTTTTTTCTTTTTCCTATATTTTTTTATTAGTAATATTATCTCATTACACTCTTAAGTGTATTCAGTTTTACCATATCTTGAGCCCTCCATAATTCAGTCCCAGTTTACTGAGTGCCAGGCCCTCTTCACTTAGAAGAGCCGCTGTGACACTTTTAGGCTATTCATAATCAAATACCTTGATTCAATAACTATAAGCTTTTTAATGATTCAATTAATTAGAAATAATACTATTTTAAATTCCAAGTTGAAGAATAAATTCAGGTTCTATTAAATCAAAAAAAATTGATATTATGATTTTAAATTAAATATATTATTGTTCTTTCCCTAATTTTGATCTCTTTTTTGAGAGCTTATTAAGAATGATAAATAGTAAAAAAAAAAAATTGAAAATAATTTTGTGTTTTGTGGGAGTTAATATAATTTTTTTTCCAAAAGCCAATTATTGGCTTACAAAGAGACTATCAATATACTTTATATTTATTGTTGAGGATGGCTTAGGAACTCTTATAAAAGCTATTGGCTATTGGTTCATTATAGGAGCTTTTTAGATTCAATAAGATGTTAATTCTGTGAATGAAATAGCTTTCAGGAGATTTAAATTTCAAAAATAATTCAATTATATTTAAGCAATAACTTCCACAAAAAAACTCAAAAATTAGAAAACGTGTAAGAATGATGTGTTGGTTAATTGTCTAATACTGAGAAATCAAAATTTTGATTGTATAAAGATCATTGGAATAATATGAAATCTATTTGGGAAAATGATACAATTTATTTTCCCAAATGCATCAAAATTAAATTAAAATTTGGTCTTTAGATATGGCTATGGATTGAGTAACTTATGCTAGATATTTTCATGGAAAAATGGAATAATCTTAATGAGAATTTTATTTATTTGAAGAGGTAGATTCCACTATATTGATCTCATATATAGTTCTTTCCTTCTTCTGATAAAGTCAATAAAAAAATATTTATGAGGTTATTCGACCTGTTTAAATAGGACCTTCAACCTCTAATTAATGGAGAGCATATGCTTAATCACAAAAGGGGCTGATGCTTTTATCTTTGAGGAATATTTTACAAAGACAAAGATTTCAAAACTTCTGCTAAAATAAATTACCAAATATGAAAGTCAATAATTTTAATTTATCATATTTCGCAAAAGAAAAGACAGAAAACTTTGTTTTGAGTAATAAAATCCACAGATTAAAATCCAGAGTTGGATTACAATGTGGATATCACCCATTTTTTACCCAAAAGCTTCCTATTCTCATGGAAACTATGTTAGTTTCTATAGTTCAAAATAATCCAAAACCTCACAATCAATACAACATAAAATATTTGGTATTTTCTTTTTGAATTTTTATGTAAAACTAATGGGATTCTGAAAAGAACCATATTAATTACCTATTAGTATCAGTTCTATGAATATTTTCAAAGCTCTCAATTACTGTATTTTTATATAAAGGTTTGATTTAACCATGCTGAAAATTACACTTGATGAGAAAATCAATTATTTCACATAGGAAAAATTGAGGGGGGAAAATCCATTTAAGAGATCTGGGTACTCCAAATTCTGAGTCCTATGAGGCATATACTACTTAAAATTAATATTCCAAATCTGGTTACAGATTTATTAATTACTTGAATAATTTTGGGGGATTCTCTACTAGGGCTTAGTTTTATTAATTATGAAAAATATCAAATAATCTGCTATTTCAACATTCCTTGAAGGCAATTATCTCCTCAGAATCTTGTAAAAATTTCAACTCTTGATAATTTATCATTGAAATACAGAAATAGGTAAATTTAAACCCTTTTTGGACTAGAATGGATATAATTACCTCCTGGAAAAGGAAACTCATCTTACCTAAAATCCTCCATCATGTAGAAGATGAGTTAAAATTAAAAAATTCATTAAAAAATACAATTATTAAGTGATTTTTAGTAATTATTCAGGAATTGTTAATAAATGGATAAAGTAAAATTCATTTTTTCATGTAAAACATTGAATATCACCAATTTTACATAAAATAGAACCTCATAATAAGCTACCAATAACATTGATATCTTTTCAAACTCCATTTTCTGCTTTGGGGTGCAGGAGGATTTGAAACTGTAACTCCATTATTCACAAACCAAAATTTGTTTGTTAAAAACTTAAACAAAAGTAATTAAACAATTATGATATTTTACCATAAAAATGAAATATGCAATTATTAATAAGTACTAGTTACTTTATTCAAAATGTTTTTTTCATTTTTATCCCTTGCATACCTATGTTCTCTTTTTGTAAGAGTTTGAAGGGTTCTATTGTAGCCATTCTTCCAGGAATTTTTTTAGGGTGTTGGTAAACACACGTAAGCTTTTAGTAAAAACACGTAAGTGACCTTATTTTTCAAAAAAAATTCCTCAGGCTCAGTTTCAAGGGTTTTTTTAATTTTTTTTGCCATATTTTTCCTGGCTTGGCATGTCAATAGGCACAAATGTTTTCAAAAAAATTTTTTTTGCCAAATTTCACCAATTTGGCCAATATGCCAAAATGGCATATTTTTTTCAAAAATTCATTTAAAATCTTCCCACTTATGAATTTCCTTCATTTTTTTTAAAAAATAAAGGGCTCAATGTGAAGAATAAAGCACCAGAATCCCATAATTTTGGGAATTTTTTTGGGTGGGACAAGTGAAGGCGCAAAAAGGGTTTTTTTTAAATGTTTTTTTCTGTCATTGTAATATGCCTATTTTTAAAAAGTGAATTTGATAACTTCCCAATTATGAATTCCCTTATTTTTTTTTAAATTAAAGGGTTTAATCTGGACAATAAAGAATCAGAAGCTCACTAATTGGGAAAATTGTTTTGGTGGGACAACAAGTGAAGGCGCAATGAGTGTTTTTTCAACTTTTTTTTTTCTTGTGCGTAATACGACTATTTTCAAGTACAAAAAGCTCCACATGTTTGATATAAAAGGAGACTGAGGTGGGATTTAAGCAATAAATATGACTGAGGAGTGGGATAATTGGCATAAATTGTATATACAAAAATCATTCAATCAGAATCAACCTCCAAAATAGTGGGTTTTTTCTGAGAGGGGGAGGAAGATTGGACAAATACAACATCCTGTGTTTCTTAAATTTATCTGCCCACCCCAGCGATTGTGTTTGGGCATGAATCTCCCAGCTCACAGTAATGGGGGGGACTGGATAAACTTTAGAAATGATGATGTCCAAAGGAACAAAATGAGCACAACTATTCAAGAAGCAGATGAAAATGGGGGGATTATCATTCGGAGGACAGAAATAAGGGAAAAAAGAAAAATATTGGGCTATGGAATAAAAGAAAACTGGTCTTTTATACTTATTTGCAATTGGATCCCCCATGTCAGGCATGGACATCCACTTGCCTTTTGGAGCCTGGCCAACATCTTCATACCATTCAATTCTTTCCAAATAAGAGGATACTGAGGGAATTAAGGTGTTCATGGCTTCATAAAGGTCTTGATTTTGTTGAATTTCTTCAGCCAAGTCACCTCTGACATCAGCCCATTGATCTTGAGTCTTGTAAATGAAGTGGGATACTGTTCGGTAGCCACAGTTTCCATCACCCTGGACATTGATGGCCTTGAAGGTGTATTTCAATATAAACTTGGACAAGTCTTCTGAGCCAGTTATCTGATAGAATAAGTTCAAAAAATGAATAAATATGAAAATAAACAACAGAAAATTACATTAAAAAGAATCAGAAACTCACAAACAGCTTGGAGCATTCATCACTTGTGTGATAATTTCTTTGACAATGCTCACAGGTCAAGTAAATTGCATCATAGATATTCAAACTGGTGGCAGGCTTGTGTGATTTTCTTTGTGAGGTTTTGCTTCCAATTGCCAATCTTCTGGACCTTCTAAGGGTTACTTCTTATTTATTTAATTCAGTTTCTGAGGGTAGTGAATCTGATGAACTGATGGATTTAGATAATGAGTCCTCAGAATCTTCAGAATCTTCAGATGAGTCCACTTCCATAATTGGAGAGGGGACATTTGACTGGGATCTTGACGTTGTTGTACTGGTCACTTTTGAGGGGGGTCTTCCTCTTCTCTTGGATTGACTTTCAATAATTTCAAATCTTGAAGGTTCTCTTTTTTTATTTTTGTTTTTATTCTTGGCTCCTTGGGGTCTTCCATGGATATTCTTGCATTCTAGAGGGTCTTCATAATATTGATCATCCTCTTGACTCTTGGGAATTTGATCAAATGGGACTTTTCCAGTAAAATCATCTTGAAAATGTTGAAGTATTGGAGTGATTTCTGACATTGGTATTTGAAACAGGTCTTCCCCAATTTCTTCAAATATTTTCTTGGCTTCATTCTTTCTTTCTTTTTCAACACTTTCATAATCACCTTGAAAACTAGCCTGAGAAGAATATGACAAACAAAATCAGTTAATAAGAAAAATAATAATAATAAATTATAAAACCCTCACAGTCAAATTCAAATGCCATTGAGGATGGAAGTCTGATAATTCAAGCCTTTGGCGCTTGGAAAATGCCTTTTGGGTCTTATGCTTGCAAGGAATGCCTTTATAATTGTTGTATTTGTTGGTGCATTTTTAATTTGGAGGAAATTTTGTTTTGAAATTTTCAAAGGAAATCTGAAGAGCATAATGAGACAACTTGCCATTGAGGGCACAGATGTGTGGAGGAAAATTCTTGACATGGACAATCATTTCTTTGGAGATTCTGTTGATTATTTCAATAAATTGTTTTCTGAATGCCATGTGGAGAGCCTTGACTACCTCCAGGATAGTACCAGTGGACCTTTGGAGCCAAAGTTTAACCATGGAATGGGCACCTTCAACTCTGGAGGTGGAGCCCACACCCAGGTGGCAATGGTGGTCGGTCCAGGCTGGCACATAATACTCCTTTAGAGGAAGCCATGTCTTTTCCAAATATTGCAGGACTTCAGGACTTTTGACTTGCTTCTTAAGCTTCTTCCAATCGTCTTTGAAAGACTTTTCAGTGGATGAATACATAACCTGAGAAATAAATCCCAAAGTCATTAACAAAAACAATAATAAGAAGAAAAGTGAAATAAAGTGAAATAAAGTGAAGAAGTATATTACTTGATTCCAAAGGCCCATGAAATTTTCAAAATCAGTCCCATGACCAATTTTCTCCATGCAATGAGCAGATACATCCTTGTTGATGTGCCAAATGCATAGCATGACTTTGGAGTCTGGGAAGAGCTTCTTAATAGAGTTTTTCAAGGCCAGATCCATGTCAATAACAATAACTGGAGGCGGAACAAGATTGGTGTTGTTGAGGACCTTTTCTATGTATTGATTTAATGCCCAAGTATATGAAGGTTCATTTTCATTCTTCATCAAACAAAAAGCCCCAGAAGTGGTCTTATTGGTTGAGCTGAATCCAACAATATGAAAAAGGGGCATTTTGTACTTATTCGTTTTATAAGTACAATTAATAAGAATGACATGAGGAAAGCCATGAAGAAGTTTTATGGCCAGGGGGTGAGTAAAAAACAAGAAGGTAATGTGTCCCTCAGAATCCCTTGCAGAGGACCAAGCAAAATTTTCTTCTTTCAGAGTGTCAATAAGAGCATCAATGGGCCTTCTGCCTTGCAGTTTGTCTTTCTTGATTTTCTTGACTTGGTTGTAAATGTCTTGAAGGATTACAGGCCTGTCAGACTCCCTCTGGCTGCATAATTGGGCCTGAATTTGCCTTGGCATGAGCAGTGATTCAGACATTTGAGCAATTTGGGATGTTTCTTGCTCATTGAATTTCCTGAAAGCAGGATGTGCCATGATATTTTCAGTGGCATCATGGCTATGTTCAGGATTTTTGACTTTAAGAGTCCAAGTGGTACTCTTGGCATATTTCCTGGCATAAAGTCTAAAAGGACAGTCAAGCTTTCTTGAGGTGACTGTTTTGGAGGGGCTTTTGTTGGGATTTGGGGTGCCAGACCTGTCACAACATATTTCAATTTGGTTGTGGCTCATATTGGACCTCAAGGTGGACACAGCATACCCCTGATACCTGGCAACATTATGCACATGTTGCCAAAGAAGCTCAAGGGTCTGAAATTCACCTTCAGTGGGGGGTTGAAGCATTTTTTAATGAAAAATATGTATAAAACTGAAAAAAAGGGGGAATTGGGGGATTTGGAATGGGGTAAGAACCTTTCGAAATGTGAAAAAGAGGTGAAAAAAGGTGTGAAAAATGAACAGAAGTGGTTAAGAGTGAAAGAAAGTGGTTTAAATGTGGGACTAATAGATGAGGAAAGGTAAAAATTTGAAAATTGAAAGGCTTGAAAGCAGGTTGTTGTGGTGAACAATGCAGTCTTTGGGGGGAAAAAAGAAAAAAAAGTGTGAAAAGCTTTGCAAAATGGCTTTGGTAATTCTGTTTTTCCAAAAAAAAAAAAAAACAATGGTTTGGGGTGGGGATAATGTGGATTATTGGGGTGTTTGGGCTTGTTTTTTTGGGGGGGCTGGGCAAAAAAATCTGAAACAATTTGGAGTTAGAGAGGTTTTGTGGGGAAAAAACCTCTTTTGGGCATGTTTTGGCCCAATACAGGCCCAATTGTGTTTCATTTTCAATTAAAAATGGGCCCAGGGCACCCCTTACGTGTTTTTGCCAACACCCTTTTTTATTATCAATAAGTTCAATCCTTATATTTCAATATACTTAATCAGATAATTTTTCATAATTTCTGTACTTTAAGCTTCATTAAAAGACATCGAAACAAATAATTTCAATCTTTAAAATAATATTTTTTTATCTTTGATATTTTATCCAATATCTAGTCTTATAAAACCACAATTTATCCTTTAAAGCTTATCTCGAGGCTCTCATACAAGTAATAAGAAGTAACTTATTTTTATTATCAAAGTTTTCTCTAAGCTTTGTGGCTCTATTCAAGGAGTTTTAATAATTACTCAGGTGAAATATAACCTTATTTACAAATAATTTCACGTAATTTTAAAAAGAGCTTTCTGTACAATTCCCTGAATGGATTCTAGTAAATAGCTACTCCCTACTGCTATATTGATAGAATTATTTACACAGTATAAATAAAACAAATTAAGTAAGTGATTAATTATTTTATTTGTGGCTATAATTTTATTTCATTATATTATTCATAAGAATAGTCCTAGCTCTCTTTATTAATAGTGATACTATCAAGATTTTCATGAAAAATTCTTGCGGCTTTGTCCAGTAGAAATGAATTTATCAGATATTACTGGTACCAATATAGTATGAATTACTAAAACTGAATGAAGTTCATTGGTTTCTTTTAGTTTAAGTATCATTCAATACCTTAGTGTCTGATTTATGTTTAATCACACCCAGTAAGAATCTATGTAAGATAATATTTCAATAAAAATAGAAAACTAAATCTATTGAATCAAATATAAAATATTAATACAATTTTTTTGGTTAAATTGATTCATTATTATGAACCAGTATT
Organism: Austropuccinia psidii; assembly: GCA_023105745.1. Classification (NCBI taxonomy): domain Eukaryota; kingdom Fungi; phylum Basidiomycota; class Pucciniomycetes; order Pucciniales; family Sphaerophragmiaceae; genus Austropuccinia; species Austropuccinia psidii. The sequence continues at coordinate 12,544,386 of JALGQZ010000002.1, read as the reverse complement.
CATATAAAGTTTAAGCTCATTATCTGATTCAAAAAACTAAAAGCATCAATTAAGGCTTATTGTCATACTTTAAGATACCAAAGTCTAATATTTGATAGATAAATAGACCTAATATTCATTACTTGAAACAAAATACCACTTAAAGGAAAATATCCCCAATTTTTCTATTTATCAGATTATTTAGCTCATAATGATTCATAGAAATATATATTTTCTTGTTTTGACTAGCTCAGAATTCAAGGCTTACAGAATTTGTTATTTTAAAATTTCAAAAAAGGAATTTATTAAGCCTCCCCAATTGAGATTAAAATATCAACAAAATGTAAAAATGTTTTTTTAATCCTTTGAAATATGAACAAATATGAAAAAAGGTCACAAAACAGCTTTAAAAAACTTATTTTAACAATAAGAATTGATATTATAATTTTGAAATAAGTAGAAACGCCACAAAGAGGCATAAATTATTGATTATTTCAGAAATCAATGAATAAAAATTTGAAATAAATTGAACCATTATATTCCCATAAAACAGTAAACATATAAATTTTCATGACATATTTGTAAAGTCAATACTTACTGAGATAACCTGAATATATTCACTTTTATAATTGGTGCAGATATTCAGGGGTTTTAGCTCATATTTTTTGAATTATAAATTATAGATATTTTATCCAAGAGTAAAATTACCACAAAATAACTTTGATAAGACAGATATAAACTTTATTTGAAAAGCTATAAACAAGGTCCAAACTTACAAGGGTTTATTGAGCAAAATAGCCATAGCTGTTGACCACTTTAATTTAAAAGTGGTCCAAAATTGCATTGAAGTGGATGTTAAAATTATAATAGCTCATAAGTGAATAATTTTGTAGCTTTTATCATGATATTCAAGGTAAACCCCCATGAAATCATGGCTTAAAGTCTAAAATAGTGAATTTTGACAGAAAATATGAGTTACAAGAAAAATAATCAAAAATATTTTTTTGATGATGTAATAAAACTCTCTTGGAAGCTTTTTAACGACATTTCAAGCTATCATTATTAACTCTCTTAATGGCTTAAAGTCTAAAATAGTGAATTTTGACAGAAAATATGAGTTACAAGAAAAATAATCAAAAATATTTTTTTGATGATGTAATAAAACTCTCTTGGAAGCTTTTTAACGACATTTCAAGCTATCATTATTAACTCTCTTAATGGCTGTAGCATGACTATTTCAAAAGGTATTAATGATCAAAGTGAAATCTTAAAAATGATCTTTTATGATCACTAACATAACTTTCTTTTAAGCTTAACAGTTGAATAAGTTATTAAGCCTTTGGATAGTAGTATATTATGATTAAAGCTACTGGAATTCACAATGTTTGAACGCTTTTCAAGCCTATTAGGTTGGCAAGCTCAGAGTTACAGTGATAACTATAAATAATAGCTTAATAATGAGAGAAGAAGGTTTAATTATGATTTAATCATCACTAAACCTTAAGCTATTGATTAATTCCAGTGGATAACATCATTAAGCATCTACTAGAAGCCTTCTTGACTCTAGGAGGGAGGATTATAATATAAATAGAGCTCCTTTTCTTCTATTTCCCCCTCAGAGGCATCAAAAACATAAAAACATTAAATTAAGAGGCAATTGATTCATTCTTTATATATAAAACTATTATATTAGTAAATACCAAAGATCATCCTTGTAGCAATAGCCAACTTTGACATGATCAATCCAATATTTTGTTGTTTTTGTTAAATTTGCTTTCAAAATCCTCAAATCCACATAAAAATAGTTAAATTTGTAATTCTCTCTATTTTTTATTGTAAATGCAATTTAAAGAAGTTGTATTTATATTCTTAGGAGTGAATTTATTCAGAATTATTATATTAAGTGTCAAAAGTAGCTACTTTTCTCTTTATTATGACTCTTAATGATCCTTTCTTAATATATAACTTTAGTATTGGGAATATTATTCTAATTAATTGTTTTTTAATTATTAAATGAAACTTTCTTAAAAATTTGCTATTTGTTGTTAGCAATAAGAAATTTCCATAAATATCTTAACTATTAAAGGGTGTTGGTAAACACACATAAGCTTGTAGTAAAAACATGTAAGCCCTTACGTAATTTTATGGTAAAAACACGTAAGTGACCTAATTTTTTTATAAAAATTCCTCAGGCTCATTTTTGAGAATTTTTAACATTTTTTTTTTGCCATATTCTTTCCGACATGGGATGTGAAGGTCCTCAAATTTTTTCAAACTTTTTTTTCCCAATTTTTCTATTTTGGGCAATTTGGTAAAATGGCCCATTTTTTTGAAAAAATTCATTAAAAATGTTCCCACTTATGAATTTCAATATTTTTTTTTTGAAATGAAGGTGAGAATGTTGAGAATAATAAACCAGAAGCCCAAAATTTTGGTGTTTTGTTTGCAAGAACATTTGTAGGCCCAAAAAGTCCATGTTTTTTATGTTTTTTTGTTCATGTTTGTAATTAAATTGAAAATGCCATTTATGAAATAAATTGAATTCAAAATTTAATTTATGATGAGTGGAAGTTAAATTTTGATTTTTGGCATTAACAGTGCCATTTAACACATCAAAAGTGCCATAAATGGCATCACTAATGACATAATAATGCCATAAATGGCATCAAGACTGACATACAGATGCCATTTATGGCCAGAAAATTGGCATAAATGGCATTACAGCAATGCCATAAATTGAATTTAATGGCCTTGACAATGCCATTTATGCATTTAAAAATGCCATAAATGGCCTTAACATTGGCCTTAAAAATGGCATGAATGGCCTTAACATTGGCCTTAAAACTGGAATTAATGGCCTTAACTATAACATATAACATAAATGGCCTCAAAAATTCCATTTATGGAATCAAAAATTCCATTTGTGGCATTACATAAATGTAATTAACAATGCCATTTATGTTGTTACATAAATGGCATTATGCCATTTATTGCATTGATAATGCCATTCATGGTATTAGTAATGCCATTTATTGCATTGATAATGCCATTAATGGTATTAGTAATGCCATTAATGGCATTGTTAATGTGGCATTATCAATGCCATTTATGGAATTAATGGCATCAGAAATGTTGCATTTTTGATGCCATAAATGGCATTAATGGCATCAATAATATTTCATTGATAGTGCCATTAATGGCACTGTTAATGCCATTTATGGCACTGTTAATGCCATTTATGGCACTGTTAATGCCATTTATGGCACTGTTAATGCCATTTATGGCACTGTTAATGCCATTAATGGCATTGTTAATGCCATTTATGGCACTGTTAATGCCATTAATGGAATTGTTAATGCCATTTATGGCACTGTTAATGTCATTTATGGCACTGTTAATGCCATTTATGGCATTGTTAATGCCATTTATGGCATTAATGGCATCAGAAATATTTCATTGATAATGCCATAAATGGAATTTTTAATGCCACAAATTGCATTTTTAATGCCACAAATGGCATTAATGGCATCATAAATGCCATAAATAGCCATATTCCATTTATAAACCATCCCTTACGTGTTTTTACCATAAAATTACGTGTTTTTACCAATTGATGGTAAAAACACATAAGTTTTTAGTAAAAACACGTAAGCTCTTATGTGTTTTTACCAATTTGCTTACATGTTTTTACCAATACCCTTATTAAATATTAATATATTTATTTTATCATATCATTTTATTTATTCAAATAATATAAATATTTTTACACCATAATTATAATAATACTTTATTATTATAATTATTTTTCATCTTATTCTTCATTTAAATTAGGACATTCAGAGTAAAATAAGTGAAATATTAGTAATATTTACTTGTTGTTTCATAGTCAAACCTTACAGTATTTGTCCTTAATTTATCTTTATATCTGTTATATTCCAAAATTTAATGGTATATCAAGTGAAATAATTGGATTAATTTAAATCATTTATATAAAATGATACTTTGAAATTTGTGACCCATAAATGCAATTTGAAATTTTCTTTGGGAAAATTTTGAATTGAATATCAATTATAATTTGAGTTTGATTTACAAAGCTCTAATATTTATTCAACAAAGATTCAGTTGAAATATTTTCATCAGGTTTTTGATTAATCAAAATTTTCTTTCAAGAAAAATGAATTGTAATATCCAATATTCTGAAAATATTCAAACCAATAATTTAAAACGTAGGTACTGTAAATTATTTTATTTTAATTAATAGATTTTTGTTTAATATCTTCTTATGCCTTATTTGTTTTTTTTTATACAAATGTAGAAATATAAACATAATGATAATATATAGCTTATATTATGTCTCAGAATCCATGCTTTTACACAACACACAAATAGCTCAATTTCATGAATGACAATCAAAAATTATGCTAAGCCTTCTTCAATAAATGAATGATTTAAATTTCAATTGAAATGAAACATTTAAAAAAAATCATCAAAAAACAAAATAATCAAAATCAAATTGTAAAGATCTGGCTATTAAAATTCAATTAAGACAAAAACTTATGAAAAAGATAAAATATGGTAAGATTTCAAAAAAAAAATTGTAAAAAACACAAAAAATACGCAATAGAAAACTAATGGCTTTTATAAAAACAAGATGAACTCATTAGTGTATTGAAAATCGCTGCAAGCTCATAGGTTTATATTTAAATTGAATATGAGGAATATATCGTATTTTTTTCATGGAATTCATTTTCAAAATGAATTAAAAATAAATATTGCGCTTTCTATGATTGAGGAAATACAACTAGATGTAACAGAGTGAACATACAAGTCATCTTCAATTACGTAAAAAGTAGGTTTATCCTCTTTACAATCAATGTACCAATTTTGGGATCTTGCGTCTATTAAGATTGTATGTTATTTTACTGGGGCGCAGGGTTTCATGCGAAGTTCAAAAAGAATAATATTACTGTAGAGGTGAAGTATAAGTTACTTCAATAAAGAATATAATTATCATTAATTTGAATTGTGCATCTACAAGCTTATAGGTGGAGGAAATAAATAATATGCATCGTATTTGTGAGCTTGAGGACATTAAGGCGAAGAGGAAGCGATAGATTCATCAAAACACAAATAAAGGGATGAGAGTATGAAGTTAATACAGTCATTATGAAGATTTATCTAATAAACAGATAACATCCTCAGATAAAAGTTTGAATTCAATATCTGGGAACTGTGATTGATTTATAATGACTTTAGCACTAAGAAATTTCAAGTGGTAAGCTAAATCATAACAAAAAGTGACAAATAAATTAGATTTTGGCTCTATGTATTCACTTTTTAAACCATATTACCACACTTGTTCATAAAAATGGGGAATAAAATAATAATCCTTGTCAAAATATTTCCATAATTCCGACCTTTCCAAACTAGTTCTTTTTCTTACTCATTGATGAAGGTGACAAAAAGGCTTATGAGAATTCTTCAAATATTGAAGGAATTTGGGAATAATGCAAAGACAAATGTCTCTAATTTATAATTAAATAAAATAGATGGCCCCTACATCAGAAGCACTCCAAGTAATAGAAGAGATTGGAACATAAACATGAAGAATAGTTACATATCAAATATATCAAAATAGAATAAAAGATGTGGTATAAACAGCAAAAAATATATGAGACCATAAGGAAAAAAGATCAACATTTGTGTTTGCATGATTGAATTTGAAGGATAGAAGAAGATATTATAAAACACTGAATTAAAATTTTTATTATTTAAATTTTATAAAGGATGGGTGTTCTTGAAGGAAATAGTATTCCAAGATTTTCTTTTAGAATTGTGAGTCATTAATTTTGGTGCTTTTGGGTATATTATTTTACATTATATTGGATATTTTTCTGATATTTGAAATTTAATTTATGACTTTAAATATATGACACAATTCAAATTTCACAAAGAAGTTGGTTTCTCTTTAAGGAAACATTTCTTTTATATATTAATTTGAGATAAAATAATTATTTCAAGGTATAATATTGCTTAAATTATCTAAGCTTAATCTTTATTAGCAGATTCTTAATTGAACATTCATTTTGCTACACTGTCTAATCGGATATGTTATAGACATGCATGTGGGGATTAATATTCCTTATTAGCATCCGTTATTAGAAAATTCAATAATAGAATGGGCAAAATTTCTAAGGCCAAGCCCAAATTTTCGCACATGAAGAAAAAAGTACTATAAGATTTGATTTTATTTAAAATTAACCATCATTCTCACGCGAAAGACAAAATCTTCAGGTAAGCTTGATTCTAATTGAAATTCATTTCATAGGAAGATTTTATTGCTTTTGATTTCATTTCAAAACCAAATATTCTATTTTTCACTGTATCAATTAACTTTTATCAAAAAGATGAATTAAGAGCTTTAGTTAGCTGTCTTATACAGCTTATTCATTAAATTCAGTGCTTAAAATACAAAATTATGAAACAGCCTTTTTAAATTTCTTCAAATCCTTTCCAGAATAAATCTATATGTTTCAGCTCAATTAATAAGGAATTGTTTCCTTTGAATTCTCTTATTTTCATAATACATCTAATGCTAAAATACATAATAGTATTTATTTGACCATATAATCTATAATAAATACTAAATACAAACAATAGAGATATTACACAATCAGATCATTAACCAAGGATGGCAAGTTGGTCCTTGGATTTGTTATTTTGGTTATGGACACTAAGGCTGCCGCCCGTACCCGGGCTTTTGAGGAATCCCCTAAGGGGAGGCCTTTGAGGTCAAATACCAGGCAGAACTTAGTTAAGGAAAGTCTTTCAGGGCTTTGTAGGGGACAGGGGCCACTCTGTGGCTCAAGAGAGTCCAGGACCCCAACCTTTTTGTGCTCAGAATGGACTAATGTGTATTTCGTGATAGAAAGAGATAATACAAAATAAGTGATGAAATTAACTAATTATCACTGGAGTAGATAGGCCCAAAGGTGCATAACCAGATTTTTAGACAAGCCAAACGGGCTACATGCATCACTGAAAGAGATTTGCGCTGATAAGTAAGAATCTTTTGGCCTCCTGAAAAGATTCTTTCAGATGGCGCACTGGTAGCTGGTATAGCTAAATACTTACAAGCCATAACTTCAAGGGTAGGGAACATTGTTTCCTGTGATATCCCAAAGCTGCGGATATTGGTAGACTTTGGTTTGATTGGTTCTGATAAGTATCAATTGAGTTCATGTTTGAAGGAAGTCACTTGAAATGGCGTGGATTGGTATATTTCATTGAAAAAACCAGAGTCCTTCTCAGAAACATTCACCATTGGACTGCTTCCTTGCTTGTTCTTCAAAAATCCTGGAGAACTGGTCTTCTGAAGTACCGAATTTTTCAAGTGTTGAGTTGTAGGTCTCAAAAAAAATTTAATCTTGAAGCGTGGGTCAAGAACAGCTTCACAAATTGCGGGGGTCTTGACAAGCAGAAGTTTGAGGTATTTTGATAGCTTTGCTACCATTGCTTCCGCTACTGGTTTGATTTGCCGAATGTCATAGTTTTTACAAGCCTGATAATAAGACACCATAATCTATCAGAAGAAAAATATCAATACAAAAAACTTACCTGATTGATTTTCCTGATGAGTAAGATATAAAGTGGTAGGGTATAATTCATTGTTGGATACTTTGATCCACATATTATGGTAGTATATTCATAAAGGGGATAAAGGACTTCAATTATTACCTTGACTTTGTCCCATTAAAGAGAAGATAGTCAATACTGTTTCATGGTTGTTGGACCACAGAATTGATTGTATGCTTCCTTGAGTGACCATGCACATTCTAACATGTCATAGGTTGAGTTCCATCTTGTACAAAAATTTGTCAAAAGGGTATTGGCATTGACATCATCATAAAACAGCTTCACAACTGTGATGAATTTCTCTTGTTGTTGTGGGCTCTGCCTAATATAAGAGCCAAGGCGCAATATGCATGAGATCATTGAATTTTAGTTCAAATTCTGACCTTCTGGTGGGACAACAATACTACAGATGGCCATTAGGCAATTGTCAGTGTTTTCTTGATTTGGCTCAGTTCCATTACCCAGTGCCTGAATTCCATCATGTGCTGAGAGGTGAACTATATGAGCCATACAACCAATCAGATTGGTTTGGCTGACGAAGGAAGAAGAAAGACCTTGCAGTCATTGACCAATGCATTATCTGTGGTAATTGAAACAATATGGTCTTCAAGATTATATCGCTCAAGAATTTGCCAAAATTCTTCAGCTAGCAAGGTCTCTGAATGATCACCTAACAAAAAATCTTCAAGTAAAAAAAGTTAAATAAATCAGAAAAAGCTCACCTTGGATTTCAGTGAGACCCAACAGAATTAAAAATATGTTGAAGTCGCCAGTTACAGCCATATAGCCTTTCATATCAGGGCTGGTCCAAGTATCCGTAGTGAATGAGACAAAGTCTTTGCTGGTGAATAACAAGTTTTGAATATGTTCTTGGTGATAAAAATATCTGTTTGATAGGTGTGCTGAAATCGCTGTCTGTCCAACAAGTATAGGTTTTACAGATGGATTTCACAGTTCAAGAATGGAGAGAAATGATTGATTTTTGCAAATAGATAGAGGAAGATCACAGTCAGAAATCATGTAAACAATGGTGGTTTTCAATGTTTCTGAAGATAGAGCCTGGATTGTGTAAGAAAGAATCCAAAAGTAATTACAAACCAAATATAAGTATATTATAATTGTACTCACCTTCTTGGGTCTGAAATTTTGAATATATTTATCAAGTGTTCCACAATTGGAAAACTTCTTGCTTGGGTTATTTAAGCAATGCAAAGCATTAAGATGATCACTCATTGACTTGGTGCTTCCAGTCCAATCATGTTTTAATTGTTTTCAACAAAGGGCTCCAGATTTGTTGGTTACTTGGAATTCAACAGATCCATTAGTAAGATCTGTGAAATATAGCAATAACCAACAGTGTTTGGGGTTGGTTGGTTCCTTGTTTACTGATGCTTGAGTGGTGGCCGCAGCCTCACTAGGGCTTGACGCTCAGGAAACAGCGGCCAATGACATGGTGATTGTTGTAGGTAAACTTGATAGAAAGAAATTTTCATGAATGATATCAAAAAAAAAATAACAAGGTTTTTTATAAAAAATGGCTTTGGTAAGAGAAGTATTTTTAACGTAAAAGATGGGTTGGTTCAATAGCGACTTGCGAATGGGCAGAGCTGGATGGTAACCATAGCAGAGAAAAAATGAGGTTTAGGGAGGAAATAAAGAAGAATGAGAAAAAACTTGAGAGGACAAAAGGGGAGGAAGGGCTGGTGGCACAGCTTATAAAAAAATAAGAAAAAACTTGAGAGGGCGAAAGGGGAGGAAAGGTTGGTGGCAGACCTTTTATGAAAAAAAGATGGGGAAAAATTGAGTGGGAGTCTGGAGGGGTACTCTCCAACCAACCCGACTGACCCCTACAAAAGTGTCCAGTTCGGTACCGGTAAAGAATGATGACCAAGAACTCCCCAGAAATATGGCGAGGACGGGGATAGGTATGCACAGATATGCCGGGGATTCCCATGGGTGGCACTCTTAATGGACACCCCTAACTATTGGACTGTACCACAGGTGGGACATACCTACCCTAGATCTGTCCAGTATGTCATTATAGTTTCATAATGAATCCAAATTCACTTGTTACTTCTCAAAAAACAAAAATCCCAGCCTGAAATAAAACAAACAACCAAAAACCCTCATTTTTCTTGGTGTGATCCATCAATATCCAACAATACACCTCCTAACAAACCTAAATCTTAGCCCTACCCTACATAAATATCCCCCTCTATTTCATCAAGAAAATATTTTATTCCTCCTAGTTTTTGTTTGGATAAGCACATATCCTCCATTGAGGTGACTCGATCCTCTTTGGCTTCGAAACTTTGGCTAATGTGTTCCTTTGTTTGGGTCAAACAACTTCTCCTCATTTTTCAGTACCTGACTGGATTCAAAATTTGATACTCAAACGGCTTTGCTTGTGAGCTAACCCGCATTAATAATGAACTTCTTTCAATTCTTAGGGCCAATAAATGGAATTACATCCAATTCTCTCGCAATTAATCAATGCACACTTCTGTTAAAACCCTACAGCATATAGCCCAGAATCTCAAATCCCCCATCATCAGGCAAAATATCTTTCTAAATCCCTCTGTTCTTCCCCATTCACTCAGCTTTTCTGCTCTATTTGAAAAAGTCAATCATCCTTTCCTCATTAGCTTTATCACCAGATTTTGCATAGAAAAATATATTTGTATAATCACCTTCCTCATCTTCCAACATATCTCCCTTGCACCTGATAAATCAAGGGAAATGGCCTCTTATTCACCCTCTACCGCTGTTTTGGGTGATCCCCAGATTTTTTTCTCGAGCCATTGGGCTATAATAGCCTCGCATAAATAGATTTTCAAGAAGTATCATCACTTGAGTAAGCTCTCCTTTCAGGCCACAACAATCTATGAATGGAAAACAAAATTTATGTATGAAAGTTTTTATCTTAAAGATTTTATCACATGACATTATTGTTCTAATCAGATCAATAATTATGAGCATTAATTAGATTTTAAAGTGAAATTGGATCACATATATCATGTATCCAGGCTCATATACCAGTAAAATTATTTCGCCAGACAAATCTCTTTCATATTTAAAAATACCTCGAAGCTCAGAAAACCCTGAATTAATTTACCAGGGAAACAAAAAAACATGGGAAAAGAAATCCCTAGGGGTAATTAATCCTCAAAAGGGCCAGTGAGAATATTCATCTTTAGCTGCAGATGGTACTTGAGTGGGCTGTGAAAGCTCATATACCCTTTGATATCTTTTAATATCCCCCATTATGGCATATCTTGAGCCACCTGGCCCTGTCATAATGATATTTCCGCCATTTCCTAGAAGACGTATTACAAAAAGAAAGAGGCACTCCTCGAAATTTTACGAGATAAAAGAACCAGTCATAGATGGTAGTAGCTCTCCAATGGATCAACAACTGGGAGTTTCAAATCAATTTCTACAAAGTCAAATTTGGAAAAATAAATGGCTCTCACAGTAGAAATGCTCTGGAAGCATGCTTTTAGGATATTATTGAGGAGAGTGGATTTATTTATTGTGATTATTAAAGGACTGGAGACAATGCAGAAAGAAAAATTAGAATGGCACAAAACCTGAAAGATAAATAAGAATTATAGGAACTAAATTTACTTGAAAAAAGTGATCCCATTTCTGTGCCTTTCATGCACTCTTCTTGGTGGTGAGGAACTTCTCCAAGTCAATGGGCTAACCTTCTGAAAAGTAATATTCTTACTTTAAAAATGCTTAATTAAATAATCATATTCCCATCACTGAGAGTGATTATGATAGTAGCTGACCAATTTGAAAAGTCAAATTTCTCTCCTACTCTTTTTTTCTGATTATCCACCCACACTAGCTAATTCTATTTCCCAAAATTTCCCATAAATCAAATGAAATTCATGGCCAAAGTATTCTTATTCCTATCATGACAAGGTTAGAGCTCTAAAAGGAATGTCTTCTTAAATTCAAAAAGAGAAAATTATTTATTCTTATCTTCCATCAAACGAACCAAAAAAATTATGTGCCGCCAGTACCTTAATAAAATTAAACATTTGTTTAGGTAATAGCCATATCCCAAAGGCCAATTTTGAGCTGTCCAAGAGGTTTGTTATTAATACTGGAAAATTTGGGGGTTTACTAAGAATAAGAAACTATTCAAAAGTATATTCTATAAAATTCTTTACCCTAAGCTATGGTCCTTGTCCATACCCATTACTCGTTGGAATTATTTTTTAAAGAAGGAAAAAAATTCCCAGAAGCTCAAGAATTGCTTACAGATCTACACTCAAATTCCCAATGGAAGAACTTATGTACTATCAATGATTGATTATAGTCTTAAATAGAGTTCATGGGGCTAATCCTGAAGATTTTTAAAGGGTATATAAGCTTATTTTAGGGCTATTCTACCACTAGCTATAACAATTTAAATTTCCTTAGTGAAATAATCTCACCATTATGCATAAAAATAACCACCATAATGGTCACAAGCATATGATGTGTAAATTGAGAAATTTAACAAGCAAAAATATCAGGCAATTATGATCAATGATAATTTAATGAAAACCATTTTGGATATAGCGTATTGGCAGGGAATTTACAATCTCATTTTATTTTCTTCGCAAAGAGGCACAGAGGTCATGAAGACCCTGAGCCAGGAGTACTTGATCTGAACAGCTGATACTAATGCTGTCTCTTATTTTTTGTAATCTTTCACATTCCCAGAACCAAAAAAAGGAAATTTCGTTAGCACATGTTACTGAAGGTTTGTTAAGCTATTATTCAGCTCTCTTTTTAAAGCCCAGCTCATTCCGATTACATGGATGAAGTCTCTACTTAAATAAAGAATCAACATTAAGTAATGAAATTTGAGGATATTTTAAGCTTTTTGAAGGCGAGCTTGGATTCTCCACACCCACTTGATTTGTATTACCATTCATTCCACTTGTTTACATGCGTCAATATAGATCCAAATAGTCACTGGCGCATATACCAATCTGGGAAAAATATCCCTTGTAAATTTGGCAATCCCAGCTTCTTTGTCAGTGGTGGAGATATTTTTATCTTAAATATTGCACCTAATCATTCCTACTAGGCAATTCATTTTTGGTTAGAGATTTTCTTAATTTTTTTTGTTTCAAACAATGTTTGGAGAACGGAGACTAGTAATTGCAATAAATTGTTATATTTCACTTGTATGTTTTTGGTTAAAAATTAGTTTTCTATACAATTAGAAAGATCTTTTTTATAGCCCATCATTAAGATTTGAATGAGAAGATTTTCTTTTCCCCTTGAATTTTTTGGAGCTTACTGAAATTGACTGAGTCAATTTTCCTTCCAGTGAGTTGTGTGAAAAATTTGAGCTTGCAGAAATACTACTCAGAACCAAAAAGGGGTTATAAGCCATCCTCACCATCAATCAATTACAGCTTCCTTTCATCTTGGATGCCTCTTTAAATCAAGGTTAACTTCCTGGATACAATAATGGGAAAAATGAGGGTTCCATTAATTTATTGAAGCTTGATTGTGCTAATTATATATAATTAATAGAAACATTCACCATGATAAATATGGCTACACCTTACAGCAGGTGCTGCATTTGAAAATTGGCATGGGATATAAGCTGGATAAAGATTGTAAGATGGGATTGAAATTAAATTCAAAAATAGAGCTTTTGGAAGAAAATAGAGCCACCTATGCAAGCCACTCATCTTCAATTCAAATTTTCAATATTAGTGTTTTGTAGAAATTATCGAAACTCAAGAACTCAAAGATATATGATAATCAAACCTTTTTTATTAGAAACAATTTAACCTTCTTTGTATCCTAGCTCAAATCTTTCAAAGATAAATACTTGAGATTTTGATTTCTTCTTTATAGATCTTAATGCAGATAAAAATATTTGAGAATATATTAGTTCTTCCTTTCATATATGTTGAAAACTAATTTTACAGGCCAATAATTCCATCCCTTCTTCTTAAATAATCTTTTATTATATAGAGGAAAGTACTCACCAATAAATTTCATTACGTATTCATCAATCTTTCATTAAAAATATACACCTCAATCAATATTTTTGAACCAAGAAGATCAAAACAAATTAAAATTAAAATTCTAATCCATATATATATCACCATCATTTTATTCTATAAAACTCTCAAGAGGATCTTCGATCACTTGAATAAATGAGTAATGAAAATGGAAATAGAGTCATATGGTTTGATTTAATCATTAAGGGTTTCTTCTTCAAATACCAAGTCATATTTTTGGGGATAATATTAATTTTGAGAATTAATTTCCTGGATAATATAAGCTCCATTTATCATTACAGTCAGTCATATATGGATTATTTTGAATTTAGACAAATAATATTTCTCAAGAAGAAAACATTGATAGCTCCCTTCAAGTATTCATTCCAGTGAAGCAAAACTGAAGAGTTAACCTAAAGCCTTTATGTACCATTTCAATAATTTCAGGGAAACCTTTTTGGAACAGAATTCTCAGATCCCCTATATACATATTTCATATCATATCATAATCCAGTTGTATTATATTCATGTTATTTTTAAAAAATTCCATTCAAATTCCTTGATATTTTGTGGCGTACTTTAGATCAATTATTTCTTTAGTTTAATATTATTCCTTAAAGCACCTTCTTAATTAATCTATTTTTTCTTAAATTTTTTGAATTATATAATTCCTTTTCTTTATCATTTTGAGGTTACTCATTCTGGAATATGTTTTTCCATTGATGGAATGAATTTATAGCTCTTTTTATGTTGAAACACACATAATTTTGTATTTTGGTTTATGGTTTTTGCACTTCAATTTTATTAAAATTATGAAAATTATGGGTAAATACTTCATAATGAGCTATTTAAATATCTTACAAGAATTTAAATAACAGCTCAGGACTTTCTGAACCACAAATATTCACTTAAAACATGGTTAAGCCAAAGGAAATCCCAATTAAGGATATGAATACTCACCTTGAATCAACACAAATATTAAATGGCCAAGAGAAAAGGCTAAAATTTCGAATAAAATTTAACAAGAAATATTATTCTCCAAATATCTGAGGATTCTACAAACATAATAATGGAATAAATATGTCATTTTATAAAGTTGTATCCCTTGAGGCTGATTTAGCAAGCAACAATGCAGTTTACTAAAACTGAAAGATACTAGAATATAGTAATGATAGCTTAAATTAAATGAAATTGGTATAATATTCTACATACAAATTTCTACTTTTAAAATGATCTCTGCATATTAATAAGACCTTCCAAATATTAAATATACAAAGAGAAAATTTCCATATTACTGGTATTAATTCAAAAAAATAAAATAAAAATATCAATTTCAAACATATTCTTCCAAGGGATCCCATTAAAACTTTCTAGAAGTGTTTTGGAAGCAAGCTTGACATGATACACATATCAATTCATAGCCATATGAAATTAGATTTCCTGAATCATTTAAATAACTTGAAAATCTTTTATATTTCCTTATTAAAATTAAACAATAATAATTATTCAAATATTAATAAAATCCAGATTTATTAATATATTCCTTTGAAGGAATTTTGTACCCCACAATTTAGATTTATTTCTATAGAATTAATTTTTAATTTATTCCAAATAATTTAATTCTTGAGTGGATAAAAAAAAGAGCTACATTTTGGGTATATTTTTTTGGAAGATACTAATACTAGTAAAAAACTTTCAATATATAAAGAACCTCTCTCAAGATATTTATCACCTTTATTCCAATAAAATAACATGAAATCAAACCATTTTTCATATTTCAAGCACAATTCCAAGAGTGATTGTAAAAATACCCTCCTGATTTTAATTCTGTTTTCCTTTCTTCTTTGAGTACATTATTCTATTAACATTCTTATTTTGGGGTATCAGAAAGGAATTTAATTATTTCTTCCATAAGTGGTCCAAAATATTTTCCTTTTGTGACATATGTATTTATTTCAATTTTCTTGAAGAAAATCTATAAAAGCTAACAAGAGACTTATTGAAATATTATTTTCTCTTGAAAAATTCAAAGAAAATAACAGAAAAAAAGGAAAAAAAATTAAATATTGATTCAAGAGGAAAATTCAATGACATTTGCAACTTTCCTTTTTGATTTTGTTTATTTCCTATTCATTACAATTACATTTTTTATTTCTCTTCAGTTTTTTGTAGTTTATTTTGTAATGGTAGGAGAAACTAATGGAAGTCTCTTACGATGGAATAATGAATTTTTCTTTAATCCATTATTTTTGTATTATAATCTATTAGTATAATTTTCATCTATATTTACTGTTGTTTTTATTTATTCTCATTATTTTTCCATTTTTATTTATTTACATTTTTTGTTTCAAATGCTTTCTTTGTCATAGGAAGCTACAGTACAGGGCTCTGTACAGCCTTCTACTGTAAAAAAGTCAGCTATAATTGACTTTATGAGATCTGCAAGTTTTTGAGCTTTTCAGATATGACCACATATACAAAAAGGTCACAAGAAATACTTTACAATAATTATTCCTCCGAAAAATTATCTTAAACTAAGTAAAAATACCATAAGAAAGCATAAATGCTTAATTATCTTATTTTATGATGAATAAACATGTAAAATAACTTACACCATTAGATTCCCCATGATAAAACCCACATTTATCATTTTTATGGCATATCTGTAAAGTCAATAACTAATGAGTAATAAGCTAAAAATGCCATAAAAAGACATGTATTCTTATTTATCTCAGAAACAAATGAAACAACATGTAAAATGAATTTTACCATTGGATTCCCCATGAAAAACTACACATAAAACATATTTATGTCATTTCTCTAAAGTTAATACTTAAGGAATTAAGCTGAATATATGCACTTTTTTGGTCAGTACATACATTCATGGTTTTTAGCTAATATCTCCCAAAATGTACATGATATAGAGTTAAGCCAAAAATAAATCTAACACTTAATTAATTCAAAAAAAAATATATGAACTTTATTTGACAAGCTATAAACAAGGTTATAACTTGTAAGGGTTTATTGAACAAAATTGCTAGGGCTGTTGACCATTTTGTTGTGAAAGTGGTCCAACCTTAAAATGAAGTGTATATTAAGGTTCTATTTGCTCATAAGTGAATAATGATGCATTTGTTTATCATAATATTCAAGGTACAACCCCCTGAAATCAATTTTTGAATTTAAAATATTGAATTTTGGCAGAAAAGATGAGATACAAGAAAAGTTATCAAAATAGAGTTTTGATGATGTAATAAAATGCTCTTGGCAGTTGAATAAGGACATTCCAAGCTATCAGAATTCACTTTTTTGATGGCTTTAGCGTGTATAACTCAGGGGTTATCAATGATAAAAGTTTAAGCTTAAAATTGATCATGTATGATCACTCACTGTAATCTTATTTTAAGTTTAACAGCTATATAAGTGATGAAACTGATTAATACTATTAGATTATTATTAATAAAAATAGAATCCACATATTTTAGGCTTCTTTCAAGCCTATTATATCATCAAACTTAGAGTTATAGTGATAACTCTAAGTAATGGCATAATAATGAGATAAGTTTGTTTGATAATGATGTAATCATCACTAAACCTTAAAGATCTAATAAATTCCAGTGGATAACATAATTACACGTCTACTAGAAGCCTTCTGGACTCTAGAAGGGAGGAATTTACTATAAATAGGTCCTTTTTACTCTATTTCTCCCTCAGACACATCTGTCACAACCATGGCAATTCACCTCCTTGGATCCCCATATGGCATATCAAGCCACAGTTCTTTTATGCCCAATTGGCCATATCCATCACCAGTGGCCAAAATGGCCACCTCATCATCTTATGAACCATTTATGGCCATTTGTGTTTTGGGGCATTCATGGCCCTTCACCTCAATCCAGAACCCATAGCGGCAATTTATGCCCAAATGGGTATTTCTGCTCATTTCCCTCAAAACCAGGGGAAATGGCCCAAATGGCTGTTTTTGGCCATTTGGGCTCATAATGTGCATTTGCGCACTTTTGTGCATTTTTGCACATTTGCTCACTTTGCGCATTTGCGCACTTTTGCGCATTTTTGCGCACTTTGACGCAAAGGGTCCAAAAAACACTTTCCCACCTTTTGGGCCAGTTTTGGCTCAGAACCCAAAAGTGGCCAAAAACCCCAAAGGGCCCAGAAACACCTTTCCAAGCTCTGAAGCCATCACATCCATCCTTTTCCCCTCTGCCTTTCCATCTCAAGACCTTTGGACGTAATCTTCTTGCCAATCAACCAATATGCCATAAATGATGTTATATATCATTTTGCATCATTTTTCAACAGCAATTCAATGGTGGCAATATCAAATGGTCATTTCAACATTCTAACATCTCATCACGTCATCAAGGCACCCAATCATTCAGAGGAATCATCAAGGCTCAAGAGCAAGTGTTTCAGCGTCAAAGACCAATGATGCCATCAAGCAGTCATTGGTTATTCTCACTCCAAGTATTCCTTCCAGGGGAATACTGTCAATTCATTCTCAAAGTGTATTCAAGAGGCAGTGCCAAAAGAAGTTGTCAAGTGTCAAAGCTCCACTCAATCCATCTTGGCAACCATATTAATTTCAATACAGTCTGGATCGATCAAGAACTGTATTTGATTTTCAAGCATGGGAAGTTCATTCAACCCAGTTCAATTTCAATATTAGCCAGCTGTATCAATTCCCAAAACAATCAATACAGCCTCAAGGATCAATACAGATCAGTTTTCAGCCTGAAGAACTCAAGCTCCCAACTTTTCACATATACCGGCTACCCTTTCCACCCTGGGGGGTTTTTCCCCAGTTAATTAATATACTTTGATTTTATTTTATCCTTATTTTCTTTTCATTTTAGTTAAGCAAATACTGATATTATTAAGTCAGTCATTTAGCACCTTTCTCTTTCTCTTTCTTCGCCTGTCAATGGATATTTGGTGGGCATATCCTTACTAATTCCATTATTCATTTTTGGCAGGTTGAAACAGTGATTAAGGACTTACTTGGTTGGCTCTTTGGCCATTTGGCTTCCCTTTCCTCTTTTGCATCTCATCTTGTACCTGCATATCTTTTAGAGGAATTCATTCTTATTACTTTTATTCTTTATGCTTTTGGAGTCTTCCAAGTGAGTTCCCTGATTGCTGAGTGCCAGGCCACTCTTGTATTTCTGTCCAAGAGCCCCTGTGACATTATATTAATTAACTCATAAATTCTTTTTCATTCTGTTCATTCTTTCTTCATAATTTCATTCACTCATTTCATCAAAATTATGATTCTTTTACGCTTATGAACTTAATAATTCATCGTCACCTCTCAATTTTCTTTCATTCATTCTTCATTTTGAAAATTGAAAGCTGACCCATTTTTATTTTTGTTATTCTTTTTAAAATCTTTTTCAAATCATCAAATTTTCATTTCATTCATAATTCAGGCAACATCTTGATTTTCTTTGATTTTCAAATTTTTCATCAAGATATTCAGACACATTATTCACATCAAGATTCATAATCGATTCATTCTTCAAGAATTTTGGTTTTTTAAAGAATAATTCACTTGATTTTGATTGATTGATTGATTTGACATATTTGATATTGACCTCAAGAAAATTGATTGACCTGAAGATTTCATTAATTTCGCTGATTTTTTCACATCAATAATTTTGACATAAATTTATTTTTCTTCAAGATTTCATTTGATTGATTGATTTTTGCAAGATTTTGATTTTGATTGATTTGATTCATTGATTTATTGACTTGAATATTTCATTTTGATTTGATTCATTGAGTTACTTCAAGACATTGATTTGATTTTGACTTCAAGACTTCATTTGCTTTTGATTTATTGACATACTTGAAGATTTTCATTTTGATTCATTGATTTTCCTCAAGATTTGATTGTTGACTCTTTTCACTTCAAGCAAATTTTGATTTTAATTCATTTATTTCAATTTTATTCCTGGCATCATGCCTGTTCAACACTAACCTCCGGCAAGACAGTCAAGATCTCAGGCCAGAGCTCAAGCTGTTCTCACTCCAACTCCAAGAGCTCCTCTAGATGGCACCCCAGCAGTTCCTCAACTGAGGGCCCAATTAGATAGAGGACCCCGCATGGAAGGAGCAGCACCATCCAGGAAGGAAGGAAGAGGGCCCAGAAGATCAAGTTCATTTTCAGGAGTAGTTGGCGTATTTCCAGGAACTTCAAGGACTATTTTAAAAGGTCCAGGTGAAGATGGTGAAGAGGAGGAGGAGAATTATGTGGAAGAGGAAGAGTCTGATGGTACTGAAGGTGTCCCTGCTCCGGTGGAGGCATCCCAAGGTACTGCAGGACCAACTTTAGCCCAGTCTAATCAGCCTGTCTCTCATCAGTCTGAACCATCTCTATTGGCCATCATGCAGCAAATGACTCAAATTATGGCCAATCTTCAAGCAGCTTCATCCTCTGAAGCATCAAGACCACCAGCCTTCAAGACTCCATCTATTAAGGCACCGGAATGCTTTGATGGGACTCAGCCCTTCAAAGTTAGAAGCTTTATTCAGTCCTGTCAATTGATTTTTCATAATGATCCAGCAAGCTTTGCTCAAGACAGAAAGAAGGTCCTTTATGCCACTTCATTTCTCATTGGCAGGGCTGCAAAATGGATTGAGCCTTATCTTTCCAATCTCAGCAATCAAGACTCAAATTACCTTCTCAATTCTTGGCCTTTATTTGAATCTCAACTCTACACTCTATTTGGCTACCCGAATGAAGTCATAAAGGCAGAAGCTGAGTTGGATTCTTTAAGAATGAAAGAAGGTGGGCATGTATCCTTATACATTGCTGATTTCAGAAGTTTAGTCTCAAGAATTGGGGATTGGGGTGAAAGAGCTCTCTTCCATCATTTCAGGAAGGGATTGCCATCCAGGATTTTGGATCAATTGGCCTCCCATCCTTCAAGAATTGACTCTCTTCAAGACTTAATGGACGTTACCCTGGAACTTGATACCAGGTACCATGAGAGGCAAAATGAAAAGAGTCATCATCAAGAGAAGAAGCCAGAATCCTCCAAGTCAAGTTCTTCTCATCCTCAAAATTCTTCAAGTTCAAGTCATAAGAAGAAGAAGAACTTTCAGAAGAGGGACAAGCCCCATTCTTCTTTGTTGAATAAATATTTCAAGCTCATGAATTCTGACAAAGAAAGAAGAATCAAGGAGGGTCTTTGTACCTATTGTGGTGGGAAGCATAGTCTTGAGTCCTGTTTCAAAAGGCCTCAAAACAAGCTTACCCAACCATCAGGCAAATTTCCCAGCCAGGGAAAAGCCTGAGTGAAGATCATGTTGTGTTCAATGGTCTTCACAGTTTTCCATCCAGAGCAAAATTGTGCATTCTGAATACTGGTGTCAAGAATTCTCTTAAATTCTTTGTTTTTTCTTCTCTTTCTGAT
This sequence comes from Austropuccinia psidii, assembly GCA_023105745.1. NCBI lineage: Eukaryota > Fungi > Basidiomycota > Pucciniomycetes > Pucciniales > Sphaerophragmiaceae > Austropuccinia > Austropuccinia psidii. Next base: position 12,523,313 of record JALGQZ010000002.1, on the reverse strand, counting down.
GTTTTTTACAGTATTCTCATTGATTCTGGTGCTACCAACCCATTTATTGCAAAGCAGTTTGTTCACAAGTATTTATTGACTACGTCAGAACTTCCAGAGAAGATTCCCCTCATCATTTTAGACTCCTCTGGGTCTCCTTCTTTGTTTGTGACTCACCATACTAAATATATGGTTGAGCTCCCTTCCTTCCCAAGCTTTGAATGGGACGTTTTAGTCATTGATACTCCCAAGGGAGAAGACCTCATATTGGGCTTTGACTTTCTTAATCATTTTAATCCGTTTACTTATTGGAGGCAAGGATTGATCACCTTTAATTCTGATCATAAGGACTATAATGATCCTTCAATTTCTTTTAGTAATGACTTTTCTTCTGCCAAATCATGTGCAGCTCTGGTTGGTGATTCTAGAACACCATCATTTCCGTCTTCTGTCCATATTCCTTCCCTTAATTCCCATCAGTCATTACTATCATCTAGAGATGAAGTCTTCAAAGAGATTCAAGATGTTGGAGAAGATAAATCTGTATCTTCACTTCATCTCTTCTTTGGGAATATGGACCTTCCTCCTTCATCTTATCATGACTCCCTTGAGGAGTTGTGGGATGAAGAGGAAGAGCCAGAAGAAATAGAAACCGTGATGAAGGTTGTTCCTTCTGTTTATCACCTGTACTTGGATGTATTCTCCAAGGTGAAAGCAGAAAAACCTCCTCCTCACCGTGCCTGTGATCATCATATCGAGCTGGAGGGGTCTCTACCTCCAGTTGGGGTGATCTACCCTTTATCAAACCAAGAGTCAGATACACTCAGGGACTACATTTCAGAGAATGTAGAGAAAGATTTCATCTGGCCAAGCTCCTCTTCTACAGGAGCACCTGTTCTTTTTGTCAAAAAGAAAGATGGTGGCCTCCATTTGTGGGTTGATTACCGCAAACTCAATGCTGTTACTAGGAAGAACAAGTATCCTGTTCCTCCTATGAATCAGCTTCTCACTGTTTTCAATGGTTCTTCTATCTTCTCCAAGATTGATTTGTGTGGTGCATATAGCCTGCTCAGAATCAAGGAAGGTGATGAACATTTGACTTGTTTTAGAACCAAATATGGTAGCTATGAGTACTTGGTTATGCCATTTGGGCTTACCAATGCTCCTGCTTCTTTTCAAAATCTTGTCAATGATATTTTTTATGATCTTTGTGATGTTTATGTTGTGGTTTATTTGGATGACATTATGGTCTTTTCCAAATCTGAGGAAGAACATGTCACTCATGTTTCCACTGTTCTTTCCAGACTCAGAGCCAACAACCTCTTTTCTAAGGCGTCCAAATGCCTATTCCATGTTTCTAGTGTAGAGTATTTAGGTTATGTTGTTTCTTCTGAAGGCCTCAAGATGGACCAAGCAAAAGTCCAGCAAATTCTCAATTGGCCGCCTCTAAGAAACCTCAAGGCTCTTCAATCATTTCTTGGCTTTTCCAATTTTTACCACCGTTTCATCAAGAATTATTCAAAGAAGATTAGTTCACTCACAAGTTTCCTCAAGAAAGATTCCCGTTTTCCCCTCAATGAGGAAGCTCTTTGACAGTTTCATCAACTCAAAGAGGCATTCACCACTGCTCCAATCCTTCTCTACCCACCATTGTAGAGACCGATGCATCAGATTATGCCTTGGGTGCTGTACTGAGTCAGGTCTCTGACTCAGGAAAACATCCCATTGCATTTGATAGCCGCAAGCTTCTCCCAGCTGAGCTCAATTATGAGATTCATGACAAGGAACTCCTTGGCATAGTCTGGGCTCTCAAGCGCTGGAGAGCTTTCCTTCTTTCAATCTCTTCCCCTTTTGAAGTTCTCACCGATCATTCATCTCTTCAATATTTTATGTCTTCCAAGATTCTCACTTGCCGTCAAGCCCACTGGGCTGAAATTTTATCTGAATTCCATTTCTCAATCACTTACCGCCCTGGCCACTTGGCCACCCTTCCAGATGCCTTGTCACGTTGGGATGAAGTTTACCCAGAGAGGGGGAGGATTTCATCAGCAAGAATCCAATGAACTATCAGAAGATAATCAAGCAAGATTAAATTCAAACCTCAAAGTTTTTTGCAGTCAAGGTGGATTCATTTTCAAATTTGATTGATTCAATTCAGAAGGCAGTGTGGCAAGATTCTCAATATAGAAGTGTCCTTGAAGATTTGGGTAAAGGTAAATCTGTCCAAGATTATTCTCTTGATTCCTCTTCCAAACTTCTCCTTTTCAAAGATCGGGTGGTGGTCCCAAATGACCCCACAATTTAACTCAATATACTTCAAAATCGGCATGACTCTCCTCTAGCTGGACACCCTGGCCAAGAGAAGACTCTCAAGCTTGTCAAGCGGGATTTCCACTGGTCCGGCATGACTCAATTTATCAAGGATTATGTATCATCCTGTCATCAGTGTTCAAGAAACAAAAATATTCATCACAAGAAGTTTGGACTCCTCAAGCCTCTTCCAATTCCAAGTGGTCCTTGGATTTTTCTTTCAATGGATTTCATCACTCAACTGCCACTGTCCAATTCCTTTGATTCAATTTTAGTCATAGTGGACAGATTCTCAAAAATGGCAGTTTTTATTCCAACAATAGCTTCAATCACTTCATTAGATTTGGCCCATTTATTCATCAAGAATATTTTTTCAAAGCATGGCCTTCCTTCAAGCATTGTTAGTGATAGAGGTTCTCTTTTTGGACCAATCTTTGTCAGCAGCTCAAGATTTCGAGAGACTTGTCAACTGCTTATCATCCAGAAACTGATGGACAGACAGAGAGGGTAAATCAGATACTAGAGCAGTACCTTCGGATGTATGTCAGTTATCATCAAGATGATTGGAACACCAGCTCCCTCTGGCTGAATTTGCCTACAATAACTCTGACCACTCTTCAACAAAACAATCACCGTTTTTCACTGTTTATGGAAGAGATCCTCAATTTTACTCAGTTCACATCACTCAAGATACTCCTGCTGGAAAGTTATCAACAAAAATCCAATCAGTACAGCAAGATGTCAAGAGAGAACTTGAAGTTGCCATAAACAGGTTTAAGAGGTATGCAGATAAAAGTAGAGCAAGTCCACCTGTTTTCAATCCCGGTGACATGGTATGGCTTTCTTCCAAGAACATCAAATCAACCAGACCCACCAAAAAGCTGTCCGAAAGATGGCTGGGTCCTTTTCCAATCTTGAAGAAAGTCAGCACTCATGCCTACCACCTCAAGCTTCCATCCACCCAGTCTTCCATATATCCCTCCTGGAACCAGTCAAGACATCAACAATCCCAAACGGGCATCAAGAGCCTCCTCCTCCAATCACCATTGAAGAAGAAGAGGAATGGGAAGTCTCTCAAATACTGGACTCAAAGCTCAAGAGAGGAAAATTATGGTATCTGGTGGAATGGAAAGGTTTCAGTCAAGACCCAGAAAGATCCACTTGGGAACCAACCAAAAACCTCAAGAATTGTCCTGAACTTGTCAAAGATTTTCATTCATTATATCCTGATAAGCCAGGGCCCAATTCTTCAAAAGCTTGATTCATTATGGTGCTTGGTGGGGAGAGGAATTACCAAAAGTAAGTCCCACTCCTGGTATGCACCTTTAGGGGTATTCTACTCTTTTTGTTGTAAGCATCACCTTGGCCACTCTGTGAGCACTTTGCAATTTTGGACACAGACCTTTGGCATGGCTTTCAACTTCATTTCTAATCTTATGGCCATTTTCACTTGGGACAATGGGCCATTCACCTTTCAATTCATTCCCAAGACTTCAAAATTCAAATTCATTCCTTCAGCATTTTTGTTTTTATTTTCATGGCACTGGCGGGAGTGGTAACTACTAAAAGTAAGTTCCTCTCCTGGTGTGCACTTCCCTGAGGGGTCTACAATCTTGTCAAAACATCACCTTGGTCACTTTGTGAGCACCTGGCATCAAATTTCTCTTTCCAGGTCCTTGGCCAATTTCAAAATCAGTTATCAACCTCCATGATGAAGATTGGAACCTCCTCAAGATTCAATTCATTTTTCTCTTTTCTTTTCTTTCCTTATTTTCATTTTATTTTCATTTTAAATTTTCTCTTACCACGTCAATTATCACGTCAAAAAATTTTCATTCATTTTAAAATTCAATTCAAATCATGAAGCCAATGTCAAAAGAAGATCAAGCAAGTCCTGCATCAAATGTCTAATTTTTAATATCAGTTTTCAAATTTTTTATCTTAATCAGTCCTCTTGAATCACTTTCTCAAAATCTTTCCAATAGCCTCAACAGGCTTCACCTTGTATTGGTGCTCAGGAGCTCACCATTCCAAGGTGGGGGGTACTGTCACAACCATGGCAATTCACCTCCTTGGATCCCCGTATGGCATATCAAGCCACAGTTCTTTTATGGCCAATTGGCCATATCCATCACCAGTGGCCAAAATGGCCACTTCATCATCTTATGGACCATTTATGGCCATTTGTGTTTTGGGGCCTTCATGGCCCTTCACCTCAATCCAGAACCCATAGCGGCAATTTATGCCCAAATGGGTATTTCTGGTCATTTCCCTCAAAACCAGGGTAAATGGCCCAAATGGCTGTTTTTGGCCATTTGGGCTCATAATGCGCATTTGCACACTTTGCGCATTTGCGCACATTTGCGCATTCTTGCGCACTTTGACGCAAAGTGTCCAAAAAACACTTTCCCGTCTTTTGGGCCAGTTTTGGCTCAGAGCCCAAAAGTGGCCAAAAACCCCAAAGGGCCCAGAAACGCCTTTCCAAGCTCTGAAGCCATCACATCCATCCTTTTCCCCTCTGCCTTTCCATCTCAAGACCTTTGGACGTAATCTTCTTGCCAATCAACCAATATGCCATAAATGATGTTATATATCATTGTGCATCATTTTTCAACAGCAATTCAATGGTGGCAATATCAAATGGTCATTTCAACATTCTAACATCTCATCACGTCATCAAGGCACCCAATCATTCAGAGGAATCATCAAGGCTCAAGAGCAAGTGTTTCAGCGTCAAAGACCAATGATGCCATCAAGCAGTCATTGGTTATTCTCACTCCAAGTATTCCTTCCAGGGGAATACTGTCAATTCATTCTCAAAGTGTATTCAAGAGGCAGTGCCAAAAGAAGTTGTCAAGTGTCAAAGCTCCACTCAATCCATCTTGGCAACCATATTAATTTCAATACAGTCTGGATCGATCAAGAACTGTATTTGATTTTCAAGCATGGGAAGTTCATTCAACCCAGTTCAATTTCAATATTAGCCAGCTGTATCAATTCCCAAAACAATCAATACAGCCTCAAGGATCAATACAGATCAGTTTTCAGCCTGAAGAACTCAAGCTCCCAACTTTTCACATATACCGGCTACCCTTTCCACCCTGGGGGGTTTTTCCCCAGTTAATTAATATACTTTGATTTTATTTTATCCTTATTTTCTTTTCATTTTAGTTAAGCAAATACTGATATTATTAAGTCAGTCATTTAGCACCTTTCTCTTTCTCTTTCTTCGCCTGTCAATGGATATTTGGTGGTCATATCCTTACTAATTCCATTATTCATTTTTGGCAGGTTGAAACAGTGATTAAGGACTTACTTGGTTGGCTCTTTGGCCATTTGGCTTCCCTTTCCTCTTTTGCATCTCATCTTGTACCTGCATATCTTTTAGAGGAATTCATTCTTATTACTTTTATTCTTTATGCTTTTGGAGTCTTCCAAGTGAGTTCCCTGATTGCTGAGTGCCAGGCCACTCTTGTATTTCTGTCCAAGAGCCCTGTGACAACATCAAAAACAATAAAACACTAAATAAAAAGGTAAAATATTCATTTTTTATATATAAATCATTTATATTATCAAAGACCAAAGTTAATCTTCATTATAATCATCAATCTTGACGTTTAATTGTTTTTGCTATATTTCTCTATAAATCTTATTTTCTGTGTAAAATGTATAATATTTTTAATTTCTTTTATTTTAATTTGTAAATACAATTTAAATGAGTTGTATTTACATTTTTTTGGCATAAAATCATTCAAAATTATTATATTAAGTGTTAAAAGTAAGCTATTTTCTCTTTTATAATAAGTTCTCTTTATTATTACTTTTAATAATTCTTTTATTAATATGAATAGTGTTTATATTAATATATAACATAAATATTAGTAATATTATTGTTATTAATTGTTTTTTATTATGAAAAACCAATTTTTTACTCCTTTATTATTTGTTGTTAACAATAATAAAGATATTTGATTTTATTAATCAATATATATCAATATATTATATTTTTATGATATAACTTATATTATTATATTTATTTAATAATTTAATAAATTTACGCCATAATTATAATAACTCTTTATTATTAGAATTATTCTTCATTTCATTTATTAAATCAATAAGGACATTCATAGTACAATAAGTCAAATATTTGTAATATTTACTTATTTTTTCATACTCAAACCTTACAAAGATCTGTGAAGTTATTGATACATCATAAGAGTGTACCAAGCTTTTGACTTCCATTATTCAAAAAAAAGGTTTGACAAAAAAAACAAAAATAAATTAGTAAGAATATAAAATGTAACAAAATGAAAAAAAAAATGAAAATATAAATAGAAATAGGAAAAATCTAAGAATTATTTCAATTATTGAATAATTGAACCAACTTTTATTACCATGCCTTTTGAAAAAATTGAAATAGAAAAATATGAAAAAACAAAGGGGTAGCCCTTTTCTAATGATGTATTATTGAAATAAAACTTTCATCTTTTTTTTAAAATTTCAAGACAAATGAATCTCATCAAGAGTCAGAATCAAATTCATATTTTATCAAATACAAGGGATTTTCCCAAGACACTCTTTTGAGCCTTTTTTTTAGTGTGATAATATGAAGCCTCAATATTTAATGAGAAGAGAAAATGAACTAAATTTTAACTTCCATTTACTTGGAAAGACTGTTCCTTCTGTTGGGGACTTCAAAAGGGGAAAATCAATTTCCAAACTCAAATATAGCTGTAAGCCAAGAATTTTATAGAAAATGCAGCTTTACCAGGATGACAAATTTAATTGGAATAATTTTTCAATTATAATTTTCCATTAAAATAAAAATAAGACATATTATACTTCATCACTACATAGAGTAAAAGAAGAAAGAATTAATATTCTGTAATCTTCCAGTGGCTTGGAAGATTTTGGAAAATTAAATAATATCAATATCATGGGCTCAACCCAGTTTCCAAAATGAGGTCAAGCTTATACTTTCCTGGGACCAAGCCACTTTTCAAATGTAACACCCTCTTTCAGGTTTAGCAAGCTTTCTCATGGTTATTTCCACTTAAAATTGAATAATATCTGGGTGAAATATAGGAAGATTATTATATATATAGTTTGGCTAACTCAAATCTCATTATTTAACTTACTTCCCTTCCTTGCCATGCATGAAGAAAATTTCTCAAATACCTCACTTAACAGAGCAAGAAGTTAAAATTTTTATCACTACATTTTTGAGGATTTAATTGGAACAAAATTTGCCCATTTATTAAATATACTGAATCCCCTATAAATAAATCTTTTTTTGAGAAAATAGAAAAATTATTAGTTATTTTATTCCCCAATTGTACCCTTATCAAAAACTTACTACCAGAAATTGGCCCATAGGTCCACTGTTCACTTTGCAAAAACAATGATTTATTATCAACAATAATCTTAACAGTTACTTGAGACTTACTTATGCTTAAAGAATTACAATAAACATCCATAAAATACTTGACAATAGCTGAATTTAAATAGGTTCTATTTATTTGGTCCTTTTATTTATCTTTAAAAGGATCATTGTGGGTATATGTTCTTCATAAATAGCACCAATTATCCCGATGACTCCTTTTGATGTATATAATTATGATTAAATTTGACACCATCCATCCCATTTTTCGTTTGATAAATTCTTTAATATACACAAGGTTTTCAGTCCAAAATTCTTATACTTTTGTCAACTTACTAATGATTCAATTTAAATTATTTCATTAAATAATGGATTTTCATAGACTAATTTATTCTTGTTATTTCTTGAGTTCTCAATTGTGAAACATATGACATTAAATTTTAAAAATTTAGCCAGGAGACATATGATACAAAGAAAAGCCTAACTGATGTTTAATTTTAGATTTATTTCCATTCCTTTTGTAATACTTCTTTAGATTTGGTCCTAATAAATCTGTGACAAAATTACACTTCACATAATTCATTTTGAACATCACCCTGAATATACCTACTTGAAGCATATTTCAATCTCTTCATGACTAAAACCTTGGTGTCCTTCAGAGATACTTTTGGTGAAGATTTTTTGGGTTCTTCTCATAATTGATTCTTTTTTCATTTCGGGATAATTCTATGAAGAAGCTACATAATAGTAATAACAATCTTAAATCCTGACTATTACATGTAGAATGGTATCTTAATAGTAATAAAAGGGGATCTACTATTTAAGAATGGTGGTTATGAGTATATTGAAAGTGTGAGCCTGTGAGGTGAGTATGACATACCAATGAGGCCACAAATAACATTTTATAAATTCTATTTATTCATAAACTGCATTTTAAAATGAATTCAAAAGAAAAAAACAACAAGAAAGAAGTATAAATTCATTTTTTATAAATAATGTTAATAATATTATGTCACTTTTGGATTTCACACCAAAAATAAACTAGTGTAGACCCATAGGGTGTTATACCCAAAAATGGCTATTTCTAGTGTTATTGAAAGGTTTAAGAATGTAAAAGTACAATTACACAATTCCAAAAAAATTACTAAAATTCTTAAATTGTTAAATTTAAGCTCAATTTGAATTTCCATATGTTTTATGAAAATTTACAAAAATTTAGCTAAATTTGAGGTGTTGTGTATACTTACTTAATTGGCTAAAGATTTTCCATAAAGGCTGTAAATAATTAAGGATCTGTGTTTAAATTTATTTAAAGAAGTGTTATGGCTTGAAATGAAGAAATGGTCAAAATCCATGCAGAAAGTTGGGACAGAGGGGAAAATGGCAAAAGATGCCAGGGTTCCCAACTTTTGCGATTTGAAAGAGCCCAAATTATATTTTCCTTCTGTATTAAATTATTTTAAACCTTATTCAAACTATAATATTAGAGTTTAACTTAAAATGAAGGTTTAAACTGATTTATACCCCTTTTGGGAAAGAATTACAAGCTTCCAAAGGGTAAGGAAGTGATATAAAGGGATCATATCACACTGGTTCTACAGGGATTGCATTATTTCCCATATATGGGACACATAAGTTGATACAGAACAAAAGAAAGAGTAGGAAGCACAGCTTGGTGGCATAAGAAGGAACAAGAGTTTAGTTAGTAAATGAACACTTGTGACAGTTGCAAGAAGGAAAATAGGAAACATGGGAAGATATATGGTGTGAGCCATGAGGTATATTTTACATACCCAAATAGGCAACAATTCTCTTAAAAAGTAATTTTGAATTATGCATAACTCATAAGTCATTCATATATCTGAAATTCATCATTTTTGATTTCAGAAAAGATGAATAAATTTTTATTGAGTAAGTAAATCCATGGATTCAAGGCCAGATTTGTATTCTACACAAAAATTCACCTAGGGTAGCTCAATAGAGTGAATAAGCTCAAATTAACTCTTTGAGGTGGTAAAATGGAAAATACTTCACTACCACATCATCAATACCACATAAAAGATCCGTGAAAATTTTTGTTTTTCTTAATTTCACACCAAATAATGGGAATGTGAGAAATCCCATGTTACATATACACTAAGAATAGTGTTATGCATGTTTTGAGAACTTAATATCATGGTATTCTTACATGGACTTTTGGTACACCCATAGTGGATATCTCACTGTAAGCTTAAATTTCTATTTTGACGTAAAAAATAGGCAAGGGGGACGAAAGACATCAAAGAGAGCCAGGGTACCCAGCTTCTGAGGCCTCAGAGGTGTGGACAGCTCCAAAGCTTGGATTAATGGCTGATCTTGGCCTAATCGGTAAACTAAAACCTTTTGGGAACTTCGTCACCATGTTACAACTACTGTAAATCTTAAGAAAATAGCAAATAACCTGCTATTTTGACGTGCCAAGGAGGTAAAAAGCTACTTAGACTCCTGTAAACATGTCAATTCTTAATGATTTTCCATGGATAAGCCCCAAAAGAGTAATTAAAACCCTTTTTGTACTTGTATCCATTGATTTACCTCATAGCAACCAGTTAAACACTGATATTTGCAATTCTATGTAAAAATGAGGTAAAAACTTCAAAAATTCATTAAAAATACAATTCTTAATGAATATTTCTGAATCTTTCAGGACCAATGGAGAACTTTATTATCTATGGTACAACCAAAAAGAATTACAGTTTTACTAGTAAAATTAAAGGTTTTACTTACAGTCCATTGTTGACTATTCTACGTGAAACACTGAATCTTCAAAAATTTACAGTAATTACAACCTGTGATGAAATTGGCAATAACATTGATAACTTTGAGAAATCAATGATTATTTTGGAATAAAAGAATATTTACAGATGTTACTCCTTTTATTCTTAACCATATTGGGGTTGGTAGTCACGTAAAAGCATCAATTAAGTAATTATGATAATCTTACGTGACAACAGAAGATGCAATCAATAATCCAAAAGGGTTTATTGTTTTCTCACTCACTTGTTTTTCAGTTTGATCCATGGCACGCATCTGTGAGCTGTTGTTGACTTAAAAGAGGCCTCCTCTTGCTGTTTTTTCCATATCATCATCTTATTATCATTTAAATCATTATTACCAGCAAGTAAGCATTAGTTATAGCTATTCTTAAGTGTTTTAAATCTTTCATAATCAATCAGAAAGACGTGAAATCATATAATCCAACTATATATTGTTGTAATACTGTTATAAATTCATTTTGATCCTTAAAATCCACAATTCTACGTCAAATCTCTCTATCTTATCTTTCAATAAGTTCTTTGGAATATTAGTGAGTGATTTATTTTCAATTCTTAAAGTTTTTCTTCAAGAATTACCATTATAATTATTCTTGCAAAAGATAATTATATATTAAAATAATTTTATTTTTTTAATAAAAGAAGTTTTATTATTGAAATCTTCTTGTAATTTATTCTTGCCGACAATTACTTTCTCACTGTTAAAATCACTAGTAGTGTTTAACACGTGAAAGAAATAATTCTTTAATTATTTAATTGTGGTTACAATAACATTTTGTTATTATATTTCATAAGAACAGTCATAGTACTGTTGATTAATAGTAATATTATCATCAGTTTCATAGAAAAATCTTACATTTGGGGGCCTGGCCGTGTTTTCTGAACCATGTACCCTTAATTGATATATTTTTAAATTCTAAAATATATTAATTTAATAATTTTTTCTTTCACATTAAAGTTAAAATAATTCTTGTTTTTGAAATCGTTTTGGAAATATTTTCATTGAGGAATTTGGTACAATTTTATACTGTTTTTACACCTGGCTTTTTCACATCCAAAAACTTAAAAAATTATTCTTTGAGTTACTCTGAATTAATTTTCATCCAAAATCTTCAATTTTAATTTTTTAATACTAAAAAATATAAAACTTATAAAAAATCTTCAAAAATATTTTAAAAAAGTATAAAAAAATATTTTTTTTTCTCTTTTATGATTTTTTCTAGTGTCTTTAATCAAATACTGTGCAGCTGGCAACAGACTCAGTAAAAGATATATCATTAGTCCAGAATCTGAAGACAGTATTGAGGTGCAAATTGGTAAAAGAGGCACCTTATTTAACTCAGAAAAGACTAAATTACCACCAAAAGGTGTGTATTTTATCTTATATTTTCACCTTTTATCTTTAAATTGACATGAAAATGGTGCATACCAGAAATGGAAGCAACTATTCAGTCCAACCAGATGGATGTGGACAGAGAGGAGGCAAGACCAAATCCAGAAGTGCCAAGTCTTCCGCAAGAAAGACACATTGGGAGGATGCCAGAGTTGCCCCCCATTCCCCAAGGTCTGTACCCACAGATTTTGACATTAATTCTGAGCCTGAACTTATTCATGACAATATTTACAGGGCTGAACCATTTTCAAGTGGCAGCAATAGAAATATATCAATGCCAGTACAAAAATTGGTTCAGGGCAGCCAAAGAAGAGGAGTGGGAAATATGCTTAAGCCTTTGGCAGGGGGCCATGAACTCCTACTTACACATCAAGAGCTTTCTGGGTCAGGAGAATACCATAGAACTCTTAGGAGGTTGGAGCCCCCTGTCTTTCAAAGACAAGGTCAAAAAGATAAAGAATTGGTTGAAGAACCAAAGTCTTTTATCCATAGACCAGAAGAAGGAACTGGAAATGACTCCAGCTTTGGAGACAGAGGCCCCAGTGGTGTCTACCAGCTCCAAACCAGCTCCAGAAATGTCCAAAGACAAGCCCAAAGGACCTCAGAAGAAGAAGAGAGGTCCCAAGAACCATCAAACTAAGGGCAAATGCAAAGCCAATTGGCACAGACCTTACCCACAGGGGTACAGGATCCCCAAATTGGAGCCTTCAGCTGTGGACAGTGTGTTCAACATGGCCAGAACTCTCATGGAATTCACAGCCAAGGAGCAGGAAAGGATTAACAGAACCTTTCCACGCAAATAGATCATGTACAAAGAAGTATTAATGTAGAAATTGGTAAACTTAATTCAAAGTTAACTAAAATAACATTGGATATTAATGATTTGAAAAAACATGACAAGAAATATACTGAATGGTATGAATTGACAAATGCCAAATTTGATTCAATTATCAATGCTTGTAGAAGAATTGAGAGTACATGTCAGATTCAGAATGTTGAAATGGAATATCTTTCCATTTTTAAAATGAATGATCAACTTAAAACTCTACAAGATCATGTCTTGAAGATAGTTGAAAATACCAATCAGTTTCTACACATTTAGCAAAAAGTGACAATGAAAGGCAGAAGTTAAAAAATGAAATCATTGCAAATGTAGAACAAATTCATAAGAATTATGAACCACATATGCCAAGACATTCTACACCTTTGACTGAAGAAAAACCTTCTGTTAAAGGAAGTTTTAACCCACTTTTAGGAGAAAATATTGTCTCTGTGAAAGATATTCCCAAATTGAAAGAATGGCCAACATTCTCTGGTGAAGGGGAATATAACCACATTGAGTTCATCAGGACTATTGATATGTTGCAGGAAGACTTTAATATACCTTATGAAATCATAGTGGGTAAATTACACTGTCTGTTTACCAAGACTGCAAAGAAATGGTATTACAAGATGAGGATAGATCATGGGAAACATGATTGGTCTTGGTGGAAATCTGAAGTGATTACCAAATGGGCCAATAATTCTTGGAGGTTTAAAATGGAGAATTCTTTTGAAAGTGCCATTTTTAACTCAGAGAAAGATAAACCACTTACTTTGTTCTTCAAGCAAAAAGACAGATTATCTGCTTTACACCCAGATATGTCTGACACTATGATTAATATGAAAATATTAAGAAAGTGTGGAGGAGAACTGGAAAATGCTATCAAAAGCAGATGTGTAGAACCCTGTTCAACAGAGGACTACATTAATGCAATGGAAGATATCATTACCAGAACAAGAATTGGTAAAACTTGGACTAAAATCCCTATGGAATCCAAGATGGTCCCAAAGATTCCCAGAGAAGATAAAAGACCAGAAAGACCTGTCTTGAAGTGTCATAAATGTGGAAGTACTTCACATTTAGCAAACACTTGCACCAAAAAGACAAAAATCAATGAAGTTCAGGTCATTGAAGAAATTCAGTGTACTGAAGAGAAAGAGGAATCTGATCAAGATTCTGCAGTCTCTGAGGATACACCAGTGGAGGATTATCCCATTGAAAACATTACAGCTTTCTTTGAGGTCACAGAAGTCCATACCCACTTGCCACAGTACAGTGAGGATTGCTGCAACCTGATCAATATCCAAGATGCCAGAATGTGTAAAAGCAAACCTGCTAGAGGAAAGGGTTACGCTGCTGGAGCATCCTGTATCACATCAGTTTTGATGAGTGATATTGAAGCCAAAGTAAATTTGGATACAGGGGAATTTTGCACATGTGTGGGCAAAGATTATCTCCAAGCTATACTTCCTGAATGGAAAAACCTTCTATTACCAATAGAAGGTGTGCAATTTAGTAGTGCCAGTAGCAATATGTACCCCTTGGGTATATTAGACACTAATCTTGTATTTCCACACCCAACAGGAAGTGTAAGGATGAAAACTGAGATTTTGGTAATGGATAATTGCACATCTCAGCACATCATTCTTGGAAATGATTACTTAAATATTTATGGTATTGACATCAATAACCACAAAGACAGATATTTCACAATTGGGGATAACAAAAGACAAAAATTTGCTTTTTCCAATATGCCAAAACAAATATCTGTGGTATCTTCTGTTAAGGATACTTATAAAGATGAATTTGTGTCTAATCAACTTGTTGAAGCACAAATTAATCCATCATTATCACCAAAAATGAGGAATGAACTTATTAATGTGTTATACACATACAGTAATGCATTTGCCTCTGATAATGAACCATTAGGTGCTATAAGGGGACATGAAGTTGATATTACTCTCAATATTGACAGACCATATCCTCCAGTACTTAGAAGACCAGCTCATCCAGCCAGTCCCAGAGCTAGAGAAGCCTTGGAAAAACATATCCAATAGTTAATCCAACTTGGTGTACTGAGGAAAGTAGGCCATAATGAGGAAGTTGAAGTAACAACACCTGTTATTATTTCCTGGCATAATGATAAGTCAAGTATGTTTGGAGATTTCAGAGCATTGAATACCTACACAGTTCCAGATAGGTATCCAATCCCTAGAATTCAAGAAACCTTGACTCAATTATCTAAAGCCAAGTATATAACATCAATGGATGCATTGAAAGGCTTTCATCAAAATTTTTTGACGAATAAAGCTAAGAAATTACCTAAAATTATCACTCACTGTGGTATTTATGAGTATCTTAGAATGCCATTTGGCATTAAAAATGCTCCATCCCATTATCAAAGAATGATGAATACCATCTTTCCCACAGAACTGTCTGAAGGATGGCTTATCATTTATATTGATGATATTATCATATGTTCTGATTCTTGGTACTTACACCTTGAAAGACTTGCAAGGGTACTTCACAAGGTTTCAGAAGTGAACATGAAAATTTCACTTAAGAAATGCAATTTTGGTTTTGAAGAACTCAAAGCATTAGGACATATTGTGTCTGGTTTAAGCTTGGGTATTGACAAAAACAAAGTAGCAGCAGTGTTACTTAAGCCAATACCCCAGAATAAAAAAGAAATGATGTCTTTTCTTGGGTTTGCCAGTTATTATAGGCAACACTTGAAAGACTTTGCAATTCTAGCCAAGTCACTTTATAGAATCTGTGATCAACAGACTGTATTTGAGATGACACAGGAGAGAAGTAAAGCTTATGAGAAGATAAGGAGAGCTCTTACAGAAGCACCTTTACTCCTCATGCCTGACTGGAATATTCCTTTTAAACTGTACATTTATGCATGTGGAGATGGATTAGGGGCTTCCCTACATCAAATCCAAATTATTGATGACAAACCTACAGAAGGACCAGCTTGTTTCATCTCAAGACAAATCAAACCAACAGAGGCCAGATATGGTGCAAGCCAAATGGAGTGCTTATGCTTGGTATCGGCACTTGAGAAATTACACTATTATCTTGATGGCAGTGTTTTTGAAGTGATAACTGACTGTAATGCAGTAAAATTACTTCTTAACATGAAAACTCTCAACAGACATATGTTGAGATGGCAAATAGCCATTAAGGAACATAGAGGAAACATTCACAAGAATGCTGATGGACTTAGCAGGTGGGCATTAGCCAACACTTCTGATAGCCCAGATTATGTACCTTTTGAGGCTGAACCACAGATTCCAATTGAAGGGATTAACATAACTAATATTGGGACTGAATTCTTTGAAGAGGTCAGAGAATCTTATAAGCAGGACAATAATTGCGATATCTTGACTTCTTTATTAGATAAAGACTGCAAAGATACAGCTTTGGTCAATGCACTAGATGAAGTTTGGAGAAATTCCTATTCTGAAGGAAGATTTCACTTGTTTGATGGGATTATTTACCACAGAACCAAACATTCTTGTGTAATGACATTATGTAGCAGATTTCTTATTAATACCATTCTTCATGAATTCCATGATAGCATCTACTCTGGAAACCTGTCAGAAGACAGAATACTTGAAAAAGTAAAGAACTGTGCATGGTGGCCATCTTGGAGAAAAGAAACCATTGAATATTGCCATACCTGTGACAGATGTCAAAAAGCAAACAGGAGTACAGGCAAGAAATTTGGACTTATGATCCATATTCAAGAACCAAAATCCCCTTGGGAAGTTGTTCACATGGATTAGATCACAGCACTTCCTCCAAGTGGTGACAAACGTTATAATTCTTGTTTAGTCATTGTAGACAGATATAGCAAGACTCCCTTATTCTTACCATGTCATAAAGATGGCACTGCTATGGATACAGCTCTTCTTCTGTGGAGTAGAGTTGTTTCTCATACAGGATTATTTAAGAATATCATAAGTGACAGAGATCCCAAGTTCACATCTGCACTTTGGACCAATCTTCATAGATTGTTTGGGACTAAGTTATCATTCTCTACAGCATATCACCCTCAAACAGATGGGCTGGCAGAGAGGATGATTCAAACTTTAGAAGACATGATCAGGAGATTTTGTGCTTATGGGTTAGAATTCAAAGACTCAGATGGCTTTACCCATGACTGGTGCACTCTGATACCTGCACTAGAATTGGCATACAAGACATCAGTCCATTCCTCCACAGGACAAACTCCTGCTATGTTAGAAAAGGATGGAATCCAAGACTCCCAGCAGACACACTGAGGAAAGACTTGATTGAAATTCATCCTACAGCTTCCAGCTTCAAAATAATGCTTGATAAAGTAAAACATCATGCAAAACAAAGTATGAATGATGCTTTTGATTATGCAAAACAAAAGTGGGACAAGAGTCATAAAGTACCAGACTTCAAAGTAGGGGACTTAGTTCTAGTTTCAACATTGAATTTTAATAATATCAAAGGCCCAAAGAAACTCAAAGATTCTTATGTAGGACCTTTTGTTATTGTTGCCTTACATGGAAACAATGTAGTTCAAGTGGAATTGAGTGGTGGATTGTAAAATAAACACCCCACTTTTCCAGTCAGCTTGATAAAGCCTTATCAACCAGCTGATGAAGAATTGTTTCCTTTAAGGAACCCAACTCCTTTAGCTGATCCACCAGTGGAACAGAATGAAGACAAAAAGATAAAGAAAGTCATCAAAGAAACAAGACTTAGGGGTAAAAATCAGAGAGAATATCTTGTCAGATATAGAAATCCAGTACATGAAGATGAATGGCTGGCAGAATCAGAAATACCTGACTCAGATAAACTCTTGAGAAGATTTAGACATGAAAGAAGGCTACAAGCCTGAATATGTCTATAAATGAGCTTTAAATTACTTGATCTGAGTGATGTAAAGAGGTTGGACAGTGGACATTAACCCCCCTTTGGGGTCTTTTACTCTTTATACCATTGATAAAATTGTAAGACAATTTTATTTTTTGGTGGGAGGGAATGTGAGCCTTGAGGTATATTTTACATACCCAAATAGGCCACAATTATCTTAAAAAGGAATTTTGAATTATGCATAACTCATAAGTCATGCATATATCCAAAATTCATTATTTTTGATTTCAGAAAAGATGAATAACTTTTGATTGAGTAAGTAAGTCCATGGATTCAAGGCAAGATCTGGATTCTACACAAAAATTCACCTAGGGTAGCTCCATCGAGTGAATAAGCTCAAATTAACTCTTTGAGGTGGTAAAATTGAAAATACTTCAATACCACATAAAAGATCCATGAAAATATTTGTTTTTCTTAATTTCATGCCAAAATAATGGGAATGTGAGAAATCCCATGTTACATATACACTAAGAATAGTGTTATGCATGTTTTGAGAACTTAATGTCATGGTATTCTTACATGGACTTTTGGTACACCCATAGTGGATATCTCGCTTGAAGCTTAAATTTCTATTTTGATGTAGAAAATAGGCAAGGGGGACAAAAGACATCAAAGAGAGCCAGAGTACCCAACTTCTGAGACCTCAGAGGCGTGGACAGCTCCAAAGCTTGGATCCATGGCTGATCTTGGCCTAATTGGTAAGCTAAAACCTTTTGGGAACTTGGTTACCATGTTACAACTACTGTAAATCTTAAGAAAATAGCAAATAACCTGCTATTTTGATGTGCCAAGGAGGTAAAAAGCTACTTAGACTCCTGTAACCATGTCAATTCTTAATGATTTTCCATGAATAAGCCCCAAAAGAGTAATTAAAACCCTTTTTGGACTTGTATCCATTGATTTACCTCATAGCAACCAGTTAAACACTGATATTTGCAATTCTACATAAAAATGATGTAAAAACTTCAAAAATTCATTCGAAATACAATTCTTAATTAATCTTTCTGAAACTTTCAGGACCAATGGAGAACTGTATTACCTATGGTACAACCAAAAAGAATTACAGTTTTAGTAGTAAAATTCAAAGTTTTACTTACAGTCCATTTTTGACTATTCTATGTGAAACACTGAATCTTCAAAAATTTACAGTAATTACAACCTGTGATGAAATTGGCAATAAAATTGATAACTTTGAGAAATCAATGATTATTTTGGAATAAAAGACGATTTACAGATGTTACTCCTTTTATTTTTAACCATATTGGGGTTGGTAGTCATGTAAAAGCATCAATTAAGTAATTATGATAATCTTACGTGACAACAGATGATGCAATCAATAATCCCAAAGGGTTTATTGTTTTCTCACTCACTGGTTTTTCAGTTTGCTCCATGGCACGCCTCTGTGAGCTGTTGTTGACTTGAAAGAGGCCTCCTCTTGCTGTTTTTTCCATATCATCATCTTATTATCATTTAAATCATTATTACCAACAAGTATTAGTTATAACTATTCTTAAGTGTTTTAAATCTTTCAGAATCAATCAGAAAGACGTGAAATCATATAATTCAACTATATATTGTTGTAATACTGTTATAAATTCATTTTGATCCTTAAAATCCACAATTCTACGTCAAATCTCTCTATCTTATCTTTCAATAAGTTCTTTGGAATATTAGTGAGGGATTTATTTTTAATTCTTCAAGTTTTTCTCTAAAATTTGTTTTCTTCAATAATTACCATTATAATTATTCTTGCAAAAGATAATTATATATTATAATAATTTTATTATTTCAATAAAAGAAGTTTTATTATTAAAATCTTCTTGTAATTGATTCTTGTAGACAATTACTTGCTCACTGTTAAAATCACTAGTAGTGTTTAACACGTGAAATAAATAATTCTTTAATTATTTAATTGTGGTTATAATAACATTTTGTTATTATATTTCATAAGAACAGTCATAGTACTGTTGATTAATAGTAATATTATCATCAGTTTCATAGACAAATCTTACATATGGACTACTCTAACATAGAAGAGCCCAAACACCCATGGGAGATAATGAACATTTACTGGGTAACAGTAATTTTCCCAGGTGGAAAAGAGAACTAAAGTTCCTGCTTAGTCGTTTTAGACAAATTTAGAAAGAGGGAAGATGCTCACTCTATCATAAGGAGGATACATATATGGACACAGCTCTGCTATTTTGGAATAAAGCTATAGAAACCTGTGGATTTCCCAAAAAATCCCTAAGTGGGGGAATATAACTAGGGATTTGAGAAATTTTGAATATCATTTAATCTTAAATAAAGCCAAAATTAAATTTAAAAGTATTTAAACCTTAGAAGAAGTTGAGCTTTAGTGTGTATTTCTATTTTTACATTGAAAAATAGCAATAACTTTAGAAATTGATAGAAATTACAATTCTCAATGAATTTACTTGAAACTTTCACACATCTTAAAGATCAATTCTTTCTGTATATAAATTATATCTTGAGTATATTTTATACTTAGGACTATTTGGTAGTAATCCTTGAAAATATCTTACTTAAAACTTTTTTAAAGAAAATTAAGATGTCTTTAAAGACTTGATCAAAAATTCTATTTAAATAATTCTTTCTATAAAGTTTATTTTTAAGTTTTTCATATAATCAAATTTAATATTAATAAATTTATTTTTATCAAAACTTAAGAATAATAATATTCATTGAGGATTAAAGCTACTTGGAGCTAAGAATAACATTTGTAGCTTAAAATTGAGATGAAAAATAAGATACCTTACCTTAATAAAAACCTTATTTTTAGGTGAGTTTGTTAAATTTTTCATTTTAGAATTTCCTCTATATCCATTATTGAACATGAGAGCTGCTCTGAAGACATAAAAGAAGCCTTTTCAATATTGTTTTTTGTGACTCATCATCATTCAATCTATCAATCAGACATTTAAATAAGTATAATCTTATTATATATAAAATATCATATTATTAAAGTAATTATTAATTACTTTACTCTTTGGAAAGTTTAAGTTAAATAATTGAAATCATTCATATAACTCAGATTATTTTATTGGAATCACCAATAATTCATTTTATCTTATAAAATTGGTGTTTTAAATATCTTTTAAGTCCACAAATTCCTCTAAGAATCCTTAAAATCTTATTTTATCATACAAGTTGGTTCATTCTTTTGAAAAAATCTTTTTTGGTGTTTTTTATCTTACATAAATTATTAAATACAATAGCTATTTTATTTGACTTATTGTATTAAATAGATATTATAAGTAAGTCTTTCTTTTAACTTCTATATCTTTTTTATCTATTATTAGTTTTTTTATTTAAAATTTAGCTATGATAACTATCTCTTCACTTTTGTTGTTATAATTTCTTTTATAAATAATTATTATTATTTATGAATGTTTAAATATCATTATTTTCCATGTTCAACTGTCTCATTGAGATATTTACAGTTCTTATTACTATAACTGTCAGTGACTTATAATAATAATAAGATAATTGTATTATTTTATATATAATTATTATAATTTTATTATTCAAAGTTTTGATAATATTAATTTCTTATTCATATTAAATTTATAGATATAAATAATAATTATATTTGTATTTGTCATTATAATATTTAGTTATATTATATTTTAATCTGAGGACAGTCATAGTACTCTGAATAATAAGTATTATTATTAAAGCTTCATAGAAATACCTTACAGAAAGCCCTTGTTTCCCATATTATCTGTATTGTGACAGTAATAATTAAAAACAATAACCAAAATTATAATTATGTTCAATATAATCTAAGGGTTACTTCTTTGTAAGATAGCTTAACCATGTAAGAACAAGATGATAAGATGATGGGGGTTTATCAGGGGTTAAAGCCTCCTTTAATCTAAAATAAGGGTTGAAAGAGGTTGGTCAGCTCTTACTCAATTTATATAGTTAATATTCTCACTCAGGTGGTCGGTTTGTGGTTCAACACAACCAAGAACACCTGTATTAGTGTCTAAATGTGGTTTCAGAACCACATCACAACCGTTTTCACCCACAAGAGGTAAAAAGCTTCACTAATTAAAGGCCCAAGAATATTCTAAAAGCCAGGATATGTCCAATGAGGTAATAATCGGGTCTTTTTGACCCTCATTACTCAAATTACGGTGGTTCAATGTAGAAAAACCAATTGGAGGGCTTGGACACTTCATAATTTAGTTGTATGTAATAAATTCCCACAGTATCACCTAGAACAGTTTGGAGTAGATCTTCTAAACCTTTATTATTAATAATCAACTCATAAACAGCCTTCTGATGGCATTGACACCACATAATTCAACTATGAGGGATAGTATCCTACCATACCACCTTGCATGGGATTATAACGTTAAATACTGAATAACATTATCAGTTTTTGAGATACAGGACTCAAATTGTATCTAAAATTGAGAACTGAAAGATGGTTACACCTTTGACCCACTTTGGATTAAGTATTCTAAATTTATACAGGCTCAAAGTATTTTTCTTATGATGGAGAGTACCAATAACGTTTTAGAAGTGTAAGATACAGGGAAAAGTGTTGATTTTTTATGTAGTCCTGCTATAGCCCTTTCAGAAAATATTTTATTTGACAGATCTCTCATAAAATCTGTGGAATTTAGATGAGAGGTGAAAAAATAGTTTTATCTTTTCAAGTTTCCAAAATATTATTTTTATTGTAATTTCTGATCAAGTTGTGCTGCATTCTTAAAAGTGGTACTAGTTAATAGTCCACATTGAGAGGTCTAAGAAATATTCCATTTTGTGGTTCTGTGGTCCAATCTCTAGGCTTTAGATGAGAGGTGAATATTAAGGTTTATACCTAGCAATATGTCACAGGGGCTCTTCGAAGTGAAGAGGGCCTGGCACTCAGTAAACTGGGACTCACTTATGGAGGGCTCAAGGGTAGGATAAGATGAGATACACTTAAGAGTGTTAAAGATGAATTACTAAAAGGATGAATATAAGAAAGCAGCAACAAAAGAAATAAGAAGAAGAAAATAGAAGAGCCAACCACAAACAAGTCCAAGTCCACTGTTTCAACCTGTCAGAATGGAAAGAGAAGGGTTAATAAGGATATGGCCACCCAACTCATACTGTACAGGCGAAGAAAGAAAAGAGGCAAAGACTAACTTAAGATTAAATAAATATAATACCCAAAATATAAGGATAAGAATATTCAGTTAATAATAAATCAACTAAATTAATTAACTGGGGAAAAGTCCCCAGGGGGGAGAAAGAGGGGCTGGTATATGTGAGAATCACCAGCCCTCATCCAGAGAAGAATTTTCATGAGAATAATTGATTGTTGAATTGAGTCTGGCCAATACAGGTCCTGTACAGCTGTACAGGACCTGTACAAGAGGTGTGGTGTATTTGAGTGATCATACAGTTTCATACTGGTGTATTGAAACTGTATTGGGTGAATCCATCCTGTACAAGTATTGACAGGCTGTATTGATGTACCAAACTGTATGCATGTTTCAGAATGAAGATTGCTGAAACTGACTGCTGATGCAGATACTGGATTTGCTGATTTGAGGTGTTTGAGTGGGTGTATGAATGAATACCCTTACCCCTGATGGATGGTTGTTACAGTATCCCCCTCTTGAAACTGGTGGGCTCCTGAACACCATAATACCCTGCCACTGTTGAGTGGCATCTCAATATCCCCACATTTTTTCAAAAAATTTTCTTTTTTAAATTTCTTTCCTCTTGACCATTATCCTGAAAATGCTTTATTACTTCTTCCCTGCCAAATTCCATTGATTCCCCCCTTTCTTTTCAAATTTGAGTGAGTATCCCTTCCAGAGTATGCAATTCCTTCTTTTGATTCAATCAGTCCTGTCTTGGGATGTGGCCTTGGGATACATCCCAGAATAAAGGCCATTGAGCACTTGTGCTCAAAAATTGGTGCCCAATGAGTATATGACTTGTACTCATTGGCCCAGACTTAATCCACTCAATGAACCTCCAAGGGGTCTTGTCCCCATGATCCAAGGAATTGGCCTCAGGCAGCCCTCCCAGTGGGTTTGGACTGTGGCCCCCATCTTGAGTGATCTTGATGTATCTTGCTTTTTATGGCCTTTTTGGCCTTGCTGGGTGTTTTGGTGATTAGGGCAATTTTTTTTGATTTTTTGGGTTTTTTGGCCATAATAGGCCTTTTGATGTTTTTGGGATCCTACGGTCCGCGGTCCGTGGTCCGTGGTCCGTGGGCCGTGGGCCGTGGTTCGCGGTTCGCGGTCCGTGGACCGTACGCCGCGGTCCGCGGTCCGTGGGGGCTATTGGAGGCCCCCAGGACCAAAATGAAGCCCCTGGGCCCAAATTTGCTGGGGACCCAGGGTGACCAAGGGGCCCAAAATTGGCCCAATTCCAAAATTCACCATATATGGCCTGGATCCATTGAAGGGGTCCAGGACCATCAAGATCTTGGCCTCCCCAAAGTTGCAGGGGAGGCCCTGGGTGATGAGTTCAGCCCCAAAGGGGTATGAACCTTCACCTTAGAGGCTTTGAGGTGGGGCATAATTGAGTTATGGCCCCCAGTTCCTTGAGTCAAATTTCTTTTTCTTGATGTGGAGTGGATTGATTCTGACGTCTTGAATCTTCTGCTTGCACTTTCTTCAGTTATGAGTTCCAAACTGACTGAACTCACTGAATCTTCCCCTTCTGCACCGCCACCGTCTGTTCTTCATGGTTCTGGCGTCTTCAGTCGATTGTCTTCTCCCTCCATGGCGTCTTCTGGCCATTTTGACCCCTCCCAAACATATGATGGGTTCAGAGCAGTTGAAGTTCTTGATCCTGCCTGTACTGAGTGTTTGGCCAGGGGGAAGGATTGCTTTCAACATTACAATCCTCGATCGTCAAAGTGCCATTTCTGCTTCATTGGGAAGAAGCCATGCCGCCGTACCGGATCAACTTTGTCCCGGGTCAAGAGACACTTGTGGAGTAGGAAGGATGGGCCTTATGGGCAGGAATTCCCCATTCTTGAGGAACCTACCCCTGATGCCACTTCTGGATTTTCTCAATGTGAGTGATTTGCATTTCTTGGTTGAATTGATGCTGATATTTTGATGTAGTGACTGGTTCCAGGCAGAGGGATGTGGCCAGGTGGACTAATGTTGGAGGGCCCATTCCGATTGGTGGTAGGCCCATCCACTACAGCTCAGAAATTCCCATTTCAAGGACCAATGCTGATGGAGTGGTGAAAGTAGTGAAGAAGCTAAGAAGAATTGTTGATTCCCCATCAGATCCAGATGCTGAAGGAAGTGATGAGTTGGATGGTGAAGAAGTTCAAGTTATTCCTCATTCAAGTGGCCATCCATCCAGCAATTCCTCTTCTCAACCTCTTGCCAACCCCAGATTCCAAAGCCAAGTGGTTCCCAGCACTCCAAGGACCTTCCAACCAATGCTTGCTTCAATTCCTACTACCCTTCCTCCTCCTTCACCAACTACTTCCCACACCACCAGGCCTGCCTTGAATCCAGCAGTAAGACCATCTCCAGTTCAACAGCCCAGAAACTCACCCATAAACACCTCCCGTCAACTCCAACCTGTGGCTAGCTCCAGCAGAAGAAGAGATGGGATGTCCCCTTTGCCGTTTCCTGCCGCTCAAGTATTCCAAAGAAGAGAACGTTGGCCTATCCGGGTTACCAGAGAAGATCCCAACGCGGCTAGTGAAAATCAAGATGCTGTGGCCAGATTGTTCAGGAGAGTTGACAGAAATAGCAGAGAGGTGATTATGTATGCCAATGACAGGACGATTCCAGGTACTGCTTCTGAAGAAATGGCTGCAAAATTTGCCTGGTATGAAGATGAGTTGATAAATGATTTCCAGAGAACTTTTGATGACTTGGGTAGAGATAACTAGTTTCCTTTTCCTTGTTTGTGTTTGGCTTGCCTTCTATCCCCACTCTTATAAATACTAAAAATGAAAAAATAATGGAACCTCCCAATACATGATTTGGGGAGGGGATGCTGCTGCTTTAAAGAAATAAAAGAAAGAAAATTATACAAGTAAAGAAAGAAAGAAAAATAAAAGAATAAGAGAAAATGAGAGTAAAGAAAGAAATAAAGAAAAATTCCTGATGGCTGGTCCTTCTTGTGGTGAGTTGCTTGATTCTGGCCAAGAAGTGTCTGAAAAATGAAAACCAAGCATTTGATGCTCACAGAGTGGCCAAGGTGATGTTTTACAAGAAGTAGAACCCTCAGGGATGCATACCAGGAGATGGAACTTACTTTCATAACTTCCACTCCCCACCAAGCACCATAAAACTGAAAAGAATTGCCATAAGTGACTTCTGAAATGAATTGCCATAAATGACTTCTGAGATGGATTGCCATAAATGACTTGAAGTAATGAATGTCTTGAATTATGATGATTGGCATAAAATGAAAGATAATAAAGAAAGAAAATGAAACATAAAGAAAGAAAACATTGGGCCATATCTTGATAAGGTCCAAATCGGAGGGTATTGATGTTGTATGCTTCCTGAACCTGTCCAAAGAATTGACAAGTGCTCACAAAGTGGCCAGGGTGATGCTTACAACAACATATGGGTAGAATACCCCCTTAAAGGTGCATGCCAGGAGAGGAACTTACTTTCATAACTTCTTCTCCCCACCAAGCACCATAAATCAAACTCTTGAGGTATTTGGTCCAGGCTTGTCTGGATACAATGAATGGAAATCCTTGACAAGGTCTGGTGAGTTGGTAAGGTTGGAAGATGGTTCCCAAGTGGTTCTTTCTGGGTCTTCACTGAATCCTTTCCACTCTACAAGATACCATAATTTACCTCTTTTGAGTTTTGAGTCCAGAACCTGAGCCACTTCCCATTCTTCTTGCTCTTCCACTAAAACTGGTGGTGGCGGCAATTGATGACGATTTGGGATAGTTGAATGCTTGACTGGTTCTAATAAGGACACATGGAATACAGGGTGAACTGTCTTCCATTGCTGAGGCAACTTGAGGTGATATGCATGACTTCCAATCTTCTTCAGAACTTCAAAAGGTCCCAACCATCTTTCTGATAACTTCTTGGTTGGTCTTGTGGTCTTGATGTTCTTGGAAGCTAGCCATACTTTGTCCCCAGGTTGGAAATCAGGTGGAATTGCCCTATTTCTATCTGCATACTTCTTGAATCTCCTTATTGCTGACTCTAATTCTTCTTTGACAACTTGCTGTACTGATTGGAGTTTTGTTGATAACTTTCCAGCAGGTGAGTCTTGAGAAATATGGATTGAGTCAAAGCTGGGATTTCTTCCATAAATGGTGAAAAAAGGTGATTGCTTGGTTGATGAATGTTCTGCATTATTATAGGCAAATTCAGCCAGAGGGAGCCAGGTGTACCAGTCATCTTGATGATAGCTGACATACATCCGAAGGTACTGTTCTAGTATCTGATTTACCCTCTCTGTCTGTCCATCTGTTTCAGGGTGAAAAGCAGTTGAAAGATCTCTTGATATCTTGAGCTGCTGACACAATTGAGTCCAGAATGATGAAACAAATAAGGATCCTCTATCACTGACAATACTGACTGGGAGTCCATGCTTGGAAAATACATGGCTAATGAATATTTGAGCTAAATCCAGAGCAGTGATTGTGCCATAAGTTGGAATGAAGATTGCCATTTTTGAGAATCTGTCCACAACTACTAAAATTGAATCAAAGTTGTTGGACAGTGGCAATTGAGTGATAAAGTCCATTGATAATGAATTCCAAGGACCAGATGGAATTGAAAGAGGTTTGAGTAATCCAAACTTCTTGTGATGGATGTTCTTGTTTCTTGAACATTGCTGACATGAGGACACATAGTCCTTGATAAATTGGTTCATGCCAGCCCAATAAAAATCCCTCTTGATGAGCTTGAGGGTCTTCTCCTGGCCAGGATGGCCAGCCAATGGTGAGTCATGACGCTTTTGAAGAATATTGAGTTGAAGCTCTTCATTGCTTGGGATTACCACTCTATCTTTGAATAATAATAACTTGGCTTGAGGTTCAAGAGAATAATCTGGAACTGATTCACCTCTTGCTAGTTGCTTGAGTATTTCTTTGTAGTCTTTGTCTTGCCATACTTCTTCTTGAATCATGTCAACTAAATCTGAGAAAATTTCCACTTTGATTGAGAAGAATCTTGACTCTTGAATTCCATCTTGCTTAAGAACTTGATGAAGATTTTGAGGATTCTTGATGATGAAGTCCACCCCCCTCTCTGGGTACACGTCGTCCCGACGTGACAAGGCATCTGGTAAAGTGGCCAGCCTGCCTGGGCGGTAAGTGATAGTGAAATGAAACTCAGAGAGAAACTCAGCCCAACGGGCCTGACGACGAGTAAGAACTTTGGAAGACATGAAATACTGCAAGGAAGAGTGGTCTGTCAAGACCTCAAAAGAATTGGAAAGAGAAAGAAGAAATGCTCTCCAGCGCTTGAGAGCCCAAACTATGCCAAGGAGTTCCTTGTCATGAATTTCATAGTTGAGTTCAGCTGGTAAGAGCTTGCGACTATCAAATGCAATGGGATGCTTTCCAGAGTCATTCACCTGACTCAGTACGGCGCCCAATGCATAATCAGAAGCATCAGTCTCTACTATAGTAGGTAGAGAAGGATTAAAGTGAGATAAGATAGGAGCAGAGGTGAAAGCTTCTTTGAGTGCTTGAAACTGACTAAGAGCTTCCTCATTGAAGATGAAGGGAGAATCTTTTTTAAGGAGGGAAGTGAGAGAAGTGATTTTTTTGGAATAATTTTTAATGAAGCGACGATAAAAATTGGCAAAGCCAAGAAAAGATTGAAGAGCCTTGATGTTTTTGGGCTGAGGCCAATTGAGTATTTGCTGAACTTTTGAAGAGTCCATCTTGAGGCCATCACTTGAAACAACATAGCCCAAGTATTCCACACTGGAGGCATGGAATACACACTTGGAGGCTTTGGCAAACAAATTATTGTCCCTCAGTCTTTGGAGGACAGAGGCCACATGTTTGACATGTTCCTCCTCAGAACTGGAAAAGACCATAATATCATCTAAATAAACCACAACAAACACATCCAAGAAATCTGCAAATATATCGTTTACCAGATTCTGGAAAGAAGCAGGAGCATTGGTCAAACCAAATGGCATGACCAAATACTCATAACTACCATATTTGGTTCTAAAGGCAGTTAAGTGCTCATCCCCCTCTTTGATTCTCAGAAGGTTATATGCACCACGCAAATCTATCTTGGAGAAGATAGTGGAACCGTTGAATACGGTAAGAAGCTGGTTCATAGGAGGAACAGGGTATCTGTTCTTCCTAGTGACAGCATTGAGTTTGCGGTAGTCAACACACAAACGAAGACCTCCATCCTTTTTCTTGACAAAAAGGACAGGTGCTCCTGTTGAAGAGGAGCTTGGTCTGATGAAACCTTTCTCTACATTCTCTGAAATGTAGGCCCGCAGTGTTTCTGACTCTTGATTTGATAATGAGTAGATAACACCAATTGGAGGTAGAAGACCCTCCAATTCGATATGATGATCACAGGCGCGGTGTGGAGGAAGTTTCTCTGCTTTCACCTTGGAGAATACATCCAAATATTGGTGATAAGCAGGAGGAACAACCTTCAGCAAAGTTTCAATTTCTTCTGGCTCTTCCTCCTCATCCCACTGCTCCTCCAGGGATGCATGAAAAGATAAGGGAGGAAGGTCCATATCCCCTTGGAAGAGATGAAGTGAAGATATGGCAACATCTTCTCCAACATCCTTTATCTCTTTGAAGACTTCATCTCTTGATGGAAGTAATGACTGAGAGGGAATTATGGAAGGGATATGGACAGAAGAAGGGATGGAAGGTGTCTTAAGTTCACCAGCCAGAGCAACACTGTTGACAGCAGTGGATAAGTCATTACTAGTAGAAGGAGTAATACCACTAGAATCCTTATGATTAGAATCATAGGTGATCAATCCATTTTTCCAATCAATAATGGGATTGAAATGGTAAAGGAAATCATAGCCCAATATCAGGTCTTCTCCTTTGGGTGAATCTATGATAAAGAAATCCCATTCAAAGCTTGGGAAGGAAGGCAAGTCAACTACCCACTTGGTATAATGGGTGATGAACAAGGCAGGGGATTCATTAGAATCCAAAATGAAAAGAGGGATCTTTTCAGGGAGCTCTGACAGAGTCAATGAGTACTTGAGAACAAAATTCTTTGCAATAAAAGAGTTTGTAGCACCAGAATCAATGAGAATACTATAAAAAATATCAGAGACAGAAGAAAAAATAAGAAATTTTAAAGAT
Organism: Austropuccinia psidii; assembly: GCA_023105745.1. Classification (NCBI taxonomy): domain Eukaryota; kingdom Fungi; phylum Basidiomycota; class Pucciniomycetes; order Pucciniales; family Sphaerophragmiaceae; genus Austropuccinia; species Austropuccinia psidii. Next base: position 12,493,391 of record JALGQZ010000002.1, on the reverse strand, counting down.
TTCTTGACACTAGTATTCAGAGTGCACAATTGTGCTCTTGAAGGAAATAAGTGAGAACCATTGAACACATCATGATTCCCACTCAGGCTTTTCCCTTCTTGCTAGGGAAGCCTCTTGATGATGACCCAGGCTTGTTCTGAGGTCTCTTGAAGCATTTTTCAATTGGGTGCTTGCCACCACAATAAGTACACAACCCCTCTTTAATCCTCCTCTCCTTTTCAGAACCGATTAGTTTATTGTCCTTATTGAGGAGAGGAGCATGGGGCTTGTCCTTTGAAGATTGAAATTGCTTGCCCTTCTTATTCTTCTTCTGATGAGGCCTCTTCTGAAATGAGTTTTGAGGAGGCCTAGACTGATTGGATCCACTGACTGGAGGCTTCTTTTCCTGATTGCCACCCTTTTCCTTTTGCCTCTCATGATATCTTGTGTCCAATTCTAAAGTGACATCCATAAGTTCTTGAAGAGTATCAAAAGTTCCAGGGTGAGAAGCCAACTGATCCAATAATCTTGATGCCAATCCTCTTCTGTAAACATGGATATAAGCTCTTTCCCCCCAATCCCCAATTCTTGACATTAAGCTTCTGAAATCTGCTATGTACAAGGAAACATGACCGCTTTCCTTCATCCTCAAATTGTCCAACTCTTGTTCAGCTTTCCTAACTTCATTGGGGTCACCAAACAGAGTGAATAACTGAGATTCAAACAAGGGCCAATTATTGAGGAGGTAGGAAGGGTCTTCATTGGAAATATTTGAGAGGTAAGGTTCAATCCATTTGCCAGCTCTACCAGTAAGAAAAGAAGTTGAGTACAAAACCTTCTTCCTGTCAGAGAAGAAGTTTGCTGGATCATTATGGAAAATTAGTTGACAGGATTGGATAAATCCTCTCAACTTATGAGCTTGAGTACCATCAAAAGAATCAGGTGCCTTCATGGATGGAGTCTTGAAAGCAGGGGCTTTGGAATTGTCCCTGGGGGCAACTGCTTGAGTGAGTTGTCCCATGAATTGAGTCATCTGCTCCATCATCTTGAGGAGACTTGGGTCAGTTTGAGAGACAAGAGGTTGACTAGAAAGGGCTAGATTAGAACCCTGAGGCACCTCTGGAGCATTTGCCAAGGCATCTGCCACTTCAGTTTCCCCAGAATCATCCTCTTCCACAGACTCTTCCCCCTCTTCATCTTCAACTTCCCCTAATCTTGCTCTTGCACCTTCAGACATGCCAGGGTAGCCACCCAAAAGTCCAGAAAAGGATCTTGATCTTCTAGATTTCATTCCACCTCTTCTTGAGGGTGCTGCTCCTTCCATTGGTGGTCCTCTGTCCAAGTTTGCACTCAGTTGATGAACTGATGGTGTGCGGTCAAGAGGAGCCCTTGCTGTAGGAGTGAGAACAGCTGGAATTTTCTGGGATCTAGTATTCTTGGCTGGGGGGCTATGCTGAACTGGCATTATGAAAAGAATTAAAATAACTTGATGGTATTAAGAAGAATAATCAGATTTGGCCAAATCAATCACAATAAAATCTTGATGAATCTTGAGGAATCAATTCAAATCTTGAGGAATCAAATTCAATCAGCAATCAAATCAATTCAATCAATCAACAATCAATTCAAATCAAATATCAATCAACAAGTGTCTTCAATATGAAATCAAGTCTTGAGGAATCAATCAATCAGTTCAAATCTTCAGAAATCAATTCAATATCTTGATGAGTTAAATCAAATCAATAATCAAAATCAATTCTTGAGGATCAATCAATATCTTGAGAGTTCAAAAGTCAGTCAATAATCCAAATGAGATCCTGAATCAATAACCCAATCAACCAATGAATCCCAATGAATAATCCAATCAAATGACCAATCAATTACTCCTGAATAAGACCTGAATAAAAACACAGAGAAAATTTGATTTGATAAAAATAAAATGAAGTGATGAAATGGTCAGCAATGATTAAGAAAGGAAAGGAATCAATTTTCATAAGAATGAAAAGAATGAGATGAAAATTGATAAGAGAGGAAATTCATAAAAAATCATAAAAATCATAAAATCATGAAAAGGTCATAATTGATGAATGAGAGGAAATGAATATAAATGAATGAAAAGAAAGAATCAAATATGAGTTAATTAATTTAATGTCACAGGGGCTCTTCGAAGTGAAGAGGGCCTGGCACTCAGTAAACTGGGACTCACTTATGGAGGGCTCAAGGGTAGGATAAGATGAGATACACTTAAGAGTGTTAAAGATGAATTACTAAAAGGATGAATATAAGAAAGCAGCAACAAAAGAAATAAGAAGAAGAAAATAGAAGAGCCAACCACAAACAAGTCCAAGTCCACTGTTTCAACCTGTCAGAATGGAAAGAGAAGGGTTAATAAGGATATGGCCACCCAACTCATACTGTACAGGCGAAGAAAGAAAAGAGGCAAAGACTAACTTAAGATTAAATAAATATAATACCCAAAATATAAGGATAAGAATATTCAGTTAATAATAAATCAACTAAATTAATTAACTGGGGAAAAGTCCCCAGGGGGGAGAAAGAGGGGCTGGTATATGTGAGAATCACCAGCCCTCATCCAGAGAAGAATTTTCATGAGAATAATTGATTGTTGAATTGAGTCTGGCCAATACAGGTCCTGTACAGCTGTACAGGACCTGTACAAGAGGTGTGGTGTATTTGAGTGATCATACAGTTTCATACTGGTGTATTGAAACTGTATTGGGTGAATCCATCCTGTACAAGTATTGACAGGCTGTATTGATGTACCAAACTGTATGCATGTTTCAGAATGAAGATTGCTGAAACTGACTGCTGATGCAGATACTGGATTTGCTGATTTGAGGTGTTTGAGTGGGTGTATGAATGAATACCCTTACCCCTGATGGATGGTTGTTACACAATAGTTTGTAACCTTAATAACCTGGATGATTCTTATTTTTTGGTAATAAGAATGATATTTTCTGAAAGGGGAATATTTCGTCTTCAGGGAGGTCATATTTACATATTAACTTTTTCAAGTTCTGTTTTTTAGTTGTGCCCTTATTTTACCTTTATTAGTTTAATTAAAGGTGGAAAGGTGTGTATATAACCCTTTCTTGAGTGCCATGTCTGTGGTACTTTTAAATTTCATGCTTTTGCTCTAGTTTTGAGTCACAAGCTGACACTCAATCTACTATGACTTATAGTATTTTTTCTATATATTTTTAGTCTTAAGCATCAATTTTCTTTGTTTTCTTATATGTCAAATCATATGATATAGTGGCCAATCAATAAGTATGTTCATTGCCTTTCAATACCAATAAGACTATTATATCAAATAATTGATTCTTTATAAGAATCATACTGTATAATCATATTTAATTCTTCCTTTTTTGAAATTTGAAATTGGCTTTCTCCAGTAATACCCAAATATCAGCCAATTTTCTTGAGAAAATGCTAAAATTTCTTGCATTTCTTTTTCTGTTCCAGATAAATAATGAGCATTTTAAAATCAAATTTAGAATTTCTCTTGAACCCACTTCTAAATAGGACAAAAACAAGAATTATTTCCCAAATAGAAGAATACCTATTTCATTCTTTCATGATTATATTTCAATTTATTCTTATTATAGGACAGAAAACAGTCTGTTATTTTTCAATTTAAACAGATTTTGTCTCTAAAGTATCTTCGCTTCAGTTAAATTAAGCTTTGAAGCCTTATTATATACCAATATCTCTATGTATATATCTATATTAATAATTTTAAATTTCAAAAAAGTGATTTACTGATATGTTAATAACAAAATTCTTGTAAAATTAAGGCTCAAAAATAAAATTGAAAATATTTGAGAATATAAAATAGGACTTAACTTTTATTCTTGATATTTTTTTATGATTCATAAAAATTTATAGAATAAATAAGTTTTTTATGAAATAAGGTGTGTGTATTGTTCAATCTATATTTCTGACTTTTTGGGGGGAAATCAATTTAAAATTTTGTTAAATTGAATTTTTCACTTTTTTTTCTGATTCAATTTGAATGTAAAAAAATCAAATCCCTTTCCCAATAAAAATCCTTTGATTAGTGAAAGATAACACCATTTCCAAAACACAGAACTAATTTACTAGGGGTGAAAAAGAAATGAATATCTGATTCAACATGCAATTGTATTGATAGAAAAAATTGGTTCAGTATAGGCATATTTTTAGAGCTTTGTGGAATCAAGGGAAGGTTAATGATATTTTAATGGAGAAATATTTTATATTATGATATAAATTGTCATGTATTATAATATGATACCAGTTTTTCTTGACATTATGGTAATATTTATGTCTTATGGAATTTAGAAAATCTTTATTGAAATAGAAATTATATGGATGGGATTTTCAACATGGATTTTTTTAGCTCATATAATCAATTCTTTAATTTAATGTGTTTGTAAAAAACATTTCAAGCCAAAAATATGGGTTTTTCATCGCTTTAAATACTACGTGTCCTGAGGTTTGGTTTATTAACAAAAAAGTAATAATCTCAATGCAGTATTTTTAATTCCAAATCTTTTGGTTTTTACACCTCCAGGAATCTATTTTTGGTGCTTTGAACATTGAGAACAGTACATATTTTTCTTTAGAAAGTTTTGTAATTCATTAATAATTAATGAATGATTTTAATACCAATTTTCAAGAAGAATAAACTCTCAAAGTATTACTATATATATATATGCAATATATAACATAACAATAAGTAAAATATCTCAAAAAAGAACTTGGATGGAATTCTGGATTTTTGAGATTAATACCAAAAATTCTTTTGAAAAACATAGTTATAGACGAACTCAATAGGAAGCCTGAGCTTTTTTCTTTTTGTAATAAACTATACATCTTTCTTGAAAAATAACACAATAAATTATAATTAATCTTCATCTTGCGCAAAATCTGAATTCTCTTTTGTTAAAAATTTTGAAAAAAAAAATTGGAGAAAAATGAAATATGTCTTATTTAGAAAGTAAATTTCTCAATAAAGAAAATTAAAAAAATAGAATTTTTATTTGGAAATGGCATATCTCTCAATAAGAGCATGATTCTTCTTTTTTCGAAATATTATTCAAAAATACTCAATAGCTTAATCTGTTATACCAAACTTATTTTGTGAAAATCCAAAAAATTCTGATTGTATTTTGTAAATATTAACCTTGATATCCCAAATAAAAATGAAACAGTACTTTCTTATTGATTTAATAAAGAAGTGATAATTCCCAAAAATATTAATCTTTATCTTCCGCATAAAAATAAAAAAATCCTTTCTTATCACTTTGTTCGAAAAATTCATAATTCCCCACTATTCTGTTTCCTAATTTCTCAAAATTAGTATTCTTCTTCAACAAAAGGGGTGAATTTTATCCAAAACACAATCTTTCAAGGCCACATAGCTCCCTAATATTTACACCCTAAAAAAACGCTAATTATATTTATTATAACGATAAAAAGAGACTTAATTTCATCTTTTGACTTTCAGAAATAGCACAATAATCATAAATTGTGGTATTAAATTGAATGACAAATACATCTCTTTTTCCTTTATGAAACCATGTAAAGGGATAAAAGTTTGTAACCACAAATTCTATGGCTGAAAAAATAAATCTGCTAAAGGTAGCCATCTTGAATATATGAAATTCATTTTTTGGTTTAAATTACTCTTATCCCCATAAGACAAGAAATAAGATAATTAGAATATCTTAAAGCTCTACCTGAGTATTATCCTTAACTTTCACCTCTCTTATATAGCCCTTACTTTGAATAAGGACACTATATTGTGGTATCATTAATTGAATAGCTTTAATATGGCTGCTCAATGGTACTATATTTTGGCCTGCAGCATCAACAAAAGGATTTCAAAATCTTCAACCTACTCAAATAGTAAGAAGAAAACAGCTAATTTTTATACAGCTTATATAGCTCTAATTACAGACTCATTAAGTTAGATTTTGTTATAATAAGTACAATAGTGATTTTAAATGATACCACACATATTTCTTCATCTCATATAGCTCATATTTTATTAGTACTTTATTCTAAAACATTAAAAACACTATTTATTGAGAAATGTAAAATACCTTTGCAATATTTAATACAGATACATTTTGACTAATTACCATCTCTTATATGTTTTTTGTGGCTTAGTTTCTATCCCTAATTAATCTTTTTATTTTGGAATATGGAAAATCTACCAAGTTCTCAATTTTGAACCAAAATAAAGGCCTTTATGTGTTTGTAATGTGGGATATCTTACTATATGATTGAGTTATGAGGTGTTGGTCAGCTTAAAGGTTCATTACGCTTTTATTCCTCTTTACTTGAGCTATTTTGATCCTCCAAAAATGTTATGTACATCTTCTGTTATTTCTAGACTGACAAAACGCATTTATAAGATTAACAGAACTCCTTTACCTTGTGTGGGTGAAGAGTCTGAGATATGGCTTCAAAAACCCAATTTCAAACTCAATATTTTCTGTATTTAGATTGGAATCTCGAAATACAGCCACCTTAAATATGATTCTCACTTTCCCAAAATGGAATGCTGTCTTCCACCCCTTCCACCTGAATTTGACATAAAAAGTGGACTACCCACTTGGGAAAATCCCGTCATTTTCTTTCAAAGATTTGTATTTGGCTATCATGTTATAGACTTAGAGTAATCCACAGAGATATTTTATACAATCATTCTTTTTATCATTTCATAAATAACTATAATAAAATTTTCATTAACTAGTTAAACCATGTACTTATACAGACTTACTGTTTAATAAATTTTTAAATTCCATAATGATTCTTTCATTGTGAAATATTCCTCTTATGTCCTTAATATATATTTATCCTTACCTTTCAATAAGAAAGCATTTCCCTCTCATTAGTCATTTCTGTGATAGTACCAAATTGAATCTTCTGAAATCAAAGAATCTTACCATTGATAAAAACACCGTTCCTGGCCTATCTTCTCCCCAAAACTCTTCATTTTTTCAAAATAATACTCCAATTCTTCTTTTGTACTGTCTTGAAATTTTTCAGAAAATAATGATAAGGCTTCCTAGACCTTTTGGAAATTTTCTTATTGGATATTCAATTCAAAATTCAAAATTCTAATCTTTTTTTACTTAAAAATCATAATTTCAAAATATATTTCAGATTTTTTGGCAATAAATTATGTTGCGATTTTTTACACCAGGCCCTAGCTTCAATTTAGAAATTTTCTCATCAAATTTTGAGTAAAACTCCATCTTTATATGGGATAAATAATATTGATTATTATTGATATAAATAGATATTTTGGAAAGGGACTTATCTTTCGAATTTCTTTTATCAAAGTGACTCATAAATTATATTCAGAGCTAAAACATATACATAATTTGAAAAGTTTATAGCTCAAATAATTTCTCACAATATATACTTAATTTAATAGTAGTATCATAATATATTTGGAGGAGTAAATAATTAATGATTTTCTTTTGGAATTATTCCCAATAATAATGACTGATAATTTCCAAGATCTGAGGGTTTTTTACCTTTTTTTAAATAGGTTTGAAATAAAGCTTAAGATTACATAGGAAACGTTTTCTATTATTTTTATAAGAGCTTCATCTTATTGAATAAGAGGAAAGCCAATTCTTTATTTTAATAATTCTGAAGGTATTCCAAAATTCTAACAAGGGAAAAACGTAACAGCTTTCTCAATCCTAATATTAAATTTAGTAAGTGATATATGTACTAATAAAGTTTTGATTTATTATTAAATCTGGAATTATATCTGTTTGGTATTATATGAGGATACCAAGCCTTATTAAGCTAAAAAATACAGATATTGCATCTTTTCTACTTCTAAGACTTCTATCCCAAATGCAATTGAAATTTCAATCCTGCTAAAGTAGCGTTTGGTAGAGATTAATTATAAATGATAAATGAGATGAAGTAATCTTTTTACTGAAATATATCCAAGAATTTATAATATTTAAGTTAATACATTACACATATTATATATCATTTATACTTGGTATATTTAATTGTAAATCTTGATAACAAAAAGCTCTCAAGTTAAGCTTTTAAAGGGAAAAATTTATTCTTAAATATCATTTAAAAAAAGAATAAATAAATTCTTATTTTGACTATTAATACCTTATAATTCCTTTTTAACTTCTTTTTTCATTTTGAAAAAGATCCTTTCACAGGAATTAATTTTCATTCTTTAAAACTAAATAATTGATCCCATAAGATTATTTCTTTTCCTCTTCTTTTTTTAAACCTTTTATCATTATATAAAACAAATTTATATTAATTAATCCAGTATTTCCTTATCAAATTTGTATCAAACATACTATCAATATAATATCCATCTAATAAATCATCTTACCTTATATATTTGATATGAAAGTATACTCATTCATTCTATTCTAAGGTATATTCTCTCATATCTAATTACTAAGCTATGAAATAACTAATAATCAGATAATATTTCATTTAAGATAAGCTACCCCTTAATGATATTTTTACAAAAATGGGGAAAACAATTAAAGCTTTGGTACTGGTTATCAATAATGAAAAAAAACCTTGGGTTCCCTGAATATATTTGGGTAATAAATTACAATTTTATTCCAAAAACTTCTGTATTTTAGGAAATTCATTAATCTATAGTAAATTCTATAGATAGTTAGCTAATAAAATAGATACAAGAAATATAAGAAAATTAGGCTTATATACTGGTTCAATTTTTCACATCTGTTCTTTATATTAAAGATTTATGTTAATTCATAATTTTACCACCACATGGAAGCACCCATTTAAAAGGCTCACTTTATTCTTTAATGGAGATATATTTGATTCCCATATGTGAAATATTAGGTAAAACTGTACCTTTCAACTGTCAGGCTGAGTCTATGATGAAGTTTATTAATAACTATTTACAAGCTTTAACTGTGACAGTGACACAGTGAAAAATAGTAATAAAGGGTTCATTGATGATTATAAAGGTTTAACAAAGAGTTTTAAGGGCTTTACTATTGAGTAATAGTGGTGGTGAGTGCTGTTGAAAGCCCTGGGTGCAGCTTTACCTGTTGGATTGCAATAATAAAGACTACAATGATTAAAACTATAATTATACCTGATCATTTTCCAATATTATAGCTGTTTTGACAGTTTTACTACGTAGGAATTCAATAGAAGGATGAGGAAACCTTTTCTGGTGGAGAAAAGGTCCCTTTTTATCCTAAAATTGGGTGAAAAGGCTTGTAGTCCTTTCCATGTAGTGGAAGTGAAGATTTTTCACTTCCAAGTACTGGCTTGTGTTTTTCACAAGGCCTTTATAGCCTGCATTGGGCTCAGATGTGGCTTTGAAACCACATCTGGGCATTTTTCACCAATGCAGGGTGAAACTTTTCACCTGGGGACCACATAGCCCTCTTCTGACATGTATGACACATAGAATGCTGTACAGAACCTGTATGGGACCCCAGTATTGGATTAATTATGAGCTATTGAAGTATAAACATGCTTCTTTGTCTATTTGACACCTCATAATCATACTTATGGGAGAATATCCCACAGTAAGGCTGTATTGGTCTAACTGTGTGATTTTGAGCTTAAAACTGCCATACCTTTGTCAGTTTTCGGTAAATAAATCTCAATAATGGTTCATTGTTTAGCCCTGAATGTGTTCTACACAATGGTACCTCATTTGATATGGTTATCATTAAATATGGCAAAGTTATGCCATGTACAAGTTTTCTTGTACATATGTATGATTTGCTTAAAATCAGTATGGAGATTGTTTTCCCCATAACTTTTGTTCTAGATGAGATATGGGGAAATTGATGGTACCATCAGATATCCCTGATTGTGCTCTTTACAAAAAAGCCCCACTTTAGGTATCTAACACTAAAACTGTAGAAGTTATATGAGAGGTGAATATTTTATTGACCCTTATTTGACCCTAATTTGATCATTAATTCTGTAACTCTGGTGCTAGCTCTATTTGGCTAGTACCATTGGATAGCCCTAACGTAGAGATTCATTTTGAATACCCATTTGATGGGGTTAAGCCTCTTCCTCTGGATTTCAGATGAGAGGTGAAAAATAAGGTTTATACTCAGCAGCAACTTTGAGCAGGAATAACTTTTTATTCTTTGTCCTATGATTATATGACTTTTATATTTGGACAGGGGTGAGTTTCCTCCTCTGTTTGATACTTTTTGAGCTGGTTTGGCTCAGCTCCATGTTTTGGTGGTATTTTGGCTCTACCATTGGTTTATTGTATTTGGCTGTTATGCTTGTGCTCTGGTTTTGAGTCACAGGCTGACATACCCTCCCTCTAAAAAAGTCTCATCATTAATGAGACTTTTCAGTCCTCCAAGAGGCCCTGAATCTCCTTAGATGAAGGTTCCCATCTGGTATGGCATCTTCTGCCAACTATTTGTCCTTATCTGCTGTCTGGTTTTTAAATCTGACCAAGTATTGCCTTTGGTCTTTACCATTTGGTCTTATCTTCCTGGCCTTGATGATTCTATTCACAGGGCCAGGGGATTCTTTTACCTCCACTATTTCTGGTGGATTGGGATTTTTCTTCCTGGAGGGGAACCTTTCCTCCTCTGTCTGGAAGTATGTCTTGACCAAACTTATTGGAAATACTGGGTGTTTCCTAGAAAATTCCTCTGTGAGTTTGACCCCCACTGCATTCTTCCCTATCAGCTTAATGATAGTGAGGGGCCCTACAAATGATTCTCTCATTTTCTTTGGTCCCTTAAGATTGTTGAAGTTAAGTATAGACACTATCACTCAGTCTTCTTCTTTCAAGTCAGGTTCCATATGTGATTTGTCCCACCTCTGTTTGTTATATTCTTTTGCCTCAGCTATGCATTCGGCAGCTGTGTCACAAGCCTTCTTCCACATATCATGGAAGTCCTTGGCTGTGGGGTAAATGGTCAGAGGATTCCTCTTCAAGTGATCCACAGGCAACAGGGGGTTCCACCCTTTTTCTACCAGTGAAGGTGATTTCCCTGTGGTAGAATTCTGACTAGTGTTATAAGCCAGCTATACTGCTGGTAGAAAGGTAACCCAGTCATTGGTATATCCTTCATGGTCCTTGTATTCCATGCCATATGCACAGATCCTTCTAAGGATATACTCCATGGTTTGGATCATCCTTTCAGCTAGGCCATCTGTTTGTGGATGGTAAGCTGTAGAAAATTCAATCTTTGTACCTAGCATGTCATACAAGTTGGTCCAGAATTCTGATGTAAATTTTGGGTCCCTATCACTAATGATAATCTTAGGGACTCCACAGGTGGTTATTATATTATTCCAAAATAACAAAGCAGTATCCTTTGCTGTGTCCTCCTTGTGACATGGTAGGAACCTCACACTCTTTCTGAACCTATCAACTATGATCAGGTAAGCATTTAATTTTTCCTTGCCCCCTGGGACAGGTCCTCTAGCCCAGTCCATGTTGATGGTTTCCCATGGGTGTTTGGGCTCTTCTATGTGTTGAAGTAGCCCATACTTTTTCCCATTTTTTCTGTTTGCCTTCTGGAATCTTTCAGAAGTGTTTATATATTTACTCAACTCTTGTTCCCATTTGGGCCACTAAGCTGTGCTTGCTACCCTTTCCTCGGTCCTGTCTTCCCTCATGTGTCCCATATAGGGGCAGTCATGACATTCTTGCAGGATTAGGGATATATGGTCCCTGTCTGCTACTGTGAGTGCACTTGTGTGCTTCTCTCTATGGTAGAGCAGGCCATCTATAAGGACAAATTTGTTGTCCTTATAGTCCCTCAACCAGGGTTCCTCTAGCTGAGAGTCTAGTTCTGGGCTCCTGTACTTTTGTTGAAGGAGTTTTAAAAATATGCCACACTGTTTGTGTTTGGCATATGTCTTCATCACTGCATTGAAGAGTTCATTATGCAGTTCTGAGGAACTTATTTCCAATATTGGAGTTTCTGCTCCTTCTGAATCAGTATTCCCACTGTCTGGGGTACCACCTTTTGGTGCCCATTCAGAAAATTTGAAGTTTTTCCTCCTATCTATTTCCATGAAATGGATAGGGATCTTCGCTGCTACTTCAGGATCATAAGCTTGATTGCGTTTTAAATTGTCCAGTGGCCATCTGCTGAGGCAATCTGCATTGGTGTGGCTTTTTCCTTCTTTGTATATGATGGTCATATTACCTCTATACTCTTGGATGGCTATCTTCCATCTCAGCATGTGTCTATTGGCAATCCTCATGTTCAGTAAAGACTTCAAGGCTGTGCAGTCTGTATAGACTTCAAAGACTGCACCCTCCAAATAATAATTGAGTTTTTCCAGGGCCCAGACTAGGCATAGGCATTCAGTCTGGGAGGCCCCATACCTGGCTTTTGAATCTTTCAGTTTCCTAGAGATGTAGCATATTACTCCCTCTCTTGGTTCACCATCTACAATTTGTCTCTGGTGAAGGGCTGCCCCTAAGCCTTGGCTACATGCTGCATCTATATATAGCTTGAATGGTAGTTCAAAGTCAGGAAAGATGAGCACAGTTGCATTTGTGAGTTCATGTTTGATCCTCTCATATGCATCCCTTCTTTCCTTGGTAATTTCAAAAACTACATCTTTTGAACATAACTTGTATAAACTACTAGTTATGTGGGCAAAATTCTTGATGTGGTTTCTGTAGTAGCTAGTAAACCCAAGGAAAGATTGCATCCCTTTGATGTTCTTTGGTACTGGTTTTAGCAGTACTGCTGCTAATTTGTTCTGGTCTATGGCCAGACTAAGGCGTGAGACTTTGTGTGCCAGTGTCAGTAATTCTTGTTGGCCAAAATTGCAGTTTTTAAGTGAAATTTTCATATTAATGGGTGTGCACTCAATTAGTACTCTTTCCATGCACTGTACATGGTCTTCCCATGTCTCTAAGTATATAATTATGTCATAAATATGTACTACCATCCCGCCTTCTAATATCTCTTCTTGAAATATAGTATCCATCATCCTTTGGAAGTGGGCTGGTGCATTTTTGATGCCAAATGGCATCTTGGTGTACTCATATATGCCCATATGGAATATGATTCTAAGTAGTTTTATGGAGTTTGGTTTTACTCCATTCTGGTGGAATCCTTTAATACAATCCATCTTGGTTATGTATTTGGCTTTTGCCATTTTGTCCAGGGCATGAGGTATCCTTGGTATAGAGTACCTGGCAGCTTTTGTGTAGTTATTCAGAGCTCTTAAATCCCCACACAACCTAGATTTTCCATCATTCCAGGTGATAAGGACAGGAGTGGTGATTTACACTATCTTGTTGTGTCCTATTTTCCTGATGAAATCCATTTCTAGGAGTTCATTGATGTGTTTCTCAATTTCCTTCCTAGTTTTCAGACTTTCTGGGTATGGAGGTCTTCTCAGCATGGGTGGATAGGTTCTTTCCACATCCAGATATAATTCTATATCATGGCCTCTGATTTTTCCTAATGGTTCTTCACCAATGGCAAATTCTGCTCTATTTTTCCTCAGCATCTTCAGTAAACTAAGTTTCTGTTTACTGGTGAGGGTATCGCTGAATTGGCCCTCCCTGAACTCATTTAGTAATTCTTCTAGAGGGTCATGGGTAGATACTTGGTATATGTCAAGTGAAAATTTCTTTTCCTTGTTTATACCAATGGTAATGTGCCTGTTTTTACTATTGTAAATTTCAATTCCATAGATCCTCTGGTAATCTGTTCCCAGTAAAAACCCTTGGATGTGGGCATCTTCAAGCACAACAAACTCTGGGTTGAGTCTGATATTACCTTTCCTATGAGGTATAATTATCTCTTTGATAATTTTCCCAATGGAATTCATCTTCCCTGATGCACTTTTTAAGTTCTTTGCCTTGGCTGGCAAGAGCTGTTTTTCCCAATTTGGGAAGTGGTGATCCAGATAATTTCTGGCCACTATTGAGAAGTGTGCTCCACTGTCAATGATCAATGTGATTTGAGCATTGTCTATTCAAACAGTCATATTTGTGGCTGTCCCATGTATTTATGCCATTCCTTTAGTTGGTGTATGTGAGCCTTTGAGATATGACCACATACCCAATAAGGTCACAAAAAAGACTCAGAATAATTATACCTTTAATATAATTATATTAAAATTACTTAGAATAATTATACATTAAAAATAATTACTTAAATATACAAAAAATACCATAAATTGGTACAAAAATTGGTTTAACTTAAAAACGGATGAATCAACACGTAAAATAAATTATACCATTGGATTCCCCATGGTAAAATACACATATACCATTTTTATGGCATATCTGTAAAGTCAATATTTAATGAATTATAAGGTATAATACCTTATAAAAACCATAAAAACTTATTTATCTCAAGGACTAATGAAACAACATGTGAAATAAATTGTACCAGTGGATTCCCCACAAAACTCCACACATAAAACAATTAATAAGCTAATTTCCAAAGTTAATACTTAAGGAATTAACCTGAATATATGCACTTTTTTGGTCAACGCATATATTCAAGGATCATAGCTAATATCTCCTAAACTATACATGATAGAATGATGAACCAAAAATAAAGTTACCACGTAATTACTGTAGGAACACAGATATGAGCTTTATTTTACAAATTATAAACAAGATTAAAACCTATGATGAAATATTGATAAAAATCAACAGAGCTGTTGACCACTTTGTTGTGAAAGTGTTCCAAACTTAAAAAAAAATATACAGTTGGATTCTACTAGTTCATTTGTGAAGAATGATGTAATTGTTATTATTAAATTCAGGGTATAACCCCCTGAAATCAAGGTTTGAAGTTTAAAATATTGAATTTCAACAGAAAAGATGAGTTACAAGAAAAATCATCGAAATTAGAGTTTTGATGATGTAATGAAAAGCTCTTGGAAGCATAATAGGGTTATGCCAGGCTATCAGAATTCACTCCCTGAATTGCTGTAGCGTGTAAATTTTGAAAGTTATTCAGGATCAAAGTTTGAGCTTAATTTGAGCAGTTATGCTCACTCACAGTAACCTTAATTTAAGTTTAACAGTCTTAAGAGTGATAAAATTGGTGAATACTATTAGTTTATGATTAAAACTAATAAAATCCACGAAATTTGGGGTTCTGCCAAGCCTCTGATGTCATCAAACTTAGAGTTATAGTGATAACTCTAAATAATGGTGTAATAATGATGTAATATGGTTTGATAATGATGTAATCATCTCCAAACCTTAAAATATTGATCAATTCCAGTGGGTATGATCAGTACACGTCTACTAGAAGCCCGTTGGACTCTAGGAGGGAGGTATTTACTATAAATAGAGCTCTTTTTACTCTATTTTCCCCTCAGACGCATCAAAAACATTAAATCAATTAAATCAAAGGTAATTTCTTTATTCTTTGTATATAAAACTATTATATTATTAAAGACCAAAGACCACCTCATTATAATCATCTATTTTGACGTGATTAAATCATTTATTTAATTGTTTTTGTTAAAAATCTCTCTAAAAAACTCATTTCCACGTAAAAATCCAGAATAATTTGTAATTTTCTTTATTTTATTGTAAATACAATTTGAAAAGGTTGTATTTATGTTTTTTTGGCGTAAATTATTTCAAAATTATTATATTAAGTGTTAAAAGTAGGTTATTTTCTCTTATTATAATAATTTCTCTATTATTACTCTCTTAATAATTCTCTAATTAATATAAATAGTATTTATATTAATTCACAACTTTAATATTAGTAATCTTATTGTTATTAATTGTTTTTTATTAATAAAAAGCAATTTTTTTACGCCTTTATTATTTGTTGGTAACAATAATAAAGAGCTTTTTAAATACATTAATTATTCTATATTATTATATTTATTTAATAATATAATTATTTTATGCCATAATAATAATAATTATTTATTATTATTATATTCTTAATCTCATTTATTCAATTCATAAGGACATTCAGAGTACAATAAGTAATAAATTCGTAATTTTTTACTTATTGTTTCATAGTCAAACCTTACATTTGGGGGCCTGGCCGTGATATTTACTTAAAAGACCTTTAAAAAGATTTTAATTGGGTTTATCCAATAATAAATTATATTTATAATCATAAAATTATATAATAATTTTATATTTTATTGATTTTAAAAGCTATTGAGGCATTTGGAAAGCAATTTTACTGTCTTACACGTGGTTTTTCACATCCTTAGACTTGCAAGAACTTTCTTTGAGTGACTCTAGTGATTAAAAAAGATAATTTATAAATTAAAAATAATTTTTTATAATTTAATTTTGTAAAAGAATCATATTCATTTTTTATTTTATTCTTTAAAAATAAAAAAATATTAAAAAATATTAAAAAACCAATAAAAAAAAAAAAAAAGTTATTTTCTTTATTCATTTCAAGTTTTTAAAGATATAAAAGCAATTTCTACGTGGAAAATTGCCATATCTTACCAAAAAATAACACTTCTTATAAAAAGACTTATATTTATTTGTCTTTTTTAGTGTTTGAGGATAACCCAACAGAAGATAACCAAACTACTGTTGAGAGATTGGTGGAAGAAACTTGTCAAAGTTCTCCAACACCAGTTATCACCAAAAGAAAGAAAGCTAAGAAATTAGACTTTCCAGGACCCACCATTCAAGACTCTGAAGGTGAGCACCTCTTTTATAATTGCCATAAAAAGAATTTTTATTCTAAAATACTTTTATTTTTCTTATTCCTTAAACTATGACTACCAGAAGAGGGTCCCAATACTCCATCCAATCAGATGGAGCTGGACTCAGAGGTAGAACTGATCCCTCAAATGGGAAAAGAAAGGGCAATATCCCCAGTGGAACAGAACCCACACAAGGAAGTGCCTTATCCCAAAGGCAAGTCCCAGAAATGCCCATGATATCTGAGCCTGAAATGGAACTAAGTATGAGTAACTCAAATAGGTACAAATCACATTCAGAGGGCTCAAATAGACATCTACATGAGCCAGTACAAGCAGTATTACACAGTGTACAAGGACAAAGATTGGGAAATGCTGCCTCAAATACACCAAGGAGTGATGAACTCCTGGCACATCCTGAAAGAGTTCCTCAAAGAGGAGGAGATAGTGAAATACTCCAATGGATGGAATCCACTGTCATCCAAACCTCAAATCAAAAAAATCAAGGATTACCACGCCAAAGAGGGAGGCAACCAAGGAAGAAGCCCCAGTAGCTTCTACCAGCAAGCCCCAAGCCAGCCCACTTCCCCAAGAAGGGATGAAGAACAAGAAAAAGCATTGGAGGAAACCATATTCCCCAAGCTACAGGATCCCAAGAATCCAAAAGGATGCCATGGACAATGTTTTCAACATGGCCAGAACCTTGATGGAATTCAAGGACAAGGAAGAGCAAAGAATGAGACAACCTCATTTCCCAAAGAAATAACCTTGTCCAAGGATGTTGTAAATACTTTAACAGAAATTAAAAATAGTATATTACCTCTAAAAGAAATTAAAGATAGTTGATTATCACTGAAAGAAATAAATAACAATTTATCTTCTTTAACAAAAATTGTTGTGCAAAACAAGAAAGAAATTGACAACATTAAGTTTATTGTTGAAAATAATAAACCAAAGAATTTAATTGACAATACTCAAAAATTAATACAAGGACAACAAGAATTGTATAAATACATAAAAGATATCAAAGACAAGACTTTGACAATCAATTATGATGTGAGTATTGACAATCTTACAGAAAAATTAAATAAATTAAGTATTTCTGTAGAAAAATTTGAAGAAAAGACTTCATCACACCAAAAATTACTTTTGGACCATGTGGAAAAAAGTGATGAAGCAAGAATGCATCTGAAAGATGATATTCAGAGTGAAATAAGGCTTATTACTGAAAAAATGGATAAAATTAATGAGGCTAATTTAAATATGCCAAAGTTATCAACACCATTTTCTCATATAAGAAGCCCTGTTAAAACAAAAGAGGAATTGTCAAATCCTTTCATAACAGACTTGAGTCACCAAGATAATAACCAAGTCTTAATGAAGGAAGCACCTCAATTGAAGGAAAGGCCAACATTCACAGGAGAAGGTGAATATGACCACATGTCATTTATTAAAACAATTGACATGTTACAAGAAGACTATGCCATACCAGATGAATTAATCACTGCAAGATTACATTCATTGTTTGATAAATCTGCAAAAAGATGGTATTATGGCATAAGACAAACAAATGGTAAAAATACCGGGTCTTGGTGGAAACAAGAAACAATCACCAAGTGGGCAAATGATGCCTGGAGGTATAAAATAGAAAATACATTTGAAAACTCTTTCTTTGACCCAGAGAAAGACAAGCCTTTAACTTGGTTCTTGAAACAAGTTGAAAGGCTTAATGCACTGTACCCAGAAATGTCACAAAAGATGGTGCACATGAAAATACTTAAAAAATGTGGAGGGGAACTAGAACATGCCCTAAGAAGCAGGTGTATAGAACCATGCTCCACAGAAGAGTATATAAATGCACTAGAAGATATAGTGACAAGAACAAAAATTGGCAGGACTTGGAAAAATTGGACATTAAAATCCCAGATAAACCATTTATCAAAAAAGATAAATCAAAAGAATCCTTTAAGCCCAATACATCCAACAATAATGAGCAAAGAAAATGCCATAAATGTGGAGGTATTGAACACTTAGCCAATAATTGCCTTAAAAAAGCAAAGATTAATGAAATTGTGGAAACAGAAAACCACAATGACAAAGAAGAGGAATCTGACTCTGAAAAAGAGACAGAAGAGTCAGAAAACTCTGAAAGTAATGAAATCAATATAATTAATGCACAAATTAATAATATTGATATAATTTATGAAGTACTGGATGTTAATTCAAACTTACCACAAGTTGGAACATCTGACACAAACCTGACAAACATACAAGATGCCAAAATGTATAGAACCAAACCTGCAAGAGGAATGGGATATACAGCTGGAAAATCAAGTATAAGTATTGTTATGGTTGATAACCAAGAAGGAAAAGTTAACTTGGATACAGGAGCATATTGCACTTGTGTTGGCAAAAGTTATTTAAAAACCATTGTCCCAAACTGGCAAGAAAAACTTATGCCAATACAAGGTGTCAAATTTAGTAGTGCAAGTGAGAGCATGAAGCCCCTTGGAATAATTGATTTAACACTAATTTTTTCTCATCCCTCACAATGTGTCACAATTAAAGTAGAGTTTGTAGTAATGGACAACTGTACTAGTAATCATTTCATACTTGGGAATGACTACTTATCAATCTATGGTATAGATATCTCCAACCAAAAAGATAGATATTTTACCATGGGAGATAACAAAAGACAAAAGTTTGGCTTCTTAAATAACAAAGAACAAATCACAGTTATTAAGAAGGAAGAAAAAATTCCAGAAAAGGAACTTTTTATATCTGAACAACTTAAAGAGGCAGAATTCAATCAAGAATTAACAGAAAAAATGAAAGAAAAATTGATTGACCTCTTATTTAAGTATAAAAATGCCTTTGCAACTGAAAAAGAGCCACTAGGTGCCATAATTGGACATGAAGTGGATATAATTCTTAATGTAGAAAAGCCTTACCCACCTTTATTAAGAAGACCTGCTTATCCAGCCAGTCCAAGGGCTAGAGAAGCCTTAGAGGTGCACATTAAAGAATTAATGGACCTTGGAGTACTAAGAAAGGTTGGACATAATGAACAAGTAGAAGTTACTACACCTGTCATTATAGCTTGGCATAATGGAAAATCAAGGATGGTAGGAGACTTCAGAGCCCTGAACACCTATACCATTCCAGACAGATATCCAATACCTAGAATCCATGAGACATTGACCCAATTGTCACAAGCTAAGTTCATCACAGCTATGGATGCTCTTAAGGGTTTTCATCAAAATGTCTTAACAGACAATGCCAAGAAACTACTAAGAATAATAGTCCATTGTGGAATTTTTGAATACTTAAGAATGCCATTTGGGATAAAAAATGCACCTTCCCATTATCAAAGAATGATGAATACCATATTCCCTGAAGAATTATCAGAAGGATGGTTAATTATCTATATTGATGATATCATGGTTTGCTCAGAAACTTGGGAAAATCACCTTACAAGACTAGAAAGGGTACTACAAAAAATAGTCCAAGTGAATATGAAAATTTCCTTGAAAAATGTCATTTTGCATATAGTGAATTAAAAGCACTAGGACATGTTGTATCTGGACTTAGTCTAGGCATAGACAAAAATAAAGTAGCAGCAGTACTACTCAAACCAATGCCCCAAACCAAAAAAGAAATGCAATCATTTTTAGGATTTGGTGGTTACTATAGACAGCATATAAAGGACTTTGCAAAAATTGCCAAATCCTTATATAAATTATGTGACCAACAAACAGTTTATAAAATGACTGAAGAAAGGGTCAAGGCATATGAAGAATTGAAAAATTCACTAACAAATGCCCCATTTCTTCTAATGCCAGATTGGAAACTACCTTTCAAACTATACATTGATGCTTGTGGAGAAGGATTAGGTGCTGCACTTCACCAAACACAAATTATCAATGATAAACCAGTGGAAGGACCAATTTGTTTCATTTCAAGGCAAATAAAGCCAACAGAAGCAAGGTATGGAGCAAGCCAAATGGAATGCTTATGCCTAGTGTGGGCTTTAGAAAAACTTCATTATTATTTGGATGGCACAGTATTTGATGTAATCACAGACTGTAATGCTGTGAAATCACTATTAAATATGAAGACTCCAAATAGACATATGCTGAGATGGCAAATTGCTATCCAAGAATAGAGAGGAAATATGACTATTGTTCATAAATCTGGAAATATTCATAAAAATGCAGATGGCCTTAGCAGATGGGCTTTGGCAAATACCCCTGACAATCCAGCATGGGTACCACAAGAAGAGCACCATATAGAAGGAATATGTGTCACAGACATAGGCACAGAATTCTTTAACCAAGTTAAAGAAAGCTATAAGACAGACAAAAATTGCCATATCTTAAGCCAACTTCTAATGAAAGACTGCAAAGATCCATCACTTTCATCAAAACTAGATGAAATATGGAAAAAGGCATATGATGAAGGAAGATTCCACCTCCTTGATGGAATCCTTTACCATAGAACAAAACACACATGTGTCATGGCCTTAACAGATAGAACACTAATAAACACTATTTTACATGAGTGTCATGATAGTGTTGCATCTGGACATCTCTCAGAAGATAGGACACTAGAGAGGGTGAAAACCTGCTCTTGGTGGCCAAATTGGAAGAAAGATGTTGCAGAGTACTGCCAAACCTGTGACAGATGTCAAAAAGCCAACAGAGCCACAGGAAAGAAATTTGGAATGATGATCCAAATCCAAGAACCAAAATCCCCATGGGAAATAGTTCATATGGATTGGGTAACAGCACTACCTCCAGGAGGAGACAGGAGCTTTAATGCATGTCTAGTGTTAGTTGACAGGTACAGTAAAACTCCCATGTTCTTACCATGTCATAAAGATGACACAGCTATGGATACAGCCATAATGATATGGAATAGAGTCATTAGCCACACAGGCTTATCCCAAAATATTATAAGTGACAGAGACCCAAAGTTCACTTCAGCATTATGGACAAATCTCCATAACTTATTTGGGACAAAGCTATCATTCTCAACAGCTTACCATCCCCAAACTGATGGCTTAGCGGAAAGAATGATACAGACCTTAGAGGACATGATCAGAAGATTCTGTGCTTATGGGCTAGAATTCAAAGATTCTGATGGTTTTACCCATGATTGGTGTACACTAATACCAGCACTTGAACTGGCATATAAGACATCAATACATTCTTCTACTGGCAAAACACCAGCAATGCTAGAGAAAGGTTGGAATCCAAGACTTCCTTATGATACCCTCAAAAAGGACTTAGTGGACATACATCCAACAGCAAGCAGTTTTAAGATAATGCTTGACAAAGCAAGACACCATGCAAACAGATGCATGCAAGACTCTTTCAAATATGCAAAAGAAAGATGGGACAAAAGTCATAAACCACCTGACTTCAAAATAGGAGATTTGGTATTAGTATCAACTCTTAACTTTAATAACATAAAAGGACCAAAGAAATTGAAAGATTCCTTTGCAGGACCATTTATGGTAAAAGCACTTCATGGACCCAATGCTGTACAATTGGAACTTACAGGTGATTTAATGAATAAACACCCAACTTTCCCTGTAAGTCTTATAAAACCTTACAGCTCAAGTGACAAGGAATTATTTCCACTAAGAAATAAACCCCCACTTGGAATTCCCCCTTTGGAAGAAGGAGAAGAAAAAAGAATTGTAAAAGTCCTTAAAGAAAGAAGAACAAGGAACAAAAAAGAAAGAGAATACCTTGTAAGGTATAGAAATCCAACTCAAGAAGATGAATGGCTACTGGAGAAAGATATAACAAATGCTGATAAACTACTGAGGAGGTTTAGACATGAAAGAAAACCTAAAGAATAACAAAATCAAGCATTATTGAGCTTCAGGACTGATAAAGTCTAATGAAGAGGTAGGACAGTGGATGATACCCTAATCACACATATCAGATTGTGGTACAATCTTTTTTGGTGGTAGGGAATGTGAGCTTTTGAGATATGACCACATACCCAATAAGGTCACAAAAAATACTAAGAATAATTATACCTTTAATATAATTATATTAAAATTACTTAGAATAATTATACATTAAAAATAATTACTTAAATATACAAAAAATACCATAAATTGGTACAAAAATTGGTTTAACTTAAAACCCAATGAATCAACATGTAAAATAAATTATACCATTTGATTCCCCATGGTAAAATACACATATACCATTTTTATGGCATATCTGTAAAGTCAATATTTAATGAATTATAAGGTATAATACCTTATAAAAACCATAAAAACTTATTTATCTCAAGAACTAATTGAACAACATGTGAAATAAATTGTACCAGTGGATTCCCCACAAAACTCCACACATAAAATAATTAATAATCTAATTTCTAAAGTTAATACTTAAGGAATTAACCTGAATATATGCACTTTTTTGGTCAATGCATATATTCAAGGATCTTAGCTAATATCTCCTAAACTATACATGATAGAATGATGAACCAAAAATAAAGTTACCCCGTAATTACTGTAAGAACACAGATATGAACTTTATTTTACAAATTATAAACAAGATTAAAACCTATGATGAAATATTGATAAAAATCAACAGAGCTGTTGACCACTTTGTTGTGAAAGTGTTCCAAACTTAAAAAGAATTATACATTTGGATTCTACTAGTTCATTCGTGAAGAATGATGTAATTTTTATTATTAAATTCAGGGTATAACCCCCTGAAATCAAGGTTTGAAGTTTAAAATATTGAATTTCAACAGAAAAGATGAGTTACAAGAAAAATCATCAAAATTAGAGTTTTGATGATGTAATGAAAAGCTCTTGACAGCATAATAAGGTTATTCCAGGCTATCAGAATTCACTCTCTGAATTGCTGTAGCGTGTAAATATTAAAAGTTATTGAGGATCAAAGTTTGATCTTAATTTGAGCAGTTATGATCACTCACAGTAACCTTAATTTAAGTTTAACAGTCTTAAGAGTGATAAAACTGGTGAATACTATTAGTTTATGATTAAAAATAATAAAATCCACGAAATTTGGGGTTCTGCCAAGCCTCTGATGTCATCAAACTTAGAGTTATAGTGATAACTCTAAATAATGGTGTAATAATGATGTAATATGGTTTGATAATGATGTAATCATCTCCAAACCTTAAAATATTGATCAATTCCAGTGGTTATGATCAGTACACGTCTACTAGAAGCCTGTTGGACTCTAGGAGGGAGGTATTTACTATAAATAGAGCTCTTTTTACTCTATTTTCCCCTCAGACGCATCAAAAACATTAAATCAATTAAATAAAAGGTAATTTCTTTAGGGTATTGGTAAAAACACGTAAGAGCTTACGTGTTTTTACTAAAAACTTACCTGTTTTTGCCATAATTTGGTAAAAACATGTAAGTTTTTAGTAAAAACACGTAAGGGGTGCCCTGGGCCCATTTTTAATTAAAAATGAAACACAAAAATGCCTGTATTGGGCCAAAACATGCCCAAAAGAGGTTTTTTCCCCACAAAACCTCTCTAACTCCAAATTGTTTCAGATTTTTTTGCCCAGCCCCCCCCCCAAAAAAAAAAAAGCCCGAACACCCCAACAATCCACATTATCCCCACCCCAAACCATTTTTTTTTTGGAAAAACAGCATTACCAAAGCCATTTTGCAAAGCTTTTCACCCTTTTTTTTATTTTTTTCACCCAAAGACTGCATTTTCCACCACAACAACCTGCTTTCAAGCCTCCAAATTTCCAATTTTTTACCTTCCCTCATCCATTAATCCCATATTTAAACCACTTTCTTTCACTCTTAACCCCTTCTGTTCATTTTTCACACCTTTTTTCACCTCTTTTTCACACTTCAAAAGGTTCTTACTCCATTCCAAATCCCCAAATCCCCCCTTTTTTTCACTTTTACACATATTTTTCATTCAAAAATGCTCCAACCCCCCACTGAAGGTGAATTTCAGACCCTTGAGCTTCTTTGGCAACATGTGCATAATGTTGCCAGGGCTCAGGGGTATGCTGTGTCCACCTTGAGGTCCAATATGACCCACAACCAAATTGAAATATGTTGTGATAGGTCTGGCACCCCAAATCCCAACAAAAGCCCCTCCAAAACAGTCACCTCAAGAAAGCTTGACTGTCCTTTTAGACTTTATGCCAGGAAATATGCCAAGAGCACCACTTGGACTCTTAAAGTCAAAAATCCTGTACATAGCCATGATGCCACTGAAAATATCATGGCACATCCTGCTTTCAGGAAATTCAATGAGCAAGAAACATCCCAAATTGCTCAAATGTCTGAATCACTCCTCATGCCAAGGCAAATTCAGGCCCAATTATGCAGCCAGAGGGAGTCTGACAGGCCTGTAATCCTTCAAGACATTTATAACCAAGTCAAGAAAATAAAGAAAGACAAACTGCAAGGCAGAAGGCCCATTGATGCTCTTATTGACACTCTCAAAGAAGAAAATTTTGTTTGGTCCTCTGCAAGAGATTCTGAGGGACACATTACCTCCTTGTTTTTTACTCACCCCCTGGCCATAAAACTTCTTCATGGCTTTCCTCATGTCATTCTTATGGATTGTACTTATAAAACCAATAAGTACAAAATGCCTCTTTTTCATATTGTTGGATTCAGCTCAACAAATAAGACCTTTTCTGGGGCTTTTTGTTTGATGAAGAATGAAAATGAAACTTCATATACTTGGGCCTTAAATCAATACATTGAAAAGGTCCTCAACAACACCAATCTTGTCCCCCCCCCCCAGTTATTGTTATTGACAGGGATCTGGCCTTGAAAAACTCTATTAAGAAGCTCTTCCCAGACTCCAAAGTCATGCTATGCATTTGGCACATCAACAAGGATGTATCTGCTCATTGCATGAAGAAAATTGGTCATGGAACTGATTTTGAAAATTTTATGGGCCTTTGGAATCAAGTAATATACTTCTTCATTTTATTTCATTTTATTTCACTTTTTTTCTTATTATTGTCTTTATTAATGACTTTGGGATTCTTTTCTCAGCTTATGTATTCACCCACTGAAAAGTCTTTCAAAGACAACTGGAAGAAGCTTCAAAAGCAACTTAAAAATGCTGAGGTCTTGCAGTATTTGGAAAATACTTGGCTTCCTCTAAAGGAGTATTATGTGCCAGCCTGGACAAACCACCATTGCCACCTGGGTGTGGGCTCCACCTCCAGAGTTGAAGGTGCCCATGCCATGGTTAAACTTTGGCTACAAAAGTCCACTGGTACTCTCCTGGAGGTAGTCAGGGCACTCCACATGGCATTCAGAAAACAATTTATTGAAATTATCAACAGAATCTCCAAAGAAATGATTGTCCATGTCAAGAATTTTCCTCCACACATCTGTGCCCTCAATGGCAAGGTGTCTCATTATGCTCTTCAGATTTCCTTTGAAAATTTCAAAACAAAATTTCCTCCAAATAAAAAATGCACCAACAAATACAACAATTATAAAGGCATTCCTTGCAAGCATAAGACCCAAAAGGCATTTGCCAAGCGCCAAAGGCTTGAATTATCAGACTTCCATCCTCAGTGGCATTTGAATTTGCCTGTGAGGGTTTTTTATTTTCTTCTTATTATTTTTTTCTTATTAACTGATTTTACTTGTCATATTCTTCTCAGACTGGTTTTCAAGGTGATGATCAAAGTGTTGAAAAAGAAAGAAAGAATGAAGCCAAGAAAATATTTGAAGACATTGGGGAAGACCTGTTTCAAAGACCAATGGCAGAAATCACCCCAATACTCCAACATTTTCAAGATGTTTTGACTGGAAAAGTCCCATTTGATCAAATTCCCAAGAGTCAAGAGGATGATCAATATTATGAAGACCCTCTAGAATGCAAGAATATCCGTGGAAGACCCCAAGGAGCCAAGAATAAAAACAAAAGAGAACCTTCAAGATTTGAAATCATTGAGAGTCAAACCAAGAGAAGAGGAAGACCCCCATCAAAAGTGACCAGCACAACAACTTCCAGATCCCAGTCAAATTTCCCCTCTCCAATTATGGAAGTGGACTCATCTGAAGATTCTGAAGATTCTGAAGATTCTGAGGACTCATTGTCTAAATCCATCAGTTCATCAGATTCACTACCCTCAGAAACTGAATTAAATAAATCAGAAGTAACCCTTAGAAGGTCCAGAAGATTGGCAATTGGAAGCAAAACATCACAAAGAAAATCACACAAGCCTGCCACCAGTTTGAATATCTATGATGCAATTGACCTGACCTGTGAGCATTGTCAAAGCAACTATCACACAAGTGATGAATGCTCCAAGCTGTTTGTGAGTTTTTGATTCTTTTTAATGTAATTTTATGTTGCTTATTTTGATATTTATTCATTTTTTGAACTTATGTTATCAGATAACTGGATCAGAAGACTTGCCCAAGTTTATATTGAAATACACCTTCAAGGCCATCAATGTCCAGGGTGATGGAAACTGTGGCTACAGAACAGTATCCCACTTCATTTACAAGACTCAAGATCAATTGGCTGATGTCAGAGGTGACTTGGCTGAAGAAATTCACCAAAATCAAGACCTTTATGAAGCCATGAACACCTTAATTCCCTCAGTATCCTCTTATTTGGAAAGAATTGAATGGTATGAAGATGTTGGCCAGGCTCCAAAAAGCAAGTGGATGTCCATGCCTGACATGGGGGATCCAATTGCAAATAAGTATAAAAGACCAGTTTTCTTTTATTCCACAGCCCAATCTTTTTCCTTTTTCCCTTATTTCTGTCCTCCAAATGATAATCCCCCCATTTTCATCTGCTTCTTGAATAGTTGTGCTCATTTTGTTCCATTGGACATCATCATTTCTAAAGTTTATCCAGTCCCCCCCATTACTGTGAACTGGGAGATTCATGCCCAAAAACAAGCCCTGGGGTGGGCTGATAAATTTAAGAAACATAGAATGTTTTATTTGTCCAATCTTCCTCCCCCCTCTCAGAAAAAACCCACTATTTTGGAGGTTGATTCTGATTGAATGATTTTTGTATATACAATTTATGCCAATTATCCCCCTCCTCAGTCATTTTTATTGCTTAAATCCCACCTCAGCCTCCTTTTTTATCAAACATGTGGAACTTTTGTACTTGAAAATAGTCATATTACACACAAGAAAAAAAACAGTTAAAAAAAAACACCCATTGCGCCTTCACTTGTGGTCCCACCCAAAAAATTTTCCCAATTCATGAGCTTCTGGTTCTTTATTGTCCAGATTGAACCCTTTAATTTAAAAAAAAATGAAGGAAATTCATAAGTGGGAAGTTATCAAATTCACTTTTTAAAAATAAGCATATTACAATGACGGGAAAAAACATTTGAAAAAAAAACTCTTTTTGCGCCTTCACTTGTCCCACCCAAAAAAATTCCCAAAATTATGGGATTCTGGTTCTTTATTCTTCACATTGAACCCTTTATTTTAAAAAAAATCAAGCAAATTCATAAGTGGGAAGATTTTAAATGAATTTTTGAAAAAAATATGCCATTTTGGCATATTGGCCAAATTTGTGAAATTTGGCAAAAAAAAAAATTTGAAAAAATTTGTGCTTATTGACATGCCAAGTCGGGAAAAATATGGCAAAAAAAATTAAAAAAAACCTCAAAGCTGAGCCTGAGGAATTTTTTTTGAAAATTAAGGTCACTTACGTGTTTTTACCAGAAACTTACGTGTTTTTACCATAAATTGGTAAAAACACGTAAGCTTTTAGTAAAAACACGTAAGGGCTTACGTGTTTTTACCAACACCCTTTCTTTATTCTTTATATATAAAACTATTATATTATTAAAGACCAAAGACCACCTTATTATAATCATCTATTTTGACGTGATTAAATCATTCCTTTAATTGTTTTTGTTAAAAATCTCTCTAAAAAACTCATTTCCACGTAAAAATCCAGAATAATTTGTAATTTTCTTTATTTTTATTGTAAATACAATTTGAAAAGGTTGTATTTATATTTTTTTGGTGTAAAATATTTCAAAATTATTATGTTAAGTGTTAAAAGTAGGTTATTTTCTCTTATTATAATAATTTCTCTATTATTACTCTCTTAATAATTCTCTAATTAATATAAATAGTATTTATATTAATTCATAGCTTTAATATTAGTAATATTATTGTTATTAATTGTTTTTTATTAATAAAAAGCAATTTTTTTACGCCTTTATTATTTGTTGGTAACAATAATAAAGAGCTTTTTAAATATATTAATATATTTATTTATTATATTATATTTTCATAATATAAATCATATTATTATATTTATTTAATAATATAATTATTTTACGCCATAATAATAATAATTATTTACTATTATTATATTCTTAATCTCATTCATTCAATTCATAAGGACATTCAGAGTACAATAAGTAATAAATTAGTAATTTTTTACTTATTGTTTCATAGTCAAACCTTACAGTGTAACTAGGAATGCTTGTGCATCTTGTGTGTGTTTGCACAAGTTTTTGTCTGAAGTGGTCTGTGGAATGCCTGCTTCTAACTGTATGTCCTGAATTTCTAGTGGTGTTGCCTCTTGGTACTCCACTATAAACTTCTCTCCTGGGTCTTGTTCTTCATCAGATTGTTCTCTGATGGAATCACCCATAGAGTCTGATTCAGAATCCTATGTGGGGGCTTCCTCCTTTGGGAATTTCCCAATGGAATAGACTTTCTTCTTTGCCTTTAGACAGTTATTGGCATAATGGTCTGTTGAACCACAATTGTGACAAGAATTCTTCTTCCTAGCCACTTCTGCCACTCTTTCTCTGGTTTCCTCTTTAAACTCCACCCTGAAAGGTTTTTTATCTCTGAAACCACTTCTTTTATATGGGTAGTATTTCCCTATATTTGTTCTTTTCCTTATATCTTGTAAGGTATTTTCAATGTCATCTAGAGTGCAATTGTGGTTGCATCTGCATTTCACTTCATGCTGTAGTTCTCCTGGCATTTGTGTCAGGAGTTTATAATTCCTCATCTGGATATTCACTTGAGGGTCAATGGCTTTAGGTCTTTAATACTGTCTGAGACACCACTCATATGGATCTTTTTCAACAGAGTACTTGTCATTTTCAAATGACATGGTCTTCTGCCATATCCAAGTACCATTGCTGTACTTTTGGATTATTTAACTCTTTCACCGTAGCCAGTTCCTTCTTCCATTGATTTCTTTCATCTCTGTGTAGCAAATACTAGCATGTCCTTTGAATGCTGTGTTAAGTCTAGCAGTAATCCAGTAGTCTGGTATGCTTGGTAAATCAATGAAGAGTCCATAAATATAATCAATGAGTTCCATTTAATCATATTCTCCTGTTCCAGAGAATTTGGGCCAGCTTGAGGCCTCTGGAAGCTGTCCTAAGTCTTCCTTCTCAGAATAAGACATATTGTCTCCATCCTGGTATTAAGATAGAGATCTTGCCTTATTAAACAATGTGCCATCTGGTTTGATGTCCTCTTGGCGATATGGATTATCTGTAACATGGCCTTGTGGTTGGGGATTCATGTTATGGTAGACATTAAACAGTTTGTTTATGTCTTGATCCAGAAAATCCCTGTCCCTTTTTCTGTGGTGTTGTTCTTCAAAGACTTGATTCCATCTTTTGTTGTTCTTTTCAGAGGCTTTTCTCAATTGAGAATGTCCCTCTTGAAGAGTTTTTACAATTTTGTCGATGGAGGCTCTTAATGTTTTCATCCTCTCATGGCTTGCTTGGAGTTCTGCAAACTGCTTTTGAGTTTGCTCCAAAAATTGGGACATTTGTAACCACAGTGCATCACTGTTTGAGTTACTCTCAGGTGTATCAACATTATGTTCAATCTGAGTGGGGTTAATATTTCTATTAATGGGGCTACTGATTCTAGAATTATGTACAAGTATTTCTGGTTCTTGTGTACTTCTTTTACCAAGTCCAACAGCTTCTGGATAATTGTGTCTGACTCTTTCTGCCTTTGGTTGAAAGAGGTCTTGTTTTTGCCCTTGTATCCTTGTCTTCTCCTGGAACCTTCCTGGGATTGTGAAGAATGGTGACTCTTGGCCACTGATCTGCTGGTTCCTTAATGGTGTGAAGCCACTGGAGAGCTGGTTTGGCCTACTCCTTGTGAGCCTGAAGGAATCTGAGTATCCCCTGTCTGGGTCAGTTGTTCTTCTATAGCTTGAATAGTGGCTTGATTCTCCCTTATCCTTTTTTCCCTCACCTCCAGGAGTCTGAACTGTCTGGTGAGATTAAAACCTTTGGTGATTACCATAAGGTCTTTTCAGTCTGTCTCTTTGAGACATATCTTCTGGCAACTTGCCCCAAGTTCTGCCCAGTGGGATGCTAGGTTGAACCTCTTGTTGTCCATTCTCCATTGAAAAAGGTCTTTGAGCAGTTGGTGGAGCTGAAGAACTTGATCCATATCCTTCCAGTACTCTGTTTTTAGGCTTCTGTTGGATTGGAATGTGAATGGAAGAGTGGGTATGATTTCCCTCAATGTCTTGCCATCCACCACTGTGTCCAAGGTGTCCTCCTCCAGGTCTTCTGGTTCTGGACAAGCCTTCTCTGTCCTCTGGTTGGTTCCTTTGAAAGCCAAAGTTTCTGAGGTGTAAAGGTGAAATATCAGTGTTTGAAAGCAGTCAACAACTTAATGTTCTTAGGGTATTTACCTTTGACTGTGCCTTGTACAAATTTTCTATCTACTGCTTTTGGAAATTTGCCTTTGGAGGTTACAACTTGGTTAATAATTGTAATCTTCCCTGTACAAGTGGTTAAGCTTTGTTTTCCTTGTATTGATGCAGATTTTTGTCTATTCCTCTGGGTGGCAATTGGTGTCCGCTTTTTTGCTGTGATACAGCCTTCACTGTGCCTTTTTCCTTTTCCCTTGCTGCCCTCTGGTTCTGAGGGTGTCACTGGTGTGTTGGCCTGTGACTGGGTCTCAAGTGGGATGTAGTTTTCTTCCACTGAATCAAACAGGAAAAGAGGGATTAATGTCAGTTAAGACTTCTTAAAAGGCTGTTTTCACATCTAATAATGGCCTCTGGGCAATATATTTCTATATTGTGCCCTTGTATTATTAAAGTGTAATTTAAATTAACAATTACACATCATAAATACAGCTTATGGATATCTGGTACACTGTTTGTATACCAGTATCTCACAGATTAACTTGTAATTAGCAAGTATAATAAAAAAAGTGGTTATTTAAAGGGTAATTGAAATTTTCAATATACCCAAAAACACCTCTAATACTGTTGGTTTTGCAGTGAGAGGTGCCCTTTTTAACCAAAAAATGGGAATTATTAGGGGCTTAAAGTGTTTAAATATATAAAACACACCAAAAATAAGGGTTTTTGTGGTGATTAAACCACACAAAAAGGCAATTGGAAATAAAAAAACCTGGTTGTATATGACATATACCACTCAAAAAATAATTATAAGATATGTATTATAATTATCTTTTAACAAAATTATTCCTAAATAAGGAGAAAAAAAGTGTCAGAAATAAAATATAAGAGAAAAAAACTCACTTTTATATGTAAAAAGGTCCAAAATCCAAAAAAAAAAACATGGCCAGGCCCCCAAAATGTCAGGCTGAGTTTATGATGAAGCTTATTAATAACTATTTAAAAGCTTTAACTGTGACTTTGAAACAGTGAAAGATAGTAATAAAAGGTTTATTGATGATTTTAAAGGTTTGATAAAGAGTATTAAGGGCTTTACTATTGAGTAATAGTGGTGGTGAGTGCTGTTAAAAGCCCTGGGTGCAGCTTTACCTGTTGGATTACAATAATAAAGACTACAATAATTAAAATGATAATTATACCTGATCATTTTCCAAGAGTATAACTGTTTTTGACAGTTGTACTATGTAGCAATTCAAGAGAAGGATTAGGAAACCTCTTCTGGTGGAGAAAAGGTCCCTTTTTATCCTAAAATTGGGTGAAAAGGCTTTTAGTCATTTCCACGTAGAGAAAGTGAAGATTTTTCACTTCCAAGTACTGGATTGTGGTTTTCACAAGGACTTTATAGCTTTTATTGGGCTCAGATGTGGTTTTGAAACCACATCTGGGCATTTTTCACCAATACAGGGTGAAAACTTTCACCTGGGGACCACATAGCCCTCTTCTGACATGTATGACGCGTAGATTGCTGTACAGAACCTGTATAGGACCCCAGTATTGAAGTATAAACATTCTTCTTTGTCTATTTGACACCTCATAATCATACTTATGGGAGAATATCCCACAGTAAGGCTGTATTGGTCTAACTGTGGGATTTTGAGCTTAAAACTGCCATACCTTGGTTTGATTTGGGGATATCAAGCTCAAATTTGGTTCATTTTGTAGCCCTGGATTTGTTCTACACAATTATACCTCATTTGATATGGCTATCATTAAATATGGCAAAGTTATGCCATGTACAAGTTTTTTTGTATATATGTATGATTTGCTTAAAATCTGTATGGAGATTTTTTGCCCCATGACTTTTTTTATAGATGAGATATGGGGGAATGGATGGCAACATTAGATATCCCTGATTGTTCTCTTTCCCAAAAGGCCCGACTTTAGTTATCTAACACTAAAAATGTAGAAGTTATATGAGAGGTGAATATTTTATTCACCCTTATTTGACCTTATTTTAGTCATTACTTCTGTAACTCTGGTGCTAGCTCTATTTGGCTAGTACCATTGGATATCCCTGACTTAGAGCTTCATTTTGAATACCCATTTGATGGGGTTAAGCCTCTTCCTCTGGATTTCAGATGAGAGGTGAAAAATAAGGTTTATTCTCAGCAGGAAATTTGAGCAGGAATAACTTTGTTATTATTTTTCCTATGATGATGGAACTTGTATATTTGGAAAGGGGTGAGCTTCCTATTTCTTTTGATAATTTTTGAGCTGGTTTGGCTCAGCTCCATGTTTTAGTGGTATCTTGGCTCTACCATTGGTTTATGGTATTTG
Organism: Austropuccinia psidii; assembly: GCA_023105745.1. Taxonomy (NCBI): domain Eukaryota; kingdom Fungi; phylum Basidiomycota; class Pucciniomycetes; order Pucciniales; family Sphaerophragmiaceae; genus Austropuccinia; species Austropuccinia psidii. Next base: position 12,459,753 of record JALGQZ010000002.1, on the reverse strand, counting down.
GCTGTCATGCTTGTGCTCTGGTTTTGAGTCACAGGCTGACATCAACCTCCAAATAAGTATCATTTCTGTAAACAGTCTTTTACCTTATGTATTGGAGAAACATTTCTGGGTTTCCTTTTCTATTTTTTTACCATATAATGTATAAGATTTGTAGATATTATTAAATAAACTCATATTTTTCTGGTCAAAACAAGGTTATTTTCTGAATTAGTATTTTCAAATGAATTTCATTAATACTCTTTAAAAATAACTCCAATATTCATTCATGACTATAAATAAATATAAGATTTCTTTATCCTTGAAGTAGAATTTCTATAATAATTGGGGGTACAGAATTTAAGCAAACATTATCAGCTTCTTGATATATTTAGATGGCTTAGTCATCATAGCCAATTCATAAATATCTCTCATTTAGATATTGCATTTATTAAAAAAAATCAAAATAGGGTAGTAGTGAAATAAATATATAAATTAAAAAGAAGCAAGAAAGTCATACCTGATTAGATTACTTTATCAATTATATAGATAGCTATAATCCTTGGTTGGTTTTTGGTTAATCCGGGCTACAAATTCTAGTTTTAGTTTGATAAATATTTTGGAGGAAATTAAATATTATTAATACCTTTTCACCTTTTACTTTCCTGAGCCAATCAGAATCAATTTTCTCTAAGATGAAAGATTTTCTTAATGATTCTTTGATAAATAAATATTTTTGCAAAATGTAATAAGTTGAATTTCAATGGTTAAAATAAACTAAAAAATGGTTTTTATTTATCTTTTTTTTGAATCAAAATTAATATTTCTTTTAAAAATTAATTCTTATCATCTCTGAAATATCCTTAATTTATGAAATTTGGAAATTTATTCCTACTTGACTGCGGAAACCCTTGTGCAATCTTCATGCAAGTCCCTCACACCTACTGAATTACCAAAGTTTAGTCAGTGTAAGGGAATTACCAGCTCTTTTTATTCAAAATAATTAGTTTATCCAAAATATTTTATGTGAATTTTTTTTAAAACTATCATTATCTTGGTTCTCAGCTTATAAGTTCCCTGTTTGGAAAATGCAACCAAATAAATTATTTCCTTTCAGAAAGATTTTTTCATCCATCAAAAAATTTTACAATGTTTTGGAATGGGTATTCAGAGATATATCTTAAATATTAATTGGTTTTTAATTTAAAAACCATTCGAAACTTTATATTAAATTATTAAAAAAATGGGCTTTAACTCCCCCTTACTGTTTACACGATCCACAGAGGTCAAAACAACTTGTTTGAATCTATTATTCTACAAAAATTAAATTTTTTTCTATCAAAATTTCTCTCTTTATTTATCCTATCCCTCAGTAATAATTATTTTATCTGTCTCTATGTACTTAGATATCTGCTACAAGAAACAAATTCCTAAACAATATTATTCTTACCACAAGACTAGTTACTACTAAAGCTTTAATGATTCATCTGCCTTGGATTAATAGTTTTAAATTGAATGAACAAATATTTTTATTATTATTATATAGGGGATTTCTAAGCTTATTTTTCAAATTGTAGCTCAACACAGTTGAATTTCTGAGCTATAGTATATTGATATATTTAATAATAAATTATTGAGTGTAAACTTAAAAAAATATATAATGGATCCCAGTTTAAAGTATTTATTATTTAAAATATTAAAGATAGAAATTCATTGAATTATCACCAAGAAAAAATCACATGTCAAGTAATTTTTGATAATTCCCAGACCTATTTCCTGTTTGAGAAAATTTAAGAAATATTTTCAAAAAATCTCATAAATTAGAACTATGGATTAAATGAAGTTTTTGAATTAATAGAGCATAATTTTTTCTTTCTATTTCTCAAAAATTGAAAGAAGTATGATTTTTTCTCAAAAGACTTCTATTTACCAACTATTCCTCTTCTTAGAGTTATTTCTATAGCTTCAATGTTGAAAGATTATTCCAAATTAATCAAAAGTTATTTCTAGTAATTTATAACATCTTGCATCAATTTCTGTTCTTTTGAACATCCATTTTTTCAAAGCTATTATAGTTTATTTTCGTGGTCACCCTATAGGATTCCAAAATGTTAATCAATTTGTGGTCCAATATTGAAATTTATTAACGCAAAATTTAATATTTGAATATTTCATCAATTATCACAATTTCAAGAAATTATATACTCAATTAATGGATAAAATCATTCTTAAGACACTTACCTATATTAATTATGATTACCATGTGTGAAATATTTCAAGACTCTTTTTGAAACTTAAGACCTCTACCTCAAAATGAATCATCTTTGAATACTAAATTGATAAGTGAGCTGCTTTCTACTACAAAGAAATATTTTTACATAAATAATAAAAGCTCTTGTGATTTCTTAACCTTCAGTAATGATCAAATTCCAATGAATTTTTTTTAATTCATTTAAAAAATATTTTCTCATACTGTCTTTCTGGATTCTTAGAGCCTTCTTACCAAGGACTATTTTCACATAAATGGATAACGTTAGATTATTTTTCTTTAAATATCATTACAGAAATTTTAATTATACCTCCAACAATTTATCTATATTCCAAATTTAGAAATAATTATTTTAATTAATTCACATTTTTTTATTTTTGGGGTTACAAAATAAACAAGTGAATGATAGAGAATTAAATATTATACAATCCCAAGAAAAAATTTATTAATCCCAATTTCATAAAAATCAATATATTTTACTTTGTTTTTAAGCTCAAAAATATGGTTAACTTAAATAATTTTTTACTTGAAATACCCCATATTTGAATATACCAGAAATATTCAACTCATTTGTCTAATTAATTTGTGCTTGAGATTATTTAACATAACATTATGTATTATTAGGTATTTTTAATCTATTATTGGTAATAGCTGGCTTATTATATCTCAGTTAATCCAAAATATCATCCATATAAAAGGGACTATCGCACATTTTTCCTCCAATATATACATTGAACTGAATTATAAGTTTGAAATATTTCATGGAAATTGTGTCCTATTTTTTCAAAAATTGGAAGAAGATTTTCAAAATTATCTATATAGACAATTTAATTCTTCTTGGATAAATTTCATTGTAAGATTCTTTTAGTAAAATATTATTTATAATAATGAAGTTATTTTTTAAAGAAAAAAAAATTCAAAATTTCGCAAATTAATAGATCTGATATCTAATATGATATATTCAATACCAATTCACACATTAAGTATTTATTTAGATAAAATATTCACTTAAGAGCCAAAAGATATTATTTCAAAAGTAGTGTCTTATTTGAAATATCTTGAATAATTTCTTTTTGAATTCATCATTCTCCTAAATTCATTTTATTTCAAATGTCATGAAAATCCATTTATTAGATCATCCCAAATCATTAAGGGGTCAATTTCCCATTCTTAAGCATTTAAATCTCAGAAATGAAAAATTGGAATTATATCTCTCACTAAGCTCTCATAATTATCCTTCAAGTTAAGTTTAATCTCAAGTAGGATAAACCCAAAAATTTGATAAAAAATTAAAAATTAAAAATTAATGAAGAAATTCAATTACTTAATGATATAATTTTTTTGATTGAAATTTCTTTACTTTCCCTTCAGATTTTAATCTTACTTATTATAATATTCTTTTCAAATAATTATATGTAACTAAAGTCATTAAAATTTACTTTAATTGATAAAATGTTTATATTTTTAGCTTCTTTAAATAGATCTTAATTTTTTTTGTTAAAATACAAATACCAAATTTCAAAGAATTTAGATACTATATTCTACCAAATTTCAAGTTTGATATAATAAAATTTTTTTGAATTTTAATTTTTTTATCTTCAATTTGATTTATAATATTAATAAATTGACTTCTTCAATTATTCTTTTTACTTAATTCTAATTAAAAGAAAAACTTCTTTTTTTTTAAATGATAAAAACTTTTAGAAAATAAATTTTTATTCTTTAATATCAAAAAAGAAATCCATAAAATTATCTCAAGGAATATCAAAAGAATTTGTTTAAAAAGAAACTTGGCTTAAGCTAAATGGTTAATTTTTTTTTTCAAATATTTTTAGAATTAATGCCTTACTAGTTATTTATTAAAAAAATTAGATATCTTTTTTAATTAAAATAAAAACAATAAATTGAAGCTTAATAAATAAAATTCAATTTGATTAAATATTAAAAGTTTAGATCTTATATTTAAGTTAGAAATCACAAAATTTATTATCAAATTCATGAATTATTTCATATATAAATATATATAATATTTAAATAATTTGTTTTGAAAAAGACATATTTCCCAGCTTGGGTAAGTAATCTTTTTTTATATTTTCTTTATTATTATCATAATTATTTGGATAGGTTGATGGTAAGTCATGTGAGTAAAATAAAAAATTGAAAAATGATAATTATAAACCTTGAGATAATTTTAGAAATAACAAGTTTAAGTTATTCATAAAGGTAAATCACAATCATAAAAAGAAGTAAAAAACTTCAACCTTGCTTTATTCCAAAAACAATTTATTTAATTACAAAATTATTTTAATAAGTGAAGAAAATTTCATAAGTTACTTTAATATAGATCAAAAACTTTCCTGTAATCTTTAAAAAAGACTAATAAAGGATGATTTGATTGGATTTTTGAGATCTTTAATTTATATTTGAGTTCTTCAAGTTTTCAAAATTGTTGTTTTTTTATATTTTATCTTGTTTTTTTTTCAAATTTTAAATTAATCTTTTTCAATCCTTAAAGTATATCCTTTTAAATTTAATTATTAAATTATATTGAAAAAATTTTTTAAATTGAATTCTTATAAAATAAAATTCAATTATGAGGATTCTTTATAGTGTTTTGTTTTTATTTCTAGTGAGCTGTTGTATATTTTTTCCAGTTTTAATGTGTTTTTAAAAAATAAATTTATTTTCTCTTATGAAATTCATGAGTTCATTTAATAATTATAATAATGGTTAAATATTATTAAAATATATAATTAAATCAAAAAATAACATTATATGTAAAGATTTATTTGAAAATATCATTTTTTCAAGAAAGGTGTGACAGCTTCTAAATGATTACTAAGACTTTAAGAATAGAGAAAGAGAGAAAATTCAATAAAATTTGAATAAATTGATTTTTAAAAAGAGAATGATTATTAGAAATATTGGAGAAAAAGGAAGTGGTGGTTTGGTATTAAATTAAAAAAAGACAGTGGGTTTTTATTTTTATAAGGTTTTTATGCTCCAAAAAGCTTTTTTTCAGGTTTATTGGGCAGATATAGATGTAAATGGAATAATTACTGTTCTGAGTATTCTTTTGGTTTTTCTAGCTAGTTCCTGTAATATGATCACATTATGTAGGAATAATATTTATAAGTATATTATTTCTTTTAAACACTAATAATTATCTTGATATTTGCATATTTATAATGTTAAACTCATATTATTAATAGTTTCAGGATATATTACCTCATAAGAAACATTTAATCAAGTTCTTTTCATATATTTAAATTCCAATATTGTATTAGTAGTTCTTGAATTCCAATATATAAATACAAAGCTCATTTAATTTAATTTTATCTAGTATCTCTTGATAAAATAGTATGTAATTCGTTTTTTTCAGTGAAACACCCAAAATAATCTAGTATTTCTTTTTTTAATATTAAATCATTTTCACTTTGTTCTTTTCAGAGTTTTAAGTTATGATATATAAATCAAAAATATTTTTTTACTTCATTATAATAAAAGAAAATATGTTTCTTTAGATTTCTATTCTTAACTTATTCAAATGAGAATTCATAAATATTTAATAAAATTGGTTTATTATTCTATTAAATTAAATAATTTTCTAAAATAAATAAAAAAGAATAATTTTCTAAAATAAATAAAAAAGAATAATTATTTGGTTAAATAAATTATTAGTATTTTTTGTTGTTCTGAATAGAAGTTTATGATTAATAGGAGAATTAATGGAATGAATTGATTTTAATCTCAAGCTCAATTATTCATTTATTTTTTCATGAATTCATTTTATATCTTAAGTTTTTCTAATTTTAACAAAATGTTATATATATATTTTAATAATAAGTTTGTAAAATATAAATTAAACCTTTTAGAATATTTAAAAATATTTTTCTTTTTTCACAAAAATAAAAATTATATTTATCATATTTCAGTACATACTTTTACATATTTATGATCTCAAATAATATTCTTAAAAAAAGATGTTGACAAAAAATAAGATTTTCTTGTTGAAAAAATTTCAATTTCAATTATTTAATATTATCTTTTAGTAAAAATAATAATTTTATTGAAAAAAAGATAATCACTAAATTAGAATTAGTAAATTTATACAAGCTCTCTTTTTTATGTTTTACCAAAAATTTATGTGAATTTACGAAAATTTGATAAATTCATATGAAAATTTATTAAATAAAAATTGATAAATTTCCTCTTCAAAGATTTTTTGATTTAAAATAAGGGAAATCAAGAGAAATTAATCAGTTTCAATATAATTTTCTCTCCTTCAAAAAAGCAAAGAAGAAAACAAAAATGGTTTTTTTTCAAATTATGACTTTTTTATTTTATTTTTTATTTAATATTAATTAATTAATTTCATTTTGAGAATATTGAGACTACAAATTAAATACAAAAAACATTAATAGGTTAATTCAACTAAAAATATAATTCATAATTTGTTTATCTAATAACAACCTCAATCAAATACTGAGTTTTTAAAAAAAAAAGAAAAAGGAATTAAGTGAATTTCAATACTAATTAATTTATTTAAATTTGAATAAAAATTTGATAATTCAAGATATTTTAATTCAATTCAAAAAATTTAAATTATTATTTTTTGATATTCTTTTTTCATAAATTCTATTAATTAAATTTTGAACCCAAAAAAAAATAAAAATAAAAACCTTCAAATTTCATTACAAGATATGAATTTTCTAAATTGATTTTTATATAGATTCCTCAATAATTTTTTTCATTTTTTTTTTAAAAAAATGATAATTTAAATTAAAATCAAAATCAAAATAAATTTAAAATAAAATAAAATAAAAAAGTAAAAATAAGAATAAAAAAAAAAGAAAACTAATTTTTATACATTTGATTTATTAATATATCTTATCAACTAATTTTTAAAGCATTTGAAATTTTGATAATTTTTCTTTAAAAAGAAGAGAAAAGAAGTGATAAATATTTTATCATTATTTCAAAAATTAAAAAAAAATAAAAATATAAATAAAAAATAAAAAATAAAAAATTGATGAAAAAATTAAAACCATACAGAAATTTTTTGTTTAAAGATTAATAACATTGATTTTATTTTTTTTATTTTTATTAAACAAAAAAAATCAAAATTCAAAACAAGTTTTTTTTTTTTATTATTTTATTTTTGTTTTTTTTCAGATTTTTTTTCTAAAAATTGAAAAAAATGAAAAAAAAAAAAGAATTTTTTTTTGAATTGATAAAATTTAGGTTGAAACATTATCACAAAGATAAAAAAAAATAATAATAATGAAATTTTTTGATTTAATTAAATTATAATTATTCTTTTAAAAAAACAATAAAAAAAAAAGTAAAAATTAGAATCCAATTTTTTCAAAAACAAAAATAAAAAAAACAGGCAATTTATTTATTTTCTTTACTATATCAATTTTTTATTGTATCATTTTTTTTTTAATTATTTGATAATTTTTTTAAATTTTTGATTCAAAAAATAAATTTAAAAATAAAACATTGATTAATTTGAAATTTTAACTTATTTTTCTTTTTAAAAAAAAAAACAAAAAAAATCTATATGTATATATATATATAGGGCATTGATAAAAGCATGTATACTTTTTTGGTAAAAATAAAAATTCCCTTATCCCCTTTTAAATTAAAAAAAGAAATAATTCTTTATTAGGAAACAAAACCTTCCAAAAACTACTCAAAAGAAATTTCCCTTGACTCAATTTTTTTTTGTATATATCTTCCTCTTCCAAAACAAACATTTTTTTTTTTTAAAAAAAAAAACACCATTTCAAACCAAACTTATCAAACATTATTTTCAAAAAAATTATTTATTTTTTCTACCAAAGAACCCATTTTTGTTTAAAGAAAAAAAAACCTACCTCTCAAACTTTTTTAACCTATTTTTTGAGTTGGATGTTAACCTAAATTCCATTTATTTATTTATTTTTTTAATTTCAATTTTTTTTTGTTAATAATAGCTTAAACTCATTTTATTTAAATTTTAATATTTTTTTAAACCTTATTTTTAATATTTTACAAAAAAAAAAAAAAAAAACTCTTTTGATAATTCTATAATACCTTTTCCTTTTCCTTTTCCTTTTCCTTCTTTTTTTCTTAAATAATTCATAAAAATTTTCCAAAAAAAAAAAAAAAAAAAAAAATTGTCACCTACTAAGAAAGGTAAATTTGAAACCTTTAATCTTTTTTTTTTCTAATTTTTGTAAAGTTTTAATATGAAATAATAATCAAATTTAACTTAATATTTTACTTATTTTACTTTGAATTTACTTATTAAAATTAAGAATAAGATTAAAAAAAAAATAATAATAAAATATTATAATTATAGTATAAAGAATATTTATATTTCATAAATTAATAAATCAATATTAAATAACTAATAAATTTTGAATAAATTTTTTATTTAATAATAATAAAAAAAAAATTATAACAATAATATTAATAATATTCAAGTTATAAATTAATATAAATTTTTCAAAAAAATAATAATAAATAGAAAATTATCATAAAAATAAAAATATAAACTAATTTTAACACTTAATAAAAAAATTCAAATAAAACTTATTAAAATTTTATTTAAAAATAAAGAAATTAAAAATTTTCTTGATTTTAAATTAAATTTAATATGGGTATTGGTAAAAACACGTAAGAAAATTGGTAAAAACACGTAAGAGCTTACGTGTTTTTACCATCAATTGGTAAAAACACGTAATTTTATGGTAAAAACACATAAAGGATGGTTTTTGAATGAAATATGGCTATTTATGGCATTTATGATGCCATTAATGCCATTTGTGGCATTAAAAATTCTATTTATGGCATTAACAGTGCCATTAATGGCATTATCAATGAAATATTTCTGATGCCATTAATGCCATTTATGGAATCAACAATGCAATAAATGGCATTAACAGTCCCATAAATGGCATTACCAGTGTCATAAATGGCATTAACAATGCCATAAATGGAATCAACAATGCAATAAATGGCATTAACAGTCCCATAAATGGCATTTCCAGTGTCATAAATGGCATTAACAATGCCATAAATGGCATTAAAAGTGCCATAAGTGGCATTAGCAGTGTCATAAATGGCATTAACTGTGCCATAAATGGCATTAACTGTGCCATAAATGGCATTAACAATGCCATAAATGGCATTAACAGTGCCATAAGTGGAATTAGCAGTGTCATAAATTGCATTAACTGTGCCATTAATGGCATTAACTGTGCCATTAATGGCATTATCAATGAAATATTATTGATGCCATTAATGTCATTTATGGCATCAACAATGCCATTTGTGGCCTCAAAAATGCAACATTTCTGATGCCATTATTGCCATAAATGGCATTAATAATGCCACATTAACAATGCCATTAATGGCATTACTAATACCATGAATGGCATTATCAATGCAATAAATGGCATACTGCCAATAAATGGCATTGTTAATTCCATTTATGTAATGCCACAAATGGAATTTTTGATTCCATAAATGACATTTTTGATGCCATTTATGTTATAGTTAAGGCCATTAATTCCATTTTTAAGGCCAATGTTAAGGCCATTAATGCCATTTTTAAGGCCATTTATGGCATTTTTAAATGCATAAATGGCATTTTCAAGGCCATTAAATTCAATTTATGGCATTTCTGTAATGCCATTTATGCCAATTTTCTGGCCATAAATGGCATCTGTATGTCATTCTTGATGCCATTTATGGCATTATTATGTCATTAGTGATGCTATTTATGGCACTTTTGATGTGATAAATGGCACTGTTAATGCCAAAAATCAAACTTTAGCTTCCACCCATCATAAATTACATTTTGAATTCAATTTATGTCATAAATGGCATTTTCAATTTAATTACAAACATGAACAAAAAACATCAAAAAACATGGACTTTTTGGGCCTACAAATGTTCTTGCAAAAAAAATACCAAAATGTTGGGCTTCTGGTTTATTATTCTCAACATTCTCACCTTCATTTTAAAAAAAAAAAAATATTGAAATTCATAAGTGGGAACATTTTTAATGAATTTTTTCAAAAAAATGGGCCATTTTACCAAATTGCCCAAAATAGAAAAATTGGGCAAAAAAAAAAAATTGAAAAAATTTGGGGACCTTCACATCCCATGTCGGAAAAAATATGGCAAAAAAAAAGTTAAAAATTCTCAAAAATGAGCCTGATGAATTTTTATAAAAAAATTTGCTTACTTACGTGTTTTGGCCATAATTTGGTAAAAACACATAAGTTTATGGTAAAAACACGTAAGGGCTTACGTGTGTTTACCAAAACCCTTTAATATTTAAAGAGAAATTCAAAAAAAAAAATGAAATAATCATTTAATAAACTCAAAATTGATGATTAATATAAAGATGAAATTTATTCTTTTATAATATAATATAATTATATAAAAATAATAAAGTTATTAACTTTTGAATTTAATATATTTAGTGTTTTTTTTTCTGAGGGGGAAATAAAAGAAAAAGAGATCTATTTATAATAAAATCCTCCCTTCTAGAAGGTTTTTACTGATTTTATCCACTTAAGTTAATCATTATTTCAAGCTTTAGTGATTATTAAATCATAATTAAACCTTCTTGTCTTAATATCATTCCATTATTTATATTTATAACTATAACTCTGAGTTTTTTTGAAATAAAAGGTTTTAAAAAAAGGCTAAAATCAATGTATCTTATTAACATTAATAATGTCAGGGTGTAAGGTTTGACTATGAAACAATAAGTAAAAATTACTAATATTTTACTTATTGTACTATGAGTGTCCTTATAAATGAAATAAATAAGATAAAAATAATTATAATAATAAAGAATTATTATAATTATGGCATAAAAATAATTATATTATTAATAAAATATGATAATATAATTTATATTATAAAATATAATATAATGAAATAAATATATTAATATAAAATAATTAATATATTTAATAGCACTTTATTATTGTTACAAACAAATAATAAAGGCATAAAAAATTGTTTTTATCAATAAAAAACAATTAATAACAATAATATTACCAATATTAAAGTTATAAATTAATATAAATACTATTTATATTAATTGAAGAATTGTTAAAAGAATAATAAAGAGAAAATAACCTACTTTGAATACTTAATATAATAATTTTGAGATATTTTACGCCAAATAATGTAAATACAACTTATACAAATTGTATTTACAATAAAAAATAGAGAAATTACAAATATTCTTGATTTTTACGTGGAAATGAGGTTTTAGAGAGATTTTTAACAAAAACAATTAAATAAATGGTTTAATCACGTCAAAATTGATGATTTTAATAAGATTATCTTTGGTCTTTGATAATATAAAAGTTTTATATATAAAGAATAAAGATGTTACCTTTTTAATTGTATTGATTTAATGTTTTTGATGCATCTGAGGGGAAAACAGAGCAAAAAGAGCTCTATTTATAGTAAATACCTCCCTCCTAGAGTCCAACAGGCTTCTAGTAGATGTGTACTGATCATATCCACTGGAATTGATCAATATTTTAAGGTTTGGTGATGATTACATCATTATTACACCATTATTTAGAATTATCACTATAACTCTAAGTTTGATGATGTCAAAGGCTTGGCAGAACCCCAAATTTCGTGGATTTTATTAGTTTTAATCATAAACTAATAGTATTCACCAATTTTATCACTTATATGACTGTTAAACTTAATTTAAGGTTAAAGTCAGTGATCATAAATGATCAAATTAAGCTCAAACTTTGATCCTTAATAACTTTTAAGATTTACATGCTACAGCAATTCAGAGAGTGAATTCTTATATCTTGGAATAACCTTATTATGCTTCCAAGAGCATTTCATTACATCATCAAAACTCTATTTTTGATGATTTTTCTTGTAACTCATCTTTTCTGTTGAAATTTAATATTTTAAACTTCAAACTATGATTTCAAGGGGTTATACCTTGAATATTATAATAAACAATACATCATTCTTCACCAATGAACTAGTAGAATCCAAATGTCTACTTTTTCCAAGTCTGAACCACTTTCACAACAAAGTGGTCAACAGCTCTGTTGATTTTAATCAATAATTCCTTACAGATTTTAACCTTTCTTATAACTTGTGAAATAAACTTCATTTCTGTATTCCTACAGTAATTACGTGATGACTTTATTTTTGGTTCATCACTCTATCATGCATAATTCAAGAGATATTAGCTAAAATCCTTGAATATATGTGTTGACCAAAAAAGTGCATATATTCAGGTTAATTCCTTAAGTATTGGTTTTGAAGCTTAGCTTATTAATTGTTTTATGTGTGTATTTTTATGGATAATCCAATGGTACCATTTATTTTGCATTTTGTTTCATTGGGTTTTTAAATAAAAAAAGATTTGTGTTTTTTATAAGGTATTATTACTTATAACTTATTAAATATTGACTTTACAGATATGCCATAAAAATGGTATATGTGTATTTTACCATGGGGAATCCAATGGTATAATTTATTTTACATGTTCATTCATTGGTTTTTAAGTTAAACCAAGTTTTATACCACGTTATGGTATTTTTGTAGTTTTAAGGTACTTATTTTTAATGTATAATTATATTAAATATTTCTTGTGACCTTTTTGGGTATGTGGTCATATCTCAAAGGTTCACATTCCCTACCACCAGAAAAGATTGTACCACAATCTGATATGTGTAATTAGGGTATCATCCACTGTCCTACCTCTTCATTAGACTTTGTTAGTCTTGAAGCTCAATAATGCTTAACTTTTCTATTTTTCAGGCTTTCTTTCATGTCTGAACCTTCTTAGTAGTTTATCAGCATTTGTTATATCTTTCTCAAGTAGCCATTCATCTTCTTGAGTTGAATCTCTATACCTTACAAGGTATTCCCTTTCTTTTTTGTTTCTTGTCCTTCTTTCTTTAAGGACTTTTACTATTTTCTTTTCCTCTCCTTCTTCCAAGGGGGGAATTTCAAGTGGGGGTTTATTTCTTAGTGGAAATAACTCCTTGTCACTTGAACTGTAAGGCTTTATCAGAATTACAGGTAAAGTTGGGTGTTTGTTCATTAGTTCACCTGTGAGTTCCAATTGCACAGCATTGGGTCCATGAAGTGCTTTTATCATAAATGGTCCTGCAAAAGAATCTTTCAATTTCTTTGGACCTTTTATGTTATTGAAATTAAGGGTTGATACTAAGACCAAGTCTCCTATTTTGAAGTCAGGTGGCTTATGACTTTTATCCCATCTTTCTTTTGCATATTTGAAAGAGTCTTGCATACATCTGTTTGCATGGTGTCTTGCTTTGTCAAGCATTATCTTAAAGCTGCTTGCTGTTGGATGTATATCCACTAAGTCCTTTTTGAGGGTGTCATAAGGAAGTCTTGGATTCCAACCTTTTTCTAGCATTGCTGGTGTTTTGCCAGTAGAAGAATGTATTGATGTCTTATATGCCAGTTCAAGAGCTGGTATTAGTGTACACCAATCATGGGTAAAACCATCAGAATCTTTGAATTCTAGCCCATAAGCACAGAATCTTCTGATCATGTCCTCTAAGGTCTGTATCATTCTTTCCGCTAAGCCATCAGTTTGGGGATGGTAAGCTGTTGAGAATGATAGCTTTGTCCCAAATAAGTTATGGAGATTTGTCCATAATGCTGAAGTGAACTTTGGGTCTCTGTCACTTATAATATTTTGGGATAAGCCTGTGTGGCTAATGACTCTATTCCATATCATTATGGCTGTATCCATAGCTGTGTCATCTTTATGACATGGTAAGAACATGGGAGTTTTACTGTACCTGTCAACTAACACTAGACATGCATTAAAGCTCCTGTCTCCTCCTGGAGGTAGTGCTGTTACCCAATCCATATGAACTATTTCCCATGGGGATTTTGGTTCTTGGATTTGTATCATCATTCCAAATTTCTTTCCTGTGGCTCTGTTGGCTTTTTGACATCTGTCACAGGTTTGGCAGTACTCTGCAACATCTTTCTTCCAATTTGGCCACCAAGAGCAGGTTTTCACCCTCTCTAGTGTCCTATCTTCTGAGAGATGTCCAGATGCAACACTATCATGACACCCAAGTAAAATAGTGTTTATTAGTGTTCTATCTGTTAAGGCCATGACACATGTGTGTTTTGTTCTATGGTAAAGGATTCCATCAAGGAGGTGGAATCTTCCTTCATCATATGCCTTTTTCCATATTTCATCTAGTTTTGATGAAAGTCATGGGTCTTTGCAGTCTTTCATTATAAGTTGGCTTAAGATATGGAAATTTTTGTCTATCTTATAGCTTTATTTAACTTGGTTAAAGAATTCTGTGCCAATGTCTGTAACATGTATTCCTGCTATATGGTGTTCTTCTTGTGGTACCCATGCTGGATTGTCAGGGGTATTTGCTAGAGCCCATCTGCTAAGACCATTCGCATTTTTGTGAATATTACCAGATTTATGAACAATAGTCATATTTCCTCTATATTCTTGGATAGCAATCTGCCATCTCAGCATATGTCTATTTGGAGTTTTCATATTTAATAGAGATTTTACAGCATTACAGTCTGTAATCACATCAAATACTGTTCCATCAAAATAGTAATGTAATTTTTCTAAAGCCCACACTAAGCAAAGGCATTCCATTTGGCTTGCCCCATATCTTGCTTGTGTTGGCTTTATCTGTCTTTAAATAAAACAAATTGGTCCTTCCACTGGTTTATCATTGATAATTTGTGTCTGGTGTAGTGCAGCACCCAGTCCTTCTCCACAAGCATCAATGTAAAGTTTGAAGGGTAGTTTCCAATCTGGCATTAGAAGAAATGGGGCATTTGTCAAGGAATTTTTCAATTCCTCATATGCCTTTACTCTTTCTTCTGTCATTTCATAGACTGTTTCTTGGTCACATAGCTTATACAAGGATTTAGCAATTTTTGCAAAGTCCTTTATATTCTGTCTATAGTAACCAGCAAATCCTAGAAATGATTGCATTTCTTTTTTGGTTTGAGGCATTGGTTTAAGTAGTACTGCTGCTATTTTATTCTTGTCTATGCCTAGACTAAGTCCAGATACAACATGTCCTAATGCTTTTAGTTCACTGTATGCAAAATGACACTTTTTCAAGGAAATTTTCATATTCACTTGGGCTATTTTCTGTAGTACCCTTTCTAGTCTTGTAAGGTGATTTTCCCAAGTTTCTGAGCAAACTATTATATCATCAATATAGATAATTAACCATCCTTCTGATAATTCTTCAGGAAATATGGTATTCATCATTCTTTGATAATGGGAAGGTGCATTTTTTATGCCAAATGGCATTCTTAAGTATTCAAAAATTCCACAGTGGACTATTATCCTCAGTAGTTTTTTGGCATTGTCTGTTAAGACATTTTGATGAAAACCCTTTAAGGCATCCATGGCTGTGATGAACTTAGCTTGTGACAGTTGTGTCAATGTCTCATGGATCCTGGGTATTGGATACCTGTCTGGAATGGTATAGGTGTTCAGGGCTCTGAAGTCTCCTACCATCCTTGACTTTCCATTATGCCAAGTTATAATGACAGGTGTAGTGACTTCTACCTGTTCATTATGTCCTACCTTTCTTAATACTCCAAGGTCCATTAGTTCTTTAATGTGTACCTCTAAGGCTTCTCTAGCCCTTGGACTAGCTGGGTAAGCAGGTCTCGTTAGTAGAGGTGGGTAAGGTTTTTCCACATTAAGAATTATATCCACTTCATGTCCAATTATGGCACCTAGTGGCTCTTTGTCAGTTTCAAAGGCATTTTTATACTTAAATAAGAGGTCAATCAATTTTTCTTTCATTTTTTCTGTTAATTCTTGATTGAATTCTGCCTCTTTAAGTTGTTCAGATATAAAAAGTTCCTTTTCTGGAATTTTTTCTTCATTCTTAATAGCTGTGATTTGTTTTTTGTTATTTAAGAAGCCAAACTTTTGTCTTTTGTTGTCTCCTATGGTAAAATATCTATCCTTTTGGTTGGAGATATCTATACCATAGATTGATATATAATCATTCCCAAGTATGAAGTGATTACTAGTACAGTTGTCCATTACTACAAACTCTACTTTTATTCTGACACATTGTGAGGGATGAGGAAAAATTAGTGTTAAATCAATTATTCCAAGGGGCTTCATGCTCCCACTTGCACTACTAAATTTGACACCTTGTATTGGAATAAGTTTTTCTTGCCAGTCTGGGACAATGGTTTTTAAATAACTTTTACCAACACAGGTGCAATATGCTCCTGTGTCTAAGTTAACTTTTCCTTCTTGTTTATCAACCATAACAATACTTATACTTGATTTTCCAGCTGTATATCCCATTCCTCTTGCAGGTTTGGTCTTATACATTTTGGAATCTTGTATGTTTGTCAGGTTTGTGTCAGAAGTCCCAACTTGTGGTAAGTTCGAGTTAACATCCAGTACTTCATAAATTATATCAATATTATTGATTTGTGCATTAATTATATTGATTTCATCACTTTCAGAGCTTTCTGACTCTTCTGTCTCTTTTTCAGAGTCATATTCCTCTTCTTTGTCATTGTGGTTTTCTGTTTCCACAATTTCATTAATCTTTGCCTTTTTAAGGCAATTATTGGCTAAGTGTCCAATACCTCCAAATTTATGGCATTTTCTTTACTCATTATTGTTGGATGTATTGGGCTTGAAGGATTCTTTTGATTTATCTTTTTTGATAAATGGTTTATTTGGGCTTTTAATGTCCAATTTCTTCCAAGTCCTGCCAATTTTTGTTCTTGTCACTATGTCTTCTAGTGCATTAATATACTCTTCTGTGGAGCATGGTTCTATACACCTGCTTCTTAGGGAATGTTCTAGCTCTCCTCCACATTTTTTGAGTATTTTCATATGCACCATTTTTTTTGACATTTCTGGGTACAATGCATTAAGTCTTTCAACTTTTTTCAAGAACCAAGTTAAAGGTTTGTCTTTGTCTGGGTCAAAGAAAGAATTTTCAAATGCATTTTCTATTTTGTACCTCCAGGCATCATTAGCCCACTTGGTGATTATTTCTTGTTTCCACCAAGACCAGGTATTTTTGCCATTTGTTTGCCTTATGCCATAATACCATCTTTTTGCAGATTTTTCAAACAATGAATGTAATCTTGAAGTGATTAATTCATCTGGTATGGCATAATCTTCTTGTAGCATGTCAATTGTTTTGATAAATGACATGTGGTCATATTCACCTTCTCCTGTGAATGTTGGCCATTCTTTCAATTGAGGTGCTTCCTTCATTAAGACTTGGTTATTGTCTTGGTGACTCAAGTCTTTTATGAATGGATTTGTTAATTCCTCTTTTGGTTTAACAGGGCTTCTTATGTGAGAAAATGGTGTTGATAACTTTGGCCTATTTAGATTAGCCTCATTAATTTTATCCATTTTTTCAGTAATAAGCCTTATTTCACTTTGAATGTCATCTTTCAGATGCATTCTTGCTTCATCACTCTTTTCCACATGTTCCAAAAGTAATTTTTGGTGTGATGAAGTCTTTTCTTCAAATTTTTCTACAGAAATACTTAATTTGTTCAATTTTTCTGTAAGATTGTCAATACTCACATCATAATTGATTGTCAAAGTTTTTTCTTTGATATCACTTATGTATTTATACAACTCTTGTTGTCCTTGTATTAATTTCTGAGTATTGTCAATTAACACTTTTGGTTTATTATTTTCAATCATAAATTTTATGTTATCAATTTCTTCCTTATTTTGTACAACAAGTTTTGTTAAAGATGATAAACTGTTATTTATTTCTTGGAAAGATAATAAACTATTTTTAATGTCTTTAAGAGGTAAGATACTATTTTTAAGCTCTGTTAAAGTATTTACAACATCAGGAGACAAGGTTATTTCTTTGTGAAATGGGGTTGTCTCATTCTTTGTTCCTCTTTGTCTTTGAATTCCATCAAAGTTCTGGCCATGTTGAAGACATTGTCCATGGCATGTTTTTGGATCTTGGGGATCCTGTAGCTTGGGGAATATGGTTTTCTCCAATTCTTTTTCTTGTTCTTCTTCCCTTCTTGGGGAAGTGGGTTGACTTGGGGCTTGCTGGTAGAAGCTACTGGGGCTTCTTCCTTGGTTGCCTCCTTCTTTTTGGCATGATACTCCTTGATCTTTTTTGATTTGAGGTTTGGATGATAGTGGATTCCATCCATTGGAGTATCTCACTATTTCCTCCTCTTTGAGGAACTTTTTCAGGATGTGCCAGTAGTTCATCACTCCTTGGTGTATTTGAGGCAACATCTCCCAATCTTTGTCCTTGTACACTGTGTAGTACTGTTTGTATTGGCTCATGTAAATGTCTATTTGAGCCCTCTGAATGTGATTTGTACTTGTTTGAGTTACTCATACTTAGTTCCAATTAAGGTTCAGATATCATGGTAATTTCTGGGACTTGCCTTTGGGATAAGGCACTTCCTTGTGTGGATTCTGTTCCACTGGGGATATTGCCCTTCCTTTTCCCTTTTGAGGAATCAATTCTACCTCTGATTCCAGCTCCATCTGATTGGATGGAGTATTGGGAGCCTCTTCTGGTAGTCATATTATAAGAAAAATAAGAAATAAGAGGATTTCAGAACAGGAATTTTTTTATGGCAATTTATAAATGAGGTACTCACCTTCAGAGTCCTGAATGGTGGGTCCCGGAAAGTCCAATTTCTTGGCTTTCTTTCTTTTGGTAATTATTGGTGTTGGATAACTTTGACAAGTTTCTTCCACCAATCTTTCAACAGTGGCTTGGTTATCCTCTGTTGGGTTGTCTTCAAACACTAAAAAAGGAAAATAAATATAAGTCTTTTATATAAAAGTGTTATTTTTGGTAAGATATGGCAATTTTCCACATAAAAATTGCTTTGATATCTTTTTTTATAGAAAAAAAATAAAAATAATTAAAGAAATGAAATTAAAAAGAATAAAATAACTGTTTTATTGGTTTTTAAATTTTTTATTGTTAAAGAATAAAATAAAAATGAATATAATTCTTTTTATAAAATTATTTTTAATTTATAAAATATCTTTTTTAATCACTAGAGTCACTCAAAGAAAGTTTTTGCAAGTCTAAGGATGTGAAAAACCATGTGTAAGACAGTACAATTGCTTTCCGAATTCCTCAATAGCTTTTAAAATCAATAAATATAAAATTATTATATAATTTTATGATTATAAATATAATTTATTATTGTATAAGCCCAATTAGAATCTTTTTAAAGGTCTTTTAGAGTAAATATCATGGCCAGGCCCCCAAATGTAAGGTTTGACTATGAAACAATAAGTAAAAATTACTAATATTTTACCTATTGTACTATGAATGTCCTTATAAATGAAATAAATAAGATAAAAATAATTATAATTATGGCGTAAAAATAATTATATTATTAATAAAATATGATAATATAATTTATATTATAAAATATATTCATATAAAATAATTAATATATTTAATAGCACTTTATTATTGTTACAAACAAATAATAAAGGCATAAAAAATTGTTTTTTATTAATAAAAAACAATTAATAACAATAATATTACCAATATTAAAGTTATAAATTAATATAAATACTATTTATATTAATTAAAGAATTATTAAAAGAATAATAAAGAGAAAATTGTTATAATAAGAGAAAATAACCTACTTTTAATACTTAATATAATAATTTTGAGATATTTCACGCAAAATAATGTAAATACAACTTATACAAATTGTCTTTACAATAAAAGATAGAGAAATTACAAATATTCTTGATTTTTATGTGGAAATGAGGTTTTAGAGAGATTTTTAACAAAAACAATTAAATAAATGGTTTAATCACGTAAAAATTGATGATTTTAATAAGATTATCTTTGGTCTTTGATAATATAAAAGTTTTATATATAAAGAATAAAGATGTTACCTTTTTAATTGTATTGATTTAATGTTTTTGATGCGTCTGAGGGGAAAAAAGAGAGAAAAGAGCTCTATTTATAGTAAATACCTCCCTCCTAGAGTCCGAAAGGCTTCTAGTAGATGTGTACGGATCATATCCATTGGAATTGATCAATATTTTAAGGTTTGGTGATGATTACATCATTATTACACCACTATTTAGAGTTATCACTATAACTCTAAGTTTGATGACGTCAAAGGCTTGGCAGAACCCCAAATTTTGTGGATTTTATTAGTTTTAATCATGAACTAATAGTATTCACCAATTTTATCACTTATATGACTGTTAAACTTAATTTAAGGTTACAGTGAGTGATCATAAATGATCAAATTAAGCTCAAAATTTGATTCTTAATAACTTTTAAGATTTACACGCTAAAGCAATTCAGAGAGTGAATTCTGATAGCTTGGCATAACCTTATTATGCTTCCAAAAGCATTTCATTACATCATCAAAACTCTATTTTTGATGATTTTTCTCGTAACTCATCTTTTCTGTCAAAATTTAATATTTTAAACTTCAAACTATGATTTCAAGGGGTTATACCTTGAATATTATGATAAGAAATACATCATTCTTTACGAATGAACTAGTAGAATCCAACTTTCTACTTTTTTTTAAGTTTGGACCACTTTCACAACAAAGTGGTCAACAGCTCTGTTGATTTTAATCAATAATTCCTTACAGATTTTAACCTTGTTTATAACTTGTTAAATAAACTTAATTTCTGTATTCCTACAGTAATTATGTGATGACTTTATTTTTGGTTTATCACTCTATCATGCATAATTTAAGAGATATTAGCTAAAATCCTTGAATATATGTGTTGACCAAGAAAGTGCATATATTCAGGTTAATTCCTTAAGTATTGGTTTTGAAGCTTAGCTTATTAATTGTTTTATGTGTGTATTTTTATGGATAATCCAATGGTACCATTTATTTCACATGTTGCTTCATTGGTTTTTGAAATAAATAAGGATTTGTGTTTTTTATAAGGTATTATTACTTATAACTTATTAAATATTGACTTTACAGATATGCCATAAAAATGGTATATGTGTATTTTACCATGGGGAATCCAATTGTATAGTTTATTTCAAATATTTATTCATTTGTTTTTAAGTTAAACCAAGTTTTATACCAATTTATGGTATTTTTGTAGTTTTAAGGTACTTATTTTTAATGTATAATTATATTAAATATTTCTTGTGACCTTTTTGGGTATGTGGTCATATCTCAAAGGTTCACACAGGGTGACTCTATGATATAGCTTCAAAATGATAATAAAAGCTATAACTCTGAGTGTGACACGAAAATAGTGATGATATTAAAGTGAGGATATGAGTAAAAGGGCTATGCTAAGAAAATTTAGTGATGGTGAGTGCTGCTGATAGCCCTGGGTGCAGTGTTTGCCTGATGGTTGACAATAGCAAACCCTACAATAATTACAACTTTTAATTATAACCTGTTATATTTTAAGGGTACCACCTCTTTTAAGAAGTTATACCATGTAAGAATATCAAGAACAGAATGCTGGATTAGCTTCCTGGGGCGGAAGAGCCTCCTTTTATCTTGTTCTGGGGTAGTGGGAGGTGGTTTACCTCTGCACACGACCGCAGAGTGAATATTTTCACTACTGTGGGCTGGTTTGTGGTTCTATACACTCAATACAGACTGGTATTGGGTGGAGATGTGGTTTTAGAACCACCAGTAGTCATTTTTACCCTATACAGGGTAAAAGTTTTCACCAATTGAGTTTACAGGTGTGTTCTGGTGATTCTGACACGTCAGAAGCTGTACAGAGCCTGTATGGACCTCTGTATTTGACTTAACTATGAGGTATTGAAGCATAAACAAGCTTCTTCGTCTGTTTGACACCTCATAATCATACTTATGAGATAGTATCCCACTGTAAGGCTGTATTGGCCAAACTGTGGGATTTTAACCTTAAAACTTCTATAACTTTGTCAGCTTTTGAAATATTGAGCTCAAAATTGGTTCATTGTGTAGCCCTGGATGTGATCTTCACAATGGTACCTCAATTGCTATGCCTATCATTAAGTATGGCAAAGTTATGCCATGTACAAGTTTTCTTGTACACATTTATGATTTGTCCAAAAACTGTATGGAGCTTGTTTGCTCCATATCTTTTGTTCTAGATAAGATATGGGGAAATAAATAGCGCCATTAGATAGCCCTGATTGTGCTCTTTCCAAAAAGACCCCACTTTAGGTATCTCACACTAAAACTGTAGAAGTTAGATGAGAGGTGAATATTTAATCACCCTTATTTGACCTTATTTTGGTCAAAACTTCTGTAATTCTGGTGCTAGCTCAGTTTGGCTAGTACCATTGGATAGCCCTGACTTAGAGATTTAATTTGAATACCCATTTGATGGGGTTAAGCCTCTGCCTCTGGATTCCAGATGAGAGGTGAAAATTAAGGTTTATGCTCAGCAATAGCTTTGAGCAGGAATAACTTTGTTATTATTTGTCCTATGATGATAAGACTTGTATATTTGTAAAGAGGTGATTTTCCTCTTTATTTTGATACCTTTTGATTTAATTTGGCTCAGCTCCATGTTTTGGTGGTATCTTGGCTTTACCATTGGTTTATGGTATTTGGCTGTCATGCTTGTGCTCTGGCTTTGAGTCACAGGCTGACAAATAATAATTTATTATTATATACTAGTTTTATTACTTATATAACTTTTAAGCTTAAAATAATATTACAATGTGTGATCATCAATGATGATTTTTAAGCTTAAACTTTGACCATTAATATGTTTTGAGCTCATAAACCCTACAGAAATTAAAATAGTGAATTCTAATAAATTTTAGTTTCCTTATTAAGATTCTAATATAATTTAATTAAATCATCAAAAAGTTTAATTTATATGATTTTTCTTTTAATTAATATTTTCTATTAAAATTTATTATTTTAAACTTTAAACCATGATTTCATATGCTTTTAACTTGAATTTAATAATAAAACTTAAATCATTATTTACTTATTAACTATTAGAATATTAATATTCAATTTGATTTAAGCTTGGATCACTTTTAAATTAAATTGATCAACAGCTATTACCATTTTGCTCAATAAACCATTGGAGGTTTTAAGCTTCTTTATAACTTGTCAAATGAAGTTTTTATATATATATTTACAGTTATTTAATGGGAAATTTACTTTTTTATTAATTATTTATCATTAATAATTCAAAATATATGACCTAAAAACCAACAATATATTCATTGATAATGAAAGTGCATCTATTCAGGTTATCTCAGTAAGTATTGACTTTATAGATATGAAGTGAAAATTTTGTGAGTTTAGTTTTTCCTGAGGAATTAAATGGTGTAATGTATTTCACACATTTATTTATTGATTTCTGAGATAATTAAGATTTTATTTCTTATTTTTTATTAAATTATTTAAAATTATTTTTAAGATAATTATTTAAATTCTTATTAATTAAAATAATTTTTTTTTTTTTGAATATTTTATAATATTTTAAATTTTTAAAAAAAAATTCAAAATTTTCAAAATAATTTTTAAAAATTTTTAAAAAAATTTATAATTTTTTTTACTTTTTTTTTTTTTTTTTTTTTTTTGACAAAATCAAATTTAAAAATTAATTAAAATTTTAATTATTATAAAAAAAATAAAAAAAAATAAAACATAATAAAAAATAATAATAAACAATAATAAGTAATAATAAATAATAATAAATAATAATAAATAATAATAAATAATAATAAATAATAATAAATAATAATAAATAATAATAAATAATAATAAATAATAATAAATAATAATCAACAATAATAAATAATAATCAACAATAATAAATAATAATAATTTTACAATTTAAAATTTATTAAAAAAAAAAAAAAAAAAAAAAAAAATTAATATTATAAATTAAATTATTAAAATTTGAAAAAAAAAAAAAAAAAGTATATATATATATATATATATATATATAAAAGTAATGATTTCATTAAAAAAAAAAAAAAGAAGAAAAAAAAAAAAAAAAATTATAATAAATTCTTATTTTTTCTTTAAAAAAAAAAAAATTTATAATAAATTCTTATTTTTTTTTCAAAAAAAAAAAAAAATAATAATTAATAAGATATATTTTAAAATTAATTTAAAAAAATTTTTTTGTAAAAAACAAAAAAAAAAACTTAATTAATTTATAATTAATTTTTATAAAAATTAATTTAATAATTTTTTTTTTTTTTTATGAGTTATTTTATAATTAAATTAAATTAAATTAAATTAGATAAAAAAAAATAAAAAAATAAAAAATAAAGAAATAAAAAAACTTTTTTAAAGTTAAAAGAATCAAATTATTATTTTATTAAAAACTTAAAAAAAAAAAAAAAAACAAGAAGAGTTTATGTAATTTTTTTTATAAAGAAATAAAGATGGAAAAAATTAATTTATTTAAGATTTAATTTTAAATAATTATTTAAAATTAATTTTTTTTTTTTTATTATTATTCAAAATTCCAAAATTCCAAAATTTCTTTTTTTTTTGTTTCCTTTAATTTATTTCCTCAATATGAAAATCTAATCTTTTTTTTTTTTTGTTGTGGTTAGTTTTTCCAATTTTTTTTTTTCCTCTTGGATTTAATCATTGCTAAAGTTTATCATTTAACCTTTCCTCCCCATTAATTTAAATTTAGAAATTCATTTTAAACTCTAACTGATGAGGTATGAAGATAAATATAAGAAGTACATAATTTTATATTTGTTCACTCACCCCAACCCTCTCCTCTCTTCATGAAAAAAAACACACACACTATTTTAAAGTTTGATTTAGAAAAAAAAAGGGTGTTGGTAAAAGAATGTAAGCCATTTTGTATTTTTATTAAAAGCTTATGCATTTTTTTCCATAAATTGGTAAAAACACATAAGGGTTTTTTTAAAAAATGAAATTTAGCTATTTATGGAATCTATATGTCATTTTTGATGCCATTTATGACACTTTTAAATGTATAAATGGCATAATTATGTTATTGTTGATACTATAAATGGTACTGTGAATAATTTCACTGTTAATTCCATTTATGGCCTTGTTATGGCAATTTGTATACCATTTATGGCATTATTGTGTCATTTGTGATGCCATAAAATGACACTTCTAATGCCATAAAATGACACTTTTAATGAAATAAATTCCATTTTTAATTAAATTGATATTATAAATGGAATTTTCAATTTACTTAAAAACATGAAAAAAAAAACATAAAAAAACAAAGAGACTTTTTGAACTTATGATTATTCTAACCCAAAAAAAAAAACCCAAAATATTTTTTGGGTTTTTTAAGTTTTTATTCTTAAAAATTTCTTTTTCCCTTTATTTTTTTAAAAACAAAATAAATAAATAAAAAAATATGAAAATTCATAAGTGGGAAAATTTTTAATGAATTTTTTTTTTTAAAAAAAAAAAAAAAAAAAAAAATAGTCCATTTGGTCAAATTGGGCAAAAAAAACAAAAAGAATAAGTCATTTATATATTTTGACAATAAATTGATAAGATTTATTTTTTATTTAAAAATTTATTGAATTTAAATTAAATTTTTATAATTAATTAATTTATTTATTTCTTAAAAATAAAAATGAAAATTAAATCCATTCAAAAAAAAATTTTTTTTTCTTTTTTTTTTATCCAAAACAAAATTATAAAACATTATTTCTTTTTTCAATTAAAACTTACTTATCCTACTAAAAAAAAAAAAAAAAAAAAAAAAAAAAAAGTATATAGAAGTTTTTTTTTTTTTTCATTAAAACAATTTTTTTTTAAATATTCTTTTTCAAAAAAAAAATTAATTTATAGAAATTAAATAATGAAGTTTAAATTTAATTTTTTTTTTTTTCTTTTTTTTTTTTTTTTTAAAAATAAAAATAAAATTATTATTTATTTAAAATTTAATTAAATTTTTTTCAATTTTAGGTAATTACATAAATTATTTAAAAAAAAAAAAAAAAAATATAATTAAACTTTCAAAAAAAAAAAAAACTTTACATTAAACTTTGAATTTTTTTATTTTTTTCTTTTTAAAAATTTTTTTTGTTTTTATTATTAAAAAAACAAAAAAATAAATAAATAAATTATTTGATAATTTATTTTGAAATTATTTAAAGGGTACCCTATTTAAATTATAAACTATTTCTTGAAAAAAGTTTTTTTTTTCTAAAAAAAAAAAAAAATAACAAAGAAATTCAAGTCATTCAATTAAGAAAAAAAAAAATTAAATAATCAAATCAACAAAAAAAGAAAATAATTTTTTTTTTTTTCTTTTTTTTGACACAATTCAATTTAAAAATTATGTAAAATTTAAATTATTATAAAAAAAAAAAAAAAAAAAACTTATTCCCAAAAAAAAAAAAAAAAAAAAATTAAAAAAATAAAAAAAAAAATAAAAATTTACAATTTAAAATTTATTAAAAAAAAAAAAAGAAAAAAATTTAAAATTTATTAAAAAAAAAAAAAAAAAAAAAATTAATATTATAAATTAAATTATCAAAATTTAAAAAAAAAAAAAAAAAAAAGTCTATATATATATATTCAAAAAAAAAAAAAAGTAATGATTTCATTTAAAAAAAAAAAAAAAAATTATAATAAATTCTTATTTTTTTTTTAAAAAAAAAGAAAAAAAAATTATAATAAATTCTTATTTTTTTTTAAAAAAAAAAAAAAAAAAAATTAATTAATATGAGATATATTTCAAAATTAATTTAAAAAAATATATTTTTTTTTTTTTAAATTTTAATGAAAAAAAATAAAAAAAAAATTTGAAAAAAAAAAAAAACATATTAATTTAATAATTTTTTTTTTATAAGTTATTTTATAATTAAATTGAATTAAATTAAATTAAATTAAATTAAATTCAATTAAATAAAAAAAAAATAAAGAAATAAAAAAATAAAGAAATAAAAAAACTTTTTTAAAATTAAAAGAATCAAATTATTATTTTATTAAAAACATTAAAAAAAAAAAAAAAAAAAAAAACAAGAAGAGTTTAGAAAAATTTTTTTCTTATAAAGAAATAAAGATGTAAAAAAAAATTAATTTATTTAAGATTTAATTTTAAATAATTATTTAAAATTAATTTTTTTTTTTTTATTATTATTCAAAATTCCAAAATTCCAAAATTTCTTTTTTTTTTGTTTCCTTTAATTTATTTCCTCAATATGAAAATCTAATCTTTTTTTTTTTTTTGTTGTGGTTAGTTTTTCCAATTTTTTTTTTTCCTCTTGGATTTAATCATTGCTAAAGTTTATCATTTAACCTTTCCTCCCCATTAATTTAAATTTAGAAATTCATTTTAAACTCTAACTGATGAGGTATGAAGATAAATATAAGAAGTACATAATTTTATATTTGTTCACTCACCCCAACCCTCTCCTCTCTTCATGAAAAAAAACACACACACTATTTTAAAGTTTGATTTAGAAAAAAAAAGGGTGTTGGTAAAAGAATGTAAGCCATTTTGTATTTTTATTAAAAGCTTATGCATTTTTTTCCATAAATTGGTAAAAACACATAAGGGTTTTTTTAAAAAATGAAATTTAGCTATTTATGGAATCTATATGTCATTTTTGATGCCATTTATGACACTTTTAAATGTATAAATGGCATAATTATGTTATTGTTGATACTATAAATGGTACTGTGAATAATTTCACTGTTAATTCCATTTATGGCCTTGTTATGGCAATTTGTATACCATTTATGGCATTATTGTGTCATTTGTGATGCCATAAAATGACACTTCTAATGCCATAAAATGACACTTTTAATGAAATAAATTCCATTTTTAATTAAATTGATATTATAAATGGAATTTTCAATTTACTTAAAAACATGAAAAAAAACATAAAAAAACAAAGAGACTTTTTGAACTTATGATTATTCTAACCCAAAAAAAAAAAACCCAAAATATTTTTTGGGTTTTTTAAGTTTTTATTCTTAAAAATTTCTTTTTCCCTTTATTTTTTTAAAAACAAAATAAATAAATAAAAAAATATGAAAATTCATAAGTGGGAAAATTTT
Organism: Austropuccinia psidii; assembly: GCA_023105745.1. Classification (NCBI taxonomy): domain Eukaryota; kingdom Fungi; phylum Basidiomycota; class Pucciniomycetes; order Pucciniales; family Sphaerophragmiaceae; genus Austropuccinia; species Austropuccinia psidii. The sequence continues at coordinate 12,431,453 of JALGQZ010000002.1, read as the reverse complement.
TAATGAATTTTTTTTTTTTAAAAAAAAAAAAAAAAAAAAAAAAAAGTCCATTTGGTCAAATTGGGCAAAAAAAACAAAAAGAATAAGTCATTTATATATTTTGACCATAAATTGATAAGATTTATTTTTTATTTAAAAATTTATTGAATTTAAATTAAATTTTTATAATTAATTAATTTATTTATTTCTTAAAAATAAAAATAAAAATTAAATCCATTCAAAAAAAAATTTTTTTTTCTTTTTTTTTTATCCAAAACAAAATTATAAAACATTATTTCTTTTTTCAATTAAAACTTACTTATCCTACTAAAAAAAAAAAAAAAAAAAAAAAAAAAAAAGTATATAGAAGTTTTTTTTTTTTTTCATTAAAACAATTTTTTTTTAAATATTCTTTTTCAAAAAAAAAATTAATTTATAGAAATTAAATAATGAAGTTTAAATTTAATTTTTTTTTTTTTCTTTTTTTTTTTTTTTTAAAAATAAAAATAAAATTATTATTTATTTAAAATTTAATTAAATTTTTTTCAATTTTAGGTAATTACATAAATTATTTAAAAAAAAAAAAAAAAATATATAATTAAACTTTCAAAAAAAAAAAAACTTTACATTAAACTTTGAATTTTTTTATTTTTTTCTTTTTAAAAATTTTTTTTGTTTTTATTATTAAAAAAACAAAAAAATAAATAAATAAATTATTTGATAATTTATTTTGAAATTATTTAAAGGGTACCCTATTTAAATTATAAACTATTTCTTGAAAAAAGTTTTTTTTTTCTAAAAAAAAAAAAAAATAACAAAGAAATTCAAGTCATTCAATTAAGAAAAAAAAAAATTAAATAATCAAATCAACAAAAAAAGAAAATAATTTTTTTTTTTTCTTTTTTTTGACACAATTCAATTTAAAAATTATGTAAAATTTAAATTATTATAAAAAAAAAAAAAAAAAAAAACTTATTCCCAAAAAAAAAAAAAAAAAAAAATTAAAAAAATAAAAAAAAAAATAAAAATTTACAATTTAAAATTTATTAAAAAAAAAAAAAGAAAAAAATTTAAAATTTATTAAAAAAAAAAAAAAAAAAAAAAATTAATATTATAAATTAAATTATCAAAATTTAAAAAAAAAAAAAAAAAAAAGTCTATATATATATATTTAAAAAAAAAAAAAAGTAATGATTTCATTTAAAAAAAAAAAAAAAAATTATAATAAATTCTTATTTTTTTTTTAAAAAAAAAGAAAAAAAAATTATAATAAATTCTTATTTTTTTTTAAAAAAAAAAAAAAAAAAATTAATTAATATGAGATATATTTCAAAATTAATTTAAAAAAATATATTTTTTTTTTTTTAAATTTTAATGAAAAAAAATAAAAAAAAAATTTGAAAAAAAAAAAAAACATATTAATTTAATAATTTTTTTTTTATAAGTTATTTTATAATTAAATTGAATTAAATTAAATTAAATTAAATTAAATTAAATTAAATTCAATTAAATAAAAAAAAAATAAAGAAATAAAAAAATAAAGAAATAAAAAAACTTTTTTAAAATTAAAAGAATCAAATTATTATTTTATTAAAAACATTAAAAAAAAAAAAAAAAAAAAAAAAACAAGAAGAGTTTAGAAAAATTTTTTTCTTATAAAGAAATAAAGATGTAAAAAAAAATTAATTTATTTAAGATTCAATTTTAAATAATTATTTAAAATTAATTTTTTTTTTTTTATTATTATTCAAAATTCCAAAATTCCAAAATTTCTTTTTTTTTTGTTTCCTTTAATTTATTTCCTCAATATGAAAATCTAATCTTTTTTTTTTTTTTGTTGTGGTTAGTTTTTCCAATTTTTTTTTTTCCTCTTGGATTTAATCATTGCTAAAGTTTATCATTTAACCTTTCCTCCCCATTAATTTAAATTTAGAAATTCATTTTAAACTCTAACTGATGAGGTATGAAGATAAATATAAGAAGTACATAATTTTATATTTGTTCACTCACCCCAACCCTCTCCTCTCTTCATGAAAAAAAACACACACACTATTTTAAAGTTTGATTTAGAAAAAAAAAGGGTGTTGGTAAAAGAATGTAAGCCATTTTGTATTTTTATTAAAAGCTTATGCATTTTTTTCCATAAATTGGTAAAAACACATAAGGGTTTTTTTAAAAAATGAAATTTAGCTATTTATGGAATCTATATGTCATTTTTGATGCCATTTATGACACTTTTAAATGTATAAATGGCATAATTATGTTATTGTTGATACTATAAATGGTACTGTGAATAATTTCACTGTTAATTCCATTTATGGCCTTGTTATGGCAATTTGTATACCATTTATGGCATTATTGTGTCATTTGTGATGCCATAAAATGACACTTCTAATGCCATAAAATGACACTTTTAATGAAATAAATTCCATTTTTAATTAAATTGATATTATAAATGGAATTTTCAATTTACTTAAAAACATGAAAAAAAAACATAAAAAAACAAAGAGACTTTTTGAACTTATGATTATTCTAACCCAAAAAAAAAAAACCCAAAATATTTTTTGGGTTTTTTAAGTTTTTATTCTTAAAAATTTCTTTTTCCCTTTATTTTTTTAAAAACAAAATAAATAAATAAAAAAATATGAAAATTCATAAGTGGGAAAATTTTTAATGAATTTTTTTTTTTTAAAAAAAAAAAAAAAAAAAAAATAGTCCATTTGGTCAAATTGGGCAAAAAAAACAAAAAGAATAAGTCATTTATATATTTTGACAATAAATTGATAAGATTTATTTTTTATTTAAAAATTTATTGAATTTAAATTAAATTTTTATAATTAATTAATTTATTTATTTCTTAAAAATAAAAATAAAAATTAAATCCATTCAAAAAAAATTTTTTTTTTCTTTTTTTTTTATCCAAAACAAAATTATAAAACATTATTTCTTTTTTCAATTAAAACTTACTTATCCTACTAAAAAAAAAAAAAAAAAAAAAAAAAAAAAAAAAAAAGTATATAGAAGTTTTTTTTTTTTTTTCATTAAAACAATTTTTTTTTAAATATTCTTTTTCAAAAAAAAAATTAATTTATAGAAATTAAATAATGAAGTTTAAATTTAATTTTTTTTTTTTTCTTTTTTTTTTTTTTTTAAAAATAAAAATAAAATTATTATTTATTTAAAATTTAATTAAATTTTTTTCAATTTTAGGTAATTACATAAATTATTTAAAAAAAAAAAAAAAAAAATATAATTAAACTTTCAAAAAAAAAAAAACTTTACATTAAACTTTGAATTTTTTTATTTTTTTCTTTTTAAAAATTTTTTTTGTTTTTATTATTAAAAAAACAAAAAAATAAATAAATAAATTATTTGATAATTTATTTTTAAATTATTTAAAGGGTACCCTATTTAAATTATAAACTATTTCTTGGAAAAAGTTTTTTTTTTCTAAAAAAAAAAAAAAATAACAAAGAAATTCAAGTCATTCAATTAAGAAAAAAAAAAATTAAATAATCAAATCAATAAAAAAAGAAAATAATTTTTTTTTTTTTCTTTTTTTTGACACAATTCAATTTAAAAATTATGTAAAATTTAAATTATTATAAAAAAAAAAAAAAAAAAAACTTATTCCCAAAAAAAAAAAAAAAAAAAAAATTAAAAAAATAAAAAAAAAAATAAAAATTTACAATTTAAAATTTATTAAAAAAAAAAAAAAAGAAAAAAATTTAAAATTTATTAAAAAAAAAAAAAAAAAAAAAATTAATATTATAAATTAAATTATCAAAATTTAAAAAAAAAAAAAAAAAAAAGTCTATATATATATATTTTAAAAAAAAAAAAAGTAATGATTTCATTTAAAAAAAAAAAAAAAAATTATAATAAATTCTTATTTTTTTTTTAAAAAAAAAAAAAAAAAATTATAATAAATTCTTATTTTTTTTTAAAAAAAAAAAAAAAAAAAATTAATTAATATGAGATATATTTCAAAATTAATTTAAAAAAATATATTTTTTTTTTTTTAAATTTTAATGAAAAAAAATAAAAATAAAATTTGAAAAAAAAAAAAAAACATATTAATTTAATAATTTTTTTTTTATAAGTTATTTTATAATTAAATTGAATTAAATTAAATTAAATTAAATTCAATTAAATAAAAAAAAAATAAAGAAATAAAAAAATAAAGAAATAAAAAAACTTTTTTAAAATTAAAAGAATCAAATTATTATTTTATTAAAAACATTAAAAAAAAAAAAACAAAAAAAAAACAAGAAGAGTTTAGAAAAATTTTTTTCTTATAAAGAAATAAAGATGTAAAAAAAAATTAATTTATTTAAGATTCAATTTTAAATAATTATTTAAAATTAATTTTTTTTTTTTTTTATTATTATTCAAAATTCAAAAATTCCAAAATTTCTTTTTTTTTTTTTGTTTCCTTTAATTTATTTCCTCAATACGAAAATCTAATCATTTTTTTTTTTTTTTTTTGTGGTTAGTTTTTCCAATTTTTTTTTTTCCTCTTGGATTTAATCATTGCTAAAGTTTATCATTTAACCTTTCCTCCCCATTAATTTAAATTTAGAAATTCATTTTAAACTCTAACTGGTGAGGTATGAAGATAAATATAAGAAGTACATAATTTTATATTTGTTCACTCACCCCAACCCTCTCCTCTCTTCATGAAAAAAACACACAGACTATTTTAAAGTTTGATTTAGAAAAAAAAAAGGGGTGTTGGTAAAAGAATGTAAGCCCTTATGTGTTTTTATTAAAAGATTATACATTTTTTTCCATAAATTGGTAAAAACACATAAGGGTTTTTTTTTCAAATTGAAATTTAGCTATTTATGGAATCTATATGTCATTTTTGATGCTATTTATGACACTTTTAAATATATAAATGGCATAATTATGTTATTGTTGATACTATAAATGGTACTGTGAATAATTTCACTGTTAATTCCATTTATGGCCTTGTTATGGCACTTTTGTTGTCAAAAATGGAAATTTGTATACCATTTATGGTATTATTATGTCATCTGTGATGCCATAAAATGACACTTTTAATTCCATAAAATGACACTTTTAATGCCATAAAATGACACTTCTGATGTCATAAAATGACACTTCTGATGCCATAAAATGACACTTTTAATGCCATAAAATGACACTTTTAATGCCATAAAATGACACTTTTAATGCCATAAAATGACACTTATGATGCCATAAAATGACACTTTTAATGCCATAAATTTCATTTTTAATTAAATTGATATCATAAATGGAATTTTCAATTTACTTAAAAACATGAAAAAAAAAAACATAAAAAAACAAAGAGACTTTTTGAACTTATAATTATTTTAACCCAAAAAAAAAAAAAAAAAAAAAACCCAAAACATTTTTTTTGGGTTTTTTAAGTTTTTATTCTTAAAAATTTCTTTTTCGCTTTATTTTTTTTTTTAAAAAAAAAAAAAAAAAAAATGAAAATTACTAAGTGGGAAAATTTTTAATGAATTTTTTTTTTTTTTTTAAAAAAAAAAAAAAAAAAAAAAGTCAATTTGGTCAAATTGGGCAAAAAAAAAACAAAAAGAATAGGTCATTTATATATTTTGACCATAAATTGAAAAAATTTAATTATTTTTTTTATTTGAAAATTTATTAAATTTAAATTAAATTTTTATAATTAATTCATTTATTTCTTAAAAAAAAAAAAAATTAAATCCATTCAAAAAAATTTTTTTTTTTTTCTTTTTTTTTTATCCAAAACAAAATTATAAAACATTATTTCTTTTTTCAATTGAAACTTACTTATCCTACTAAAAAAAAAAAAAAAAACAAAAAATATCATTATAAAAAAGAAATTTGATAAAAATGAGGGAAAAAAAAATTGACTCAATTTTTTTTTTTTTTTTTTTGACCATAAATTCATCAAAAAAAAAAAATATATAGAAGTTTTTTTTTTTTTTTTTTTTCATTAAAACAATTTTTTTTTAAATATCCTTTTCCAAAAAAAAAAATTATATTAATTTAAAAGTTTTTTTTTTTTTTTTAAAAAAAAATTAATTTATAGAAATTAAATAATGAAGTTTAAATTTAAATTTTTTTTTTCTTTTTTTTTTTTAAAAAAAATAAAAATAAAATTATTATTTATTTAAAATTTAATCAAATTTTTTTTAATTTTAGGTAATTATATAAATTATTTAAAAAAAAAAAAAAAAATATATAATTAAACTTTTAAAAAAAAAAATAAAAACTTTACATTAAACATTGAATTTTTTTATTTTTTTCTTTTTAAATTTTTTTTTTGTTTTTATTATTAAAAAAACAAAAAAAATAAATAAATTGATAAATTGATAATTTATTTTTAAATTATTTAAAGGTTACCCTATTTAAATTATAAACTATTTCTTGAAAAAAGTTTTTTTTTTTTTAAAAAAAAAAAAAAATTAAATAATCAAATCAATAAAAAAAAGAAAATAATTTTTTTTTTTTTTTTTTTTTTTGACACAATTAAATTTAAAAATTAATCAAAATTTAAATCATTATAAAAAAAAAAAAAAAAAAAAAACTTATTCCCAAAAAAAAAAAAAAAATAAAAAAAATAAAAATAAAAATTTACAATTTAAAATTTATTAAAAAAAAAAAAAAAAGAAAAAAATTTAATATTAGAAATTAAATTATTAAAATTTGAAAGAAAAAAAAAAAAAAAAAAAAAAACAAGTATATATATATATTTAAAAAAGAAAAAAAGTAATGATTTCATTTAAAAAAAAAAAAAAAGAAAAAAAAAAAAAATTTATAATAAATTCTTATTTTTTTAAAAAAAAAAAAAAAAATTTAATTAATAAGATATATTTCAAAATTAATTTAAAAAAAATTTGAAAAAAAAAAAAAAAAAAAAAAAAAACTTAATTAATTTATAATTAATTTTTATAAAAAAAAATTTATAATAAATTCTTATTTTTTTAAAAAAAAAAAAAAAATTTAATTAATAAGATATATTTCAAAATTAATTTAAAAAAAATTTGAAAAAAAAAAAAAAAAAAAAAAAAACTTAATTAATTTATAATTAATTTTTATAAAAATTAATTTATAATTAATTTTTATAAAAATTAATTTAATAATTTTTTTTTTTTTTATAAGTTATTTTATAATTAAATTAAATTAAATTAAATAAAAAAAATAAAAAAAATAAAAAGAATCAAATTATTATTTTATTAAAAGCTTAAAAAAAACAAAAAAAACAAGAAGAGTTTATATAATTTTTTTTTTATAAAGAAATAAAGATGTAAAAAAAATCAATTTATTTAAGATTTAATTTTAAATAATTATTTAAAATTAATTTTTTTTTTTATTATTATTATTATTCAAAATTCAAAAATTCAAAAATTTCTTTTTTTTTTTTTTTTTTGTTTCCTTTAATTTATTTCCTTAATATGAAAATCTAATCAAATTTTTGTTTTTTTTTTTTTGTGGTTAGTTTTTCCAATTTTCTTTTTTTCCTCTTGGATTTCATAATTTCTAAATTTTATCATTTAACCTTTCCTCCTCATTAATTTAAATTTAGAAATTCATTTTAAAATCTAACTGGTGAGGTATGAAGATAAATATAAGAAGTTGGTAAAAGAATGTGAGCCCTTATGTGTTTTTATCAAAAGCGTATTCATTTTTTTCCATAAATTGGTAAAAACACATAAGGGTTTTTTTTAAATTGAAATTTAGCTATTTATGGAATCTATATGTCATTTTTGATGCTATTTATGACACTTTTAAATATATAAATGGCATAATTATGTTATTGTTGATACTATAAATGGTACTGTGAATAATTTCACTGTTAATTCCATTTATGGCCTTGTTATGGCACTTTTGTTGTCAAAAATGGAAATTTGTATACCATTTATGGTATTATTATGTCATTTGTGATGCCATAAAATGACACTTTTAATGCCATAAAATGACACTTTTAATGCCATAAAATGACACTTCTGATGCCATAAAATGACACTTTTAATGCCATAAAATGACACTTTTAATGCCATAAATTTCATTTTTAATTGAATTGATATCATAAATGGAATTTTCAATTTACTTAAAAACATGAAAGAAAAAAACATAAAAAAACAAAAGAGACTTTTTGAACTTATAATTATTCTAACCCAAAAAAAAAAAAAAAAAAAAAAAAAAAACCCAAAATATTTTTTTTGGGTTTTTTAAGTTTTTATTCTTAAAAATTTCTTTTTTGCTTTATTTTTTTTTTTAAAAAAAGAAAAAAAAAATGAAAATTAATAAGTGGGAAAATTTTTAATGAATTTTTTTTTTTTTTTTAAAAAAAAAAAAAAAAAGTCAATTTGGTCAAATTGGGCAAAAAAAAAACAAAAAGAATAGGTCATTTATATATTTTGACCATAAATTGATAAAATTTAATTATTTTTTTTATTTAAAAATTTATTAAATTTAAATCAAATTTTTATAATTAATTTATTTATTTATTTCTTGGAAAAAAAAAAAAAATTAAATCCATTCAAAAAAATTTTTTTTTTTCTTTTTTTTTTTATCCAAAACAAAATTATAAAAAATTATTTCTTTTTTCAATTGAAACTTACTTATCCTACTAAAAAAAAAAAAAAGAAAAAAAAAAAAAATATATATATATAGAAGTTTTTTTTTTTTTTTCATTAAAACAATTTTTTTTTAAATATTCTTTTTCAAAAAAAAAAAACTTTATATTAGGGGGTGTCAAAGTTACCAAATCCCACACTCAAAATCCCAAGTTTTTTTTTGCCAAAATCCCACATTAATTTTTTGGGATTTCATAAATCCCACACCTCAAGAGGTGAGGTATTTTGAGGTACAAAAACCCAGGTTTTTTGGTACCAAATCCCGTGTTTAAATACCAAAATCCCACCTTTAGCTTCCCATAAAGGCACATTTTTCAAACACACAACTCAGTAAGGGCATGTTAAATTGCATAAAAATTTCCTTCTCTTGCATAAAATCTAAATACACTGATCATTTATTAAGTTATTTGATTTCAAATTTCATTTACTACCAGCCGTTTCTTTATTTACCATGCCCAAGGCATCACAAAGGCTACCTTTACTTCAGACCTTGAACTCACTTCAGTTCATCGATGCTCTCAGCTCTGATAGTGATTCTGATATCCAGGAAGATATAATCTTATTAGATATGATAACCTCACAAAGATACATCAATCCTCGTAGAAGATATCCATCTCATTACATGTATACGATGAATGATTTACAGACATTATCATCTGAAATGTTTCGACAGCTATGTAGGACAACACATGAATCATTTGAAAAATTGGTTGCACAAATTCAAGCTGATAAAACCTTTCATAACTCATCACAAAACAAACAACACAATCCTGCCATCCAATTGGCTGTGGCATTATCAAGGCTAGGATCAAATGGAAATGGGGCCGCTTTGGGAAAGATTGGAATGTTGTTTGGAATTAGCCATGGGGCTATTGTGTTGTACACTCAAAGAGTCATTCAGATATTAATGAAGTTGAAGCGCAAAGTAATTGTGTGGCCAACAATAGAACAACGCAGAGAACTGTCTCAAGTAATGCAAGCAGAAGGCTTCCCTGGGTGCATTGGGTTTATTGATGGGAGTCTCATACCATTATCACAACGTCCTCCCAATGATGGTGAAGCATATTTTGATCGCAAAAAGAGGTAAGCTGTTGAATCTTTATTCTTTATTTCAATCTTACTGATGGTTTACATATAAGGTATTCTATGTCAATACAACTGGTTTGCGATATCAACAAACAGTTCACTGCTCTGCATGTTGGTTGTACTGGGTCACTTCATGATTCAAATGTCTATCAACATATGAAAATAGCACAAACACCTCAAGAGTTTTATGAAAAGGATCAGTACTTACTTGCAGATTCGGCATATGCAAGCTCTCCTTGGGTTGTTCCAGCATATAAGGGAGTTGTAGCACATAATGAAGACAACCGTTCTTTCAATTACTGTCTAGAAAAATCAAGGGTCAGAATCGAGCATGCAATTGGGATTTTGAAGGGGAGGTGGTTTTCTCTAAGGGAAATGAGAAATCAAATGAGGTATAATCATGAAATTGAATATTTTGTTAGTTGGGTTGTGTCTTGCACGATTTTACATAATATGTTAGCTCAAATTGGTGATGAGTGGTTTGATTTATATGAAGATGATGATCCACCACAAGCGGAAAATCTGGCCAACAATGACATTGGGGAAGATGTGCTAAATATGCGTGAGAACATTAAACCAATCACTTTGGCATGGAAAAATAGTCAATTGTAAATTTCTTCAGGACTAATGTTTTATGTACTTAATTTAATGGCATACAACGGAGTGGAGATGTTATTCATAAAATAGAAGTATTTACAATTAAGATTTTTTAGTTCTTTTTTGATCCTGCATATTTCTTTCAAAGTACCCATTGACTCTTGAATTTATTTTGGTGGGTGTCATTTTCAAGAATTTGTCACCTACATTAAATAATTTATGGTTTATTTGAAAAGAACATCCAAAATGAGTAATTGTGTCATGATTGATAATTTCTGGAGGTGGTTTTGTTGTATGATGAACCATTGTTGATGTCTTCCAAAGTATTTCCATGATGCCAGGTTTTTTTGAAAAATCAATCTCCATTTTTAATTCAGGGAAGTGTAAGCCATGTCCAGAGGGGGTGAAGATAGTAGGAAGTGGAAGGAAATCTTTTTTTGATACAAAAGAAAATATACCATAAGTCCAGGCATTGAGATCGTTTAAATCTTTGTGTGGCTTATTGAAAAATCCATCTTGGGTGACAATGACATTGGTAAACGATTTGAATCCTTCCTTGGGATTGGCAGAAGTCCATTTGAGTTGACTGAAGTTGGGTAATTGGGCTGCTTCCATTAATGATTGATTTTCATTTGCTGCTAATTTTGAAAAATGGGAGATTCTTGAGTAAATGAATTCGTCATATTGATGAAGCTTGATCCATTGATTGTTATCTGTTTCAATTTGATGAGGAGTTAAACCAGGTTTTCTGGAGTAAACACCTAATAATTTTGTAATTAGTCAGTAATTATTAAGGTAATATGACAAAAAGATCACACACCTGCAGATTTTCCAGCATCAGAACCAGTTCAAAACCCAATACCTTTCATAATGCCACCTTGGAGTTGCTTATTGGTTTTAATTTCTTGTCGATTTTGAGATAAGGACATTAATGTCATGATGATTTTTTGCAGCATTTGAGAGTGGCCAGAAGAATTATCAAATGGGGTTATTTCATATATTATGACAGGCAAAAACGGCTTGGATGTTTTATTAATGAGGATATAAGGATGGTGGAGAGTGTTAAGTGATGGAATTTTTAACCATGAGGCATTGGAAGATTTCTTGTCAATGGAAATTGTTGAAAAGTTTTTAAATTCTTTTTTCGAATGGCCAAGGTGAAACATTATTTCTTTTGAATCATGGATGTGTTGTCTTTGGCTTCGGGTGAGCTTTCTTTTATTATTTAATTTGGGATTTTTATCCTCATGATGTTCTATATTTGGTTTAGTCCTAACCATGACATCAAGAGGAGTAATATGAGCTTCATCATCTTTCAAATCATTCTGATGATGTGCTGAGTCTGGTTTAGTCCTAACCATGACATCATCAAAATGATTGGAAGAATGAGAGGGAGGAGGAGATTTTTTTTTGAATTTTAAGGATGATGGAAGGGATGGGAAATGAAATGACATTGCAAAATAAATTATTATAGTTAATCCTCCCCTATATGAACAAATAAATAAAAAAGTGAAACAAGAATGAAAATAAAAAATAAATCAAGGGTCAGTAATGATGATTATCCCAAAAATTCAAAAAAAGGAAAAATTAATATCATCAGTAAAAAAAATATTAATATCAGTCAATGATTTAAAAAAAAAAAAAAAATGATGATCAGTCATTGATTCAAAAAAATAAAAATAAAAAATGAGTATCAGTAAAAGATTTATGAGTTAAAATAAATGAATAAAAAAAAAGAAAAAAAAAAACCATCAGTAAAAAAGGAATCCCAAAAAAAAATCAAAAAAAAAAAAAAAGATCAGTCAAGGATTGTTGTAATAAAATGAAAGGATAAAAAAACACAAAAAAAAAAATCAGTCTTCCTTTATAGCTGATATAATTGAAAAAAAAAATAAAAAATAAAAAAAAACCATTCTAATGGCCTCTAGGGGCCATTAGAATGTTAAGCGATTAAAACGACGCGGAATCGATTCGGAACGATTTGAGGGCCTCAGGCCCTGGAACCTCCCAGGAGCCTATTTGGGAGGTTCCAGGGATAGTGAGGTGGGGGGTTTTGGGAGGTGGATGATGGTGATGGGAGGGTTAGTTGGGGCTGATAAAGGTGATGGGTGGGTGAGTTGTGGATGATGATGGTGATGGGAGGTTCAAAAAAAAGAATAAAAATAATTTAAAAGACAAAAAGGAAATTACCTACAGAAAAATTAAAAAAACATTAGCAAAAAAGGATTGTGATTGAACAAAAAGGAGAGAAATTCACTTACCTGAATTTTAAAAAAAGTGGGTTTTTTTTTTAGAGGTAAGGGTGAAAAATAAAAATAGAAAAAAATTAATTTGAGAATTAAAAAAAAAAAATTAAAAAAAAAAGATTTAAAAAAATTGGTGAATTTTTTTTAAGAGGGAGGAGTGAAAAGTAAAAATGAAAATAAAAGTGAAATTTAAGATTTTAAATTCAAAAAAATAAAATAAAAAAGAGGTGTTTTTTTTTTAAATTGGAGGGGTGAACAGTAAAAATAAAAAATAATAAATTAAATGAAATTAAAGAAAAAAATCAACTTTTAAAAAAAAATTAAAAATTAAGAATTAAAAATCAAAAATCACCCAAACAAGGGTCTTTGCCCATTTAAAAGTTGAAACCCTTCAAAATAAAAAATAACCATTAAATTTAAAAAAATATATATAAAAAGATAAAAAAATTGACCAAAAAACCATAAAATGACATTTTCATAAAAAAGGAAAAAAGCTGTCATCGAATTTGATTTTTGATCAGACTTCATATAAATTATCAATGCAAAACTTGCCCAAATTTTCAAATCAGCCGCAAATTGCAAATAAATGTCATATGAACTTGGAATGGCAAGTTGGTGTGTCAATTATGCATAAACATTGAAATTTCGCTTTGGTAATAAAGCGGAGTTAGATTTCATGACATAAGATCAATAATTAAACATAAACATAAGATTTATTGAACAAGCACCATATAAATTGATCACATTACATATATGTAATAAGTTATTTTTTATTGACTAACGCCAGAATGCGTTCCAGCTCCCCGATTGGCCTGCTTGATGACAATGCCGCTATAGTGAGATCCATCTGGCATTGCCTTTCCTTCAATTCCAATTCATGATTCCACTTTTCTTTTTCAAATTCATGTTTCTTTGCATTTTGCTTCTCGTCAAACTCCATTTGTTTTTGTAACTTGACTTCCTCAAACCGTTGTTTTTCCATGTTGCACACTTTCTCTTCATTCCACCTCTCCCTGTCCCACTCCAAACGTGCATGATCACTGATTTCACGGGCTAATAATCATGAATTTTGTCAGTAGGATTCATAATAGTAACCATAATTGCAAGTCATACCTTTGTTCCGTGATTCAAGTAAATTTGCATAAGTAGGTGCAAACATATCCAGCGACCTTTTCCTAGAACCACTCTTGTCATTCAAGCTGGGTGTCATGGCTTGATTAGGCTTTTGTGTTGAATGTGTTATGGATTTACTTTGCTGGTCAAAGGAGAAATAATCAACAATTGATTACATAAGAATCACTCTTAAATGTACTTACCAAATCATCTTGAAGGTTTTCCACTGGAACCAAGTTATTATCATTATGAAGCAAACGATCCAGATTGTGAGGTGAATCCAAGTGATTATTCTCCTTTGAAAAGAAAATGGGCTTTAATTATCTGAGGTATAAAAAGGGAGAGACCATAGCGTACCTTATCAAGCAAAACATCATCATCCTCACCATTGAGACTGTCTTTTTCTTGCAAATCATAGCTTGCAATGGGAGTGACATTGGGCTTGTGGCCAAAGAGCACATCCATTTCTGCATAGCAAGGACACATACTTTCCAGCTTTTCACTCATGGATTTTATTCCTTTACTCTCATCTTCTTCCGTTATTCCAGCCCCAGTTAAGTTTTCGAATTTTTTGGCTGCCATATATTTCTTTTTATATGTTTGCCATCGATCTCGGATGCTGCTTGAACTAAGGTTTAGGTGATTTCGCAATTTTTTGTTGACCTCAATGGCCATAAGCTGAAACCCATGCTGCTTTGAGGAAGGAGGTCTTCCAATAGTTGTTGAACCACTAGTACCAAAACATGACTCGAAATTGGACTTGACTGAAAGCCAATTAATTATTGTTAAATAATCTGTGCGTATAAGTGACCTGATGGATGAGGCAGGCCAGAGGTGATCTTCATATCTGTCTTGATTTGTCTTGCTTTGGATCGAGGCATTATTATATGGATGATAAAGTATAAATGGACTATCAGCTGTTCGGTCAGATTGTCCAAAATGGAGTTTAGAAGAACATGTTGTACAGGTATGAATTGTCAGTACTCATTTGGGTTAGGTTTCAAGCTGAAATCCCAGATGCATGGGATTTGGTCAAAATACCAGGGGACTCAGTTAAAATACCATGGGATTTACACATAAAAAACCTGGGATTTAGTGTTGGGATTTGGGTTCCAAATCCCGTGTTATTTTAAGGTGGGATTTGGTGACTTTGACACCCCCTATTAATTTAAAAGTTTTTTTTTTTTTTTTTAAAAAAAAAAAATTAATTTATAGAAATTAAATAATGAAGTTTAAATTTAAATTATTTTTTTTTATCTTTTTTTTTTTTTTTAAAAATAAAAATAAAATTATTATTTATTGAAAAATTTAATTAATTTTTTTTTTAATTTTAGGTAATTATATAAATTATTTTAAAAAAAAAAAAAAAAAAAAAATATATAATTAAACTTTTTTTTTTAAAAAAAAAAAAAAACTTTACATTAAACTTTAAATTTTTTTTTTATTTTTTTCTTTTTAAAATTTTTTTTTGTTTTTATTATTAAAAAAAAAAAAAAATTTTTTGAAAAAAGTTTTTTCTTTTTTTAAAAAAAAAAAATAACAAAGAAATTCAAGTCATTCAATTAATAAAAAAAAAATTAAATAATCAAATCAATAAAAAAAAGAAAATATTTTTTTTTTTTAATATTCTCATTTTTAAATTTCCATAAAATTAAGAAAAAATAAAAAAATATTGATAAAAATAAAAAATTAAGTTTTTATTTTCTTTTTAATATATATATATATAATAATTATTGAATTTAAATAATATTTTTTCCTTTTTTTTTTTTTTATATAAATTAAAATTTTATATTTCAAAGAAGAAAAAAAATGTTTAAAATTTAATTCAATTTAATTTGAATCTCAATTTTTTTTTTTATTAAAATTTGAAATTTACTTAATTTTTTTTTTTTAAAAAAAAATATTTATTTAACATATTTTTTTTTTTCTTTTTTTTTTTTTTTTTTGAGTTTGTTGATTATTATTATTATTATTATTATTATTAATTTTTAATTTGTTTTGTTAATGATAAGAATATTAATGATAATAATAATTAGAAGAAGAAGAACAATAGTAAGTAAACAAAAAATAAAGAAATTCAAAAAACTTTATTGAGAGAAAAAAAAAAAAAAACCTCACTTATTAAATTGAAATGAAATTTTTATTAATTAATAAATATATAATTAAATCCTTTTTTATGATTTGAAAAAACTAATTAATTTAATTAATATATTAAGATTTCTATTAAATAGAATTGAATATTTTTTAAGTTTTTTTTAAATATGATTTTTATAATTAAAAAAAGAAAGTTTTTAATTAATTTAAATAATTTTTTTTTTTTTTTTAAATGTTATCATAAAACTTTTTAAAGTAATAAGTTTTTTTTTTTTTTTTTTTTTTTTTTTTTTTTCTTTAAAATTTTAAAATAAATTAAATTAATTTTTTGAGTTTTTGAGTTATTAGTAAGATTTAAATTTTTATTTTTATTTTAATTTTAATTAAATTTAACTGTTTTGTCCTTTTTTTAATATCAAAATTGAATAAAACTAAGAAATTTCACAAAATTTAAATTTAAACTTATTGAAGATTATCATCATCTGATTCATCATTATCATCATCATCATCATCATTAAATCTCCTTTAAAGTTTTTTTAAAATAATCTTCTTGTCTCTTTTAAAAATCTTGTTTTTATGCAGTTTATTCTAATCTATCATATACTATATTGTACTTTACATGTAATGAATTCATATCTATTTATTGATTTTAATTAATTTTTTAATAAAAAATAAATAAAATGAATGACAATAATTCTAATTTATTATTAAAATTGATTTAGATGATCATTAACTCATCAACAATTAATAAATAAATAAATAAATAAATAAATTAAATAAATAAATTAATCGGTTATTGATTAAATTTTATTATCACAAAACATCTTTTAATATTTTAAGTTAAAATGATTCGATTAACTCCTTTTTTTAATTTTTTGAAAAGATTGGATTAAAAGTTTGATTTTAAAATAAAAAATGATTTTTTAGTAACATTTCAATTTAAAGTGTGTACTGTACATAGTAATCTACAGTACAGTACTGTACAGTGTAGTAAGTCTATCATCTACTTTATAGTGTAATATGCTACTTTGACTTTACTTACTACAGACAGAGTATAAGAGATTTTACTCTACTCTAATTAGATTATCTATTTCAATTTCATTTTGGCTGATGGGTGGTCCTCTTTAAAAGTTTTCTTTCCAATAATCTAACAAAATCAAGTCAATTAATAATAATCATTGAATTTGATTTGATTTAATTTTTTAGTTTTTAACTTTTAGCTTTTTTCAATTTTTTTTTCCTTTAAAGAATTCATTTAAATCAAAATTTAAACTAATCTCGAATCGATATCGATCGCATAGCTAAGTCTGCAACAGTGTACAGTACAAAACAGTAGTAAATTAATCTTGTAAGGATTAATTAATTTATTCATTTATATCTCTCTACTCTACTCCTACTCTACTCTACTCTACATCACTATGCTACACTACACTACACTACATTAGTTACTTGATAAAAAAAATAATCCATCAATTAAGAAAACAACAACAAAAAACTAATTTATTCTCTAATCTAATCTTTAAACTCATTCACTTACTCATCATCACTATCATAAATCGAAAAATTAATACATTGGAGCTTGAATAGTTTTAGATAATTTCTTTTCTCTCTTTAAATTTAAATAAATCATAAAGTAAATTATCTCTTCAATTTCAAATTCACTTAAACTTTCACTAGTCTTTTTGCCTTGAAATTGAAATTGAAATTGATCTTGATCAGTTAGAAGTCTCATTGAGAAATCATTTTCACTCAAAATTTTAAAATTAGATTCACTTAGTTACATTAAACTAAAATTTTCACAATTCTTGGACAAATTTTTAACTTGAAAACTTGAAAAACTTTAAATCAATTTCACCTTCATTACCCTTTAAGCGATCACTCACATCTAGATTTTTAATTTAATTTAATTTAATCTAATCTAATCTAATAATCTCTTGGTTATCATCATTACCATCTTCATCATATTCATCACCATCTATATTGGATAATTATTGTCTTGATTTGACTAAAATATTTTACTTTTTTTATAATCATTCAAACTTGAAATTTACCCCTCATTAAGACTTTAGTACAGCGTACTGTACGTACTGTACTGTACTCTACACCTGTACATTTACTATCCAGCCCAGATAGTCTAGTACCCTACTTGATTTCTTTTTGTTATTATTAGTCTCTTATCTATCCTTGTCTTCCTTGACATTCAATCAATTCATCCCCCTCACCCAATTTAAAATCTCGACATTTCATCCTTTCCTTCAATTTACAACTATCAGCTCATACTCCCTTCCCTTTCAACCCCTTTCCTCCTAATTTCATCATCATCATCTTCATTCCATCAGTCTAGGTTAATCAAAAAATCATTCAATCATATCATCACCCTAATCAAATCCTCTTGGGCTTTTGAGGAAATTGTTCATCGGCAGGTGAGTTCATACTGTGTACACTCTACACGATACAACTCTGTATGTCCGGTGCTGCTCTGCTACTCTAATAATACTGTACTGTACTGTACTGTACACTACAGTAAAACTATACTTTTCTTTTCCATCTTATACAATTCAATTAAAATTAAAATTTCTAGCCCTACTGTCGTTTATTTCCCATTCATCCTATCCAATTTGCACTGTCAATCAACGCACACAACTTTCTCCTCAAGTTAAAAAAAATCCTTTACCATACCATACTGTATCAATCTTATTGTCTACGGCTCTACGCTCTAGCTTTATTGTATTCTATACAATCTTGGCCAAGCATCCTCGCCGAACTACGGCTACGGCTGTGCGCAAACGACAATACTTTGTGTACCCAACACCACTCACTACAGTATTATACAGTATCAGTACTGTACTGTACTGTACTGTCTACAATACTGTTCTGTACTGTTACAATACACATGTAATGTAATGTGTCCTACAGTGTGTACACTGTACTGTAATTCACTGTATTGTACCGTTTACAGTATAAAACTATAAACTGTACCGAGTGCATTATTACCGTTAGCGAACTTGTGAGACAATTTGCTCACCAGGTCATCCCTCGCATCTCAATTTGCCCACAGATACATCTTAGTACACAGCTCAACACTACACAAGTTGAACAAACCAATCAAATTATTCTGCTCTCTTTGCTACTTTTACTACTCTCTACCCACTCACTACCAATCATTTCTTCTTGGTTACCCACCCCCAATACTATAACCCCCTTAATTTTCCCTACCTCCTCTTCTTGCTTTATTTAGTTTTTTTTTGATTTTTTTTTTTTTTTTCTGCTTTCTTTTGTCTTCTGCTTTGTTTTGCTTTCATCGAACCATTCCCTTTTCTAGGCTCAAAATCTTAGATTGATCTTTGATTACTCAAGAGTCTATCTTACACCCATCTCATTCGGTTTCATTTGTTCTCCTTAATTTTTAATTCACATTCCTCGCTCGTTTTCTGATCTTTCGATCTTCTTATTTTTCCCATTCTTAAACATTTCGTCAATCTTTTAAGTCAGCCTTGATTATTCTTTTCTTACTCATTTTTGTTTAATTACCTTAATCTTAATTAGGATGTACTCTTCACCTCAAGGTACAGCCTCTAACGAATTACCTAATCGTCATACTTACGCCTCTGAGTACTCGGACGAATCTAGAAGGGAATCCTTTATGGATCCAAGCGGACGTCATCGACACGCTGACGCTCAACAAAATCTTCATTCTCTTCCTCCCGTCTCCATGGTCGACAATTTTTCTTCCTTCAGTGGATTTGGTGCTTATGCTCCAAGAAACGATCAAACTGACTCGGGTGCAATGGGTATCAGTGAACCAAGTAGTCCGATCATGATTCCAACCGAAGAAATCGATCAACATTCTAATGGTAGTCATTCTAGTGGTGATCGTACTAAAGTCGATTCTCGTTCTCCTAGCGCTCATCGAATGATGCCAATCGGAAAAGAAAATAGTATAGATAGTAATTATGCTAACTTTAATCGTCAAGTAGGTTTCTTTTTCATCTTTTCACTCAATTTCATTGATTCAATTAAATTCAACTCATCATCATTTATTTATTTCTTTTTCCCTCATAGTCTGGTAATTATGATGTTTATAATAATAGAACTACACCCCATCAAACCAATTATATTCATAGTGACTCAGTCTTAGCATCTTCCCCATCTTATGGTCGTTATCGTCAAGGTTCTTATCCTGCTGATGGATTAGAATCAGGTAGAGCTTCAACCATAGGAACCGATATTGGCTTTAATCCCAATTTACCTTATAATTCCTCTCGTACTGCTTTGAATCATGAATGGCGTCATAGCGATCAAGGTAGTCATGATGGTACTAATTATGTAGATGAAAAATATAGTGGAGTTCATTATCCTTCAAAAGACATTTCAGAAGATTTAATTAAACCTGGACCAACTTATGTTCCCATTCCACCTTCAAGTCCTGCTATTGATGAAAAAAAGTCACCACCTCCAGCTTCATCCGAGGGTATTTTAACCCCTCCTCCCGTCATTGTCAGTAGGCAAAATCGTCTCGAATGGATCGACGGAATTCGTGGTCTAGCTTCTCTTGTCATTTTCACTCATCATTTTAGTGATCTTACTTGGGCTCAATCTCATCCTGAGACATTACCTCAAGGTAGTGTTTATGGTCTCCTTCGAAACGGTCAATTAGCTGTAGGAATGTACTTCTTATTAGGAGGTCGTGTATTGGCCCATTCATTCCTTCGTTCGGCTTTCACTCGTCCAACCGTTCCAAAAGATTCTCATGGAACTCCAATTCCTGGTGCAACTGCTGCTAGGTGGCAAGGTCCACGTTGGCTTTCTTTATCATCCTCCCTTTTTCGTCGTTCAATTCGTTTGGCTTTCCCCGCTATCATCGTAGGCTTTATTCAATGGAGAATAGCTTCACAAGGTTTACTTGGTGATCGTCCAATTCGAGCAGCTCAAATCCTTACCCCATCATCTCTTTGGACTCCCACTTGGGATCGTGTTGGAAACTTTTGGGGATTTTTACAATTTTGCTTAGATTTATTTACCAATCGAGGTCATCAATACATGCTCAGTGTAGGATCGGCTTTATGGACAACTTATGATCAATTTTGGGGCTCAGTACTCGTTTACATTTTAGCTGCTTCAGTAGCTCAAGTGGGTTGGATTGGGCGTTATATAATTTATTTTTGCGTTTGCGTTTCTTTATGGTTCATCAACTCTTCTAACATGCTTTACGTACTCGGTCTTTGGCTGGCCGATCTTCACGCTGCTGGTTTTGTTCGTAAATTACAAGATAGTTGGAAACCTACAATGTTGGTTGAATGTTCAGTAATGGCATTAGCTTTGGCTATGATTGCTGGTGGAACTAATGTAGCCACACCAGCTGATAACGCTATGGGAAATATTACCGTTTATGATGGAAAATTTGGTTGGGATCAAAGTTTAACTTGGCCTCAATATATGTTTATCTCAAATTGGCTCCCTCCATTATGCATCCTGATTTGGATCGAAGTTTCTCATGCCATGCAATGGTTTGCAAGTTGGCGCGTTTTTACTTGGTTAGGAAAAGTATCCTATGGCTTTTACCTCATGCAGTTCATTACCCTCTATAGTATTATGCCCCCACTTATCATTTACTTTAATGATCAAGGAAATAGCTATTGGGATATGGTCATGCCAGCATACATTATTTGTCTTCTCTTTAATATTTTTGTTGCTTGGGTAGGTTATCATTTCTTAGATAGAGTAGGTTTAAAATTAGCCAAATGGATTTGGGATGGTTTCTTTGTTAGTAAACCTACCAATGCTGGCGCACTTCCCATGAAAGCTCTTCGCGCTTTTGGAAATATGCTTTTAACTACTCCAGGAAATTCTATCAGGTACATTGGTAAAAAAGCTGTAGATAAATATTCTACCACTCGTAAAGGTTTACATACTTTAATGAATTGGAGAACACCAGCTACTAGGCAACCTATCCCTGATCCTACCGATCCTGAAGTTATTAATCAACTTCATTCAACTCGTTGGACATCTGATATGAGTGCAGACGCAGAAGCCGTTCGAACTGCTAAATTACTTCGATTTCAACAATACACTTGGATGATTCATCTTATTGTCGTTCCTGTTATCACAACACTTTGGATTATTTATCATCCTACTGGTAGTTGGACTTATGATGCTTTCACAGTCAGTCTTTGTTTTTTTTTTTTAAAAAAAAAATTATTAATATAATTTTTCTCAACACATTAACATTTTTTGGTCGATTTTAGTTTTCAACTCTTTGGAGGTTTGTTTGGGTACTTTCCGTCCCAAATTGTCTCTTTGCCTTTGCGGGCTTTATCACTCCTGATTTAGCACCCCGTCAAGTCGATTTAGATAAAAAACCTGTAACAAGAGAATATATTCGTAACTTTTTCATCCTTTTAGTTACTAAAGGCTCAAATGAAAATGCTGTTCGACGTGGTTATAATAAACTTTTATTGTTAGAAAAATATCATCCTGCAGGTTAGTGATCAAAGGATCTTTTTTTAATCAAAAAATGTTTTACCTAATAAAGCTTTTGATTATTAATTTATTTACTTTTTTTCATCCACTAGTTAAAGTAATTGTCTTGACAGATGAACCATATGTTTATCCTGATTTACAAAATATCGTTTGCCCAAAATCTTATGTTTCACCATTGGGCAAAGCCAAGTATAAAGCTCGAGCATTAGATTACTTTAGATATCATGTTTCCCTTGGTGTTTATGATTGGATCTTACACATGGACGAAGAATCAACTACGGATGGTGAAAGTTTACGTCGATGTATAGAATTTATTCGATATGTTTGTGTTTTTGTTTTTCCTTTTGGTTAGCACTTCTTTTTTACTTAATAAAAACTCTTCTTTTTTCCTTGATTAGACTCCTCACCATTTTGGTCAAGGAATCATCCTTTATAATGGAGAGGGTTATTGGGAAAATTGGTATTTCACTGTAGCAGATGGTATTCGTGTTGGTGATGACTTGGCTAGATTTCACTTTCAAAATACTGTGATACATAGACCTGTGTTTGGTGTACATGGATCTTTCTTGATGACTAATGGTGAAATGGAAAATGAATGTACATGGGATTTTGGATCGTAAGTCGGAAAATTTGGAAACCGCTAAAGATTTTTGAAAGCTTACTCAATTGGTGGGTTTTTTTCTAATAGGTTGGCTGAAGATTTTGAATTTTCTCAAGATGCATGGAGACGTGGATTTACTTGTGGCAGAGTTCATGGTATTGTTCGAGAGCAATCACCCACTTCATTAAGAGATTTCTTAAAGCAACGTAGGCGATGGTTTATGGGAATTCGTGATATTGATGGACTGTAAGTCATCATGACGCATTTTGTTAAGCTTACAAGGTTATTTAAAAACTTTTTTTTTTTTTCTTGATTAGTTATGGCTTGCCACATTTTGCTGTAAATTTGTGGATTGTCGGAGTTTTTACTTTAGCCGTTACCATCATCAATATGCCATTCTTACTGGTCGATAAATCTTTGACCCCCCTCTGGGTGGCCACATGTGCCGACTTTTGTTTTGTTACATTCTATTGGCTTTACCTCTGGGGATTGTTATTCCAAGAACTCGATTACGGTCAAAAATGGTGGAGAATTATGATTCATCTTCCATGTGCAGTTGTAATTCAACCATTTGCATCAATTGCCGAAGGACTCTCTGCTATTTGGGCTATGAGCTCTGTTGATTTCGGCAAGTTTGAAGTCATTGTCAAGTGGGTCTTGGGTCTTTTATTCACTCTTAAATATTTTTTTTCTCCAAAAAAAATAATAATAATATTTTCGCTCAATCTTCTTTTCTTCTGGCTGGTGCTCTTCACATTAGGAAATAAACGGACTATGTTTTGTCCACAGACGCTTTTCAAAATCTTTCTTATATTTAGATGGCAGTTTAAGCGACTTGGCTTACCATTAGCTTTATTTAGAGGCTTTCTTTCATAATTGGTGATGACGAACATATTCTTTTTATTGTTTTCCTGGGCTTTTTTGCTTGAATACTCTCCTTGCCCCAGCAATCTTTGGCCTGTTCTTAAGTAACAAAAAAATAGCTAACATAAAAAAGATGAAAGTCTTGTCAGAACCTTTTTTTACTTTATATAACTATATGAAAACAATAATTAACTTTACTTTAACTCTTGATGCTTCTTTTTTTTTTTTTTTGACATGATTATCTAATTAATGTAAATCACATCGTGCGCAAACAATGAAAGTTTCGTTAATTTTTTCAAATTTGTATTAACACGAATCTTGGTCTTTGATCTCCTCAATCAACCAAATCAGTTAATATCGCTTGCCTCCGAATTTCTTGTCAGCATTGACTTTTTAAGCAAAAGAGCAAAGTATTCGCAATTTTATAAGAGTTACCGCAATAGTTTCACTTTGTGATGTTTGGCAATTTGCTTTCAAGAGACTCATTTCGCATGTCTACAACTTCACATTGTACAGTACACAGTTAAAATATAGAAGTGGAAGGCGGACTTGAAGTTGTTCTACAGCAGGCAGGAGTGCCAGACTTTCCGTCAATTAGCAGTCTAGTAAGGCTAGCTCCCCAAAACGTCATGACTCATGACTTTGCTTAGTGATCGAGAACTGATGAGTAGTTCAGGATGCCACAACGCCATGGCAGATGGGCCAGCATAAATCCCATATGAAGACCTCACGGAAGGCACTCAAAACAACCAAGCCTACGTAAGAAAAATTGTGCCTGAAGCATAAAATGAGGGTTTGCTGCTGCTACACATCAAGGGTCGACGGGCAGTATTCAGTCATACTCTAATACAGGCTCACTGCAGTGATTTACAGACTGATGTGACCCCACCCCTATAGGGAAATAGTTCAGTACTGCTTGCAGTAGCATACCGCAATCAAGTAATACTTGTGGGTACTCCTTGTATGTACAGTACAGTGCCCTCCAATATAGATCCGAACATTTTTTTTTTCACTTTCTTGCGAACATTTTTTTTTTCACTTTCTTCCGAACATTGTTTTTTTTCGCTTTCTCACTGTTTTTTCTTATTATTTTTTTTCTCACATTCTTAATTTGTCTCATGGACACTTGTAACATCAAAACAAAGCATTGTATTACTTTTTTTGTATCAACTCATGTATCA